>CAXIVR010000001.1:140635637-141070637 GCA_964035755.1 Teleogryllus oceanicus | reverse complement strand
AAGATTTTCTTCAGTAATTTTGATTTTGAGACTCATATTTAACGGATATTTAACGCTCCGCGCACGTGCTAGCAGGGAGAGCGCTGCGCAACATTGGTTGGTGGACTGTTAAAACATTTAAGACATTCGTTAAACACGAGTCGCAAAAAATCAAAATTACTAAAAAATATGCTTATCTAACATATGACAATATTTATATTATTGGATTCATCCTTTTACGCTGGTGATGATAGACTATAAACATGTATAGTTCTATTTGAAAAAACATAAATTTACCTCAATAACTTTTCAAATACGAGTGATATGTTTGAAACGAATACATACATCAATTAGCCCTATTTTCTTATGCACCTTCGTGAAAACGGCATTGCAATACCTTGAACCGACCAAAAATTACAGGAGGTTCAAAAAAGATACGTGACGCACCTGTATATTAAAATGTGCCTGTTGAGGAGTTCTTGATACGTACTGTATATGCAAAGCAAACTTTCCTAATATTTTCTTTCCTAAACGCCTTTTTTTAATCTTGAAGCATTCAGAACAAAACTCAGGGATCTGCTTTTATGATGCATTCACTGCGAAAATAATGGTGAGAAACCAAAATGATTTATTTTTTATTACAACTAATCATATACAAAATGAAATATTTACCGAGAAAAACAAATCTACAATAATTCTAAATAAGTTAATGAATTTCAAACAAATAATTTATCAGAATCACTTAAAGCAATGTCTTCATTAAGTTTCTTTATAGGTTGGGAATAATGTAGCTGGTTCTCTCTTCTTGTTTTAGGGATTCATTTGTACATGAGAAATATTTTTCATTTTCTCGCCCTTACGAAGGTTCCTCTTAAGAAGAGAAAGTTATGTAATCGGACGCCGGAAAATGGCGAATTTTGGCAAGAAAAATATTATTGCCGGGACCTGGTAACAAGAAACCGGCTATGTCTTGTTGCTATATATAGAAAAAAATCCTCTAACACGTGGTGTAGCCTGAAACCATGTTTTGTGGGCCCTCAATACCGAGAAATCAATTGACAACAAAATGTGTGTATCTGTAGTCAACACTAGCGCGTAAACCCTTCAACCGATTTTCTTCAAGATTGATATGCCTCGATCGATCTTAATGAACTCGAGGCTTTGGAAGATTTAAACGGATATTTTGATTTTTGATAATACTTTACATGAAACCTCAAAGCATGTTCAAAATTTAATCAAAATTAGCACCAAATTTTTGATCAAAATTTGTCTTCGGATAGCGTAAAGGACGCTTAAGAGAATGACGCAGGTCTCATGTTCGTTGAAGTATCAGATTTTTGAAAATTGCGATATTGCAATTTTTTGGTCGTCTATCTAAAACTAGAATAACAAAGATAGAGATTTTTTTCTTAATGAAATCTGTTCCTTAAAGACGGATCTTTAAATACGTTCACCTTCAGTTTTTCAAAATATGAGAAGTGTTCGTGCAATTTGGCGTAAAATATAGGCAATAAAAATAACATTTTTTCTCAAAAACCCCTCCTATTTTTTTCTTTAATTTTTCCCCGCGGATAGAAGACGGGCTATTTAAAAGAATGGCATGAGTCTCATTTTCGTTGAACTCTATAAATTTTTCAAAATTTGAAATTTAGAAATAATGCAGTATTTCTAAGTTTTAGTATTTGCAAGTGAACAGGTGTAATAAGTTTTTATACCTGCGGCAAATTTCTATATTTTGCTGTTTTTATTTTCCCTCCTCTGGAATACAGCTTTAAATGTGTAACATTTCATGGTCTACCTGCCACAATTTTAGAAAAGATTACTCTCCTGAAAGTTATTTCCTCATTAAGCTCTTCCTTGAATAGCATTGTGAAAGTTTTTTTAGTATCATCATATTTTCCGTGAATAAATAGAGTTGCCTTCTTCATGTTTTGTAGCAATGGACTTTCTTCATTTTCCATCTGGTGTATTCACTGTTAAAAAGTCATCAGGAGTGAGTCTTCTCCACCAAGTGAGAGGGAAAATACAAGTTCTGGATTCTTTTTATGTTTTTGTGTTGAACCAAAAGTTTTGATCACATTACATACATATGTGCCCTTGCTCAAGAAATGTATGATCAATAGTGTTTCTATGCTGCAGTTTCTTGAAATGACCATCCAAAATGTAACAATTTTTATATACTAGCGTACCCGCGCGAGAAACCTCGCATGGGTTTAAATTCCACCATATTCCCTTTTCCTTTTCCATATTAAAGAGGAAGTTGTTAAAGAAACGTGTTTATTTGTTAAAAAAATAAGGTAACTTAAAATGTAGTACTTACAAAATTTCAAATAATAATAAAAAAAAATTTTTAAATTTTGAAAGGTTTATTCAGTATTATAATGTTCTTGGAACAATTCACATACTTTCTTAAAAGCATTTGAAGTAATTATATAATGTTCCTTGATAGTTAGCTTTTCCTTTTCCTTGACAGTCACAAATATATTACAAAAGTTTTTTACTCTCGAGATGCTACTTAAAGCTGTCCATGCGAAAACACAGGATCGGGCAAGCATCACCCTACTCTTTGGAATAGTATTTAACTTTATTACCGAACTGAGAGGTACACCCGTGCAATTTAATCACCTAGAATATCAATTAATTCGTTTCATTACACATACAGTTGCAGATTCTGCACGTCTCTGAACAGATGGGGTGGTATCGAAAAGCGCCCGGACCAGCAAAATGTAATAAAATGTCCAAGAAGCTCTCGTCCTATAGATCACGTTACGAGGAGTTTTTTTGTGGCCTTCGGCATCATAATTCCAGCTTTAAATGACCTAGACCGCTTCTTCTAGGAGTTATTCAACTAAATAAATGTGAATAATGCTGACCGAATGTTTACGTGATTAATTTGTCATAAATACTTAGATTAAGGTTTTCATCAAAAAACATTTTATTTTCAAAGTCAGAGTGCACGTCTCCGTGAAGTTCTTTTTCTTTAGACCTCATTTATGAAGATCGGTTGCGTGTGCGTAAAACTCATCTACACTACTGAAATAATATGGAGGATTTTATTGAATATAAACAATAAAATATGATATGAACATACTTCCAGGCTTCAGGGGGAAACATACATTAGCATTAAAATCCCTAGCAATCACGTGATGTGATGCATTGTTAAGATTTTCACAGTATATTTTTAAACAAGGCCCAATCTCTTGAGACTCCTTTGATACTGTACTTTCCTCCGAAATAAGCATTGTGAATGTTCTATTCTTTAACCTGGGTTTACACAAATATTGGAATGATTGAAGGCGTTGTCATTGTCAACAATAGTACGCAACGCCTTCAATCATTCCAATTATGTAAATGTCAACTACACCTCACCACTGAATCAATTACACAAATATTGACTAAATAAATTTAAAAATGTATAAAGATAATATTCGTAATCTTCTAGCAGAATTCTATGAACACCAAGATCATTCATCATCCTCACGTTAACCACTCGTGTCCAAACAATGAAACATACTCTCTCTCGTTTGGCTTTTGCTCTTAATAACAACACGAAACTTTTGAGAGTCCAACTTTTTGTCGTCAGAGATGGTAGATCAAAACACCACGGAAAACAGTGAGAAATAGTCTCATGAAAAATAATGTATTCCACTAAATGAACCGATAATTATTTCATATTTCGACAATATGCCGCTTACAGGCTTATTTCTGAGCTTCTCAATTCACCACGTGATATTTAATGAAAAGTCAGTCGATTAGAAACGAGTCAATATTATTAAATCTTCAGAGTTGATGCGGAAACGACTTACAATACTTAGTTTGAAAATACGCTATGAATCATTTATGTCATTAGTCAATTATCAGTTAAAATGGTAATCAAAATCGTTGCAGCAATTAACATCGCAAAAACAAACAATGTTTCTACTACAAAATAATTCAATTCTTTTATATGTGAACTACATGATTACCTTCATCTATTTATTTATCGCATTAGTGATAAGTGACATGACGAATTGTATATAGAAGTGTATGTCCAAATATAATTTTAGTTAATTTTACATTCAAATCTCATGGTTAAACACACATCAGATAAATATCACAAGCGCGGCCTCGCCCCGTGAAGTTTATATCAATTCACATTCAAATCAAAGAGTTAAATTCAAGTGCTTCAATAAAAGAGAATGTGACAAATGGCAATATTGCTATAGTACGTCATCTACTGCAATTCTCTGGAGCATCAAGTATTTTTTGTATTTGAAAAACAACGAAACGTTTAAATCTGACTTATTGACTCTTTACGACAATAATAATATTAATAATATTAATAATTATTATTTATATTTCATTTGACCACATTTTTGTGTCTTTATTCACTGATCTTCAAATGCGTTCTTGTGTACTTCGTAACCGGCCTAATATGTCCGCCGTTTTCGTCAAATGCGAATGTGTTTCGCTGCTTGGCACTCGCTCTGTTGCACTGTCGCCTGCAGCCACCGCGAACGTGTTGAACTGGCAGTGACGCTAATTCTCGTTGCTGCGAATCGCGAGCGCCGCAGTAGCAGCCGCGCTTGCTGCCCGCGTTTATTCCCGCGTACTCTGTTCTCTCCCTGTCTACAGAGCTTTAGCGTTCCCGCCTCAACCCTGTTCCTCCTGCCAGGGCAACACAGCGCGAACAAGGTTATTATGTCAGGTCTCTATTACTTCCAGCCCACTTAGCTTTTTTAACTCAAAGTTAAATAATTTACATGTTATGAAGATGAAATCCTGGTAGGCATTGACTCGAAATTATGAAACCTCTTAATAATAATAATATAATGATAATGATAATAATAATAATAATAATAATAATAATAATAATAATAATAATAATATAGTAATAATATTATAATAATGATATATATAATACAATAATAACAACAATAAAAATGATTGCACGATAATGACAAACAAACTGGACGTTATCATCCGGGATTTCGAGAAAAAAATCTCTACTTGTAGATGTATACTTGTAGATGTTGCTATGTCGTTCGATCAAAACGTTGTAACCAAGGAAGCGGAGAAACGTCTGAAATGAATAGTTTGGAAATCGAAATCAGTCGAAGAGCACAGAACATCCCGAGAGTTACCGAAGCTCTGGGATTTGTTCCGCACAATTCGTGTAAGAACTTGACTAAACTCACAGGCCATTCTAAAGCCTGGGAAGTGCAAGACATTGCTTTGTTGGGAACAGCCCTCATTTTGTGCAAGGTATTGTAGAGGCACCGTAGAGGTTCGTAGATCTGTTCCGTATGAAGCTGATTGCAACCCGGAGTAGACTTCCTAATCAACCGACTCGTAAGAACATTAGTGGGAATTGGAGGAATAATAATAGTAATAATAATAATAATAATAATAATAATAATAATAATAATAATAATAATAATATTAAAAATTTCATTTGTTGTTGCTATTATTTTTCTTGGTCGCGAATTGTCCATCTTGATACCACGCGAACGTGCAACCTACCGGGACTCAATCATATTTATCGAAGTTAGGTGCATGTGACTTTTTATGAGGAGTTCAGAATTTTCATGCTGAATTCGGTTTTATACATAGAGTTGTTAGCCCTGGGGGATGAGGTGAAATGATAATGATGACGAAGGGTGAAATAGACAATCAAAAACATACAGAGACACACACGAACACAACCATGCTCGAGGTGGGACTCGAAACCGCGATCTTTTAGTCCAAGACCATTACGGCACTACTGCCATAGCGATCCCGGCTACCCGGATCGGCTTTGTTGTTGTTGTTGTTATTATTATTATTTATATTATTGTTATTGTTATTATTATTATTATTATTATTATTATTAACAACTGATCTCCGATTAGCACACCGTTGTTGTAACCAGTTACAACCTGTATCTAACAATGTCAACTATATTACTAATTTCCCATGCGCGCAGAAATTGAAAGAAAACCATGCAGCCTCTGGCGAAGTGAGAGGGCTAAGGTTTCGTTAGGAACTTGCGAAGAATCCAAAAACAATGAAAATGTTTCGATTTTGACAGATAAATGCAAATATTATCATACTGTGCGTACCGACTAAATTCTGAAAGTGTCTCACTGCTTATGTTTACGCCAGGCGACAGAAACGAAGCACCATTAAATAATTGTGTTTCACGTGTTGCGTTATAGCAGAGTAACTTTTTATATTCTTGGATTGTAAAAATTGATCTGGGTATTAGTAGTATATACTGTTTTATGTTATTGGAACATTCGTGTCGACGGTTTTTTTAAATACTATTTACTTTATTGTAGTGCTATACGAGAATATATAACTTGTTCTTGAGCAGTGTGCGAATTACATTTGGGGAAACCATTTTATGTGTTTTTCTGAAGTATTGTTTTACTGTTGCAGGGAACTAGATTGTATTAATGAATGTAGCTAATTTAAATCACACTGTACTCCATTGTTTGAGTATTTTGCACATTTGGATGCAGTAAAGTGTAACCTGCGTTAATTAATCTGCTCTAAATACATTCCGTTCCGACAAACTTGAAGCTAGTAATAAGGTAATACACCACCATCACTATTCTGTTTACCTTGCATCAACAATACTCTTTTTTAACGTTATAAGAGAATTCCATTACAGTATATCTCGAATCTCGTAGCAGTTGATATTTTTTTACGTCATTGATGAAGTGTATCCTCCCGACGATCTAAAATGTAGCGTTACTGAAATGAAATCACTTCTGTGTCATGACTATCATTTCAGATCCCTAAAATTTCAAACAAATAAGTCATTCCATGTTAAATCAACACACTTTTAATTAAAGTTTTATTTCGCCATTCTAGATTCAGATGAAATTTGACACATAGATAGTAATGAATGAAGAATAGGAAAACTAAAAAATGTGACTAAAATTTTTCTACCCTTTTGTGAAATACAGCTGTGTAAAGTATTACAAAATTGGGTTTTCCGAAAGAATTTAAATTGATGTAGAACCTCTCCAAAATAAGATAGAGAGCTGGTAAAGGTGTTTATTTTTCAGATTTTTTATCGCCTTTTATATGATAACTCAAAAGGGGTTAGGTTTCAAAAGGTTTTAGAATTTGTATTTAGTATTTTGGTTTTGAGTTTTTCAAAATGCACCGCTTGAAAAAAAAAATTTAAAAATTGAAAAAATTCTAAAACAATTCTTATGTTTTTGAACACACCATGTTGTATACATTTGGGATCATTATGGGTTCATGCGGTAATCTTTACTTAAAATGCACAATATTGATTTACGCTAGGTTTAAAATGCATTTCATTCCACATTATAAGGCTTAATATAAACAAATTATTGATTTAGTGGTTTTTGTTGGTGAGTGTCGCCTAACTCAAAGTTATGTGACAACCACTAATATTTTGAAAACGGTGTACATGAAATGATTAAAAGATTCAATATTAAAGAACGGATTGCATTAAGAAATAAATATTTTGCTTCAATATTCAAAGGGTATGATTGCACGTTTTTGCCCTGTTTATTGGACTAACTTGCCTCTCAGAGATCAATCGAAAAGATAGTATTTCTGAGAAACTCTTGATAACCTATATTATTTTTGAAATTTCTTTCAAAATTACTCAAAAATAATTCATGTTTTGAGACATATACATTACACTCAGAACTAATTTTAATGAACAGATTTAATTGCTAAAAATTGCTATCCTCAATAATGTAAGGAAGCGTATAATCTTTAATTTTGCAATTTTAGAAAATTAAGATATTTTGTTGAAAATTAAATCTGTGCCCTTATTAAAAGCCCACTTTCATATATTCCAGCAAACAATTAAAAAAAAACATCGGAATAGGTTTTCAAAATTTCATTTACATATTTTTTAAATCGTCACAATTTCTCTCAAAATTACCCGGTAACAATTCATGTTTGGAAAAAATACAGAGCTTTATTTAAAAAAATTTTATTTTCGAATTTCATTAAAAATGTTTGTATCATCAATAATACAATTGTAGGACACCGTCGAAACAATTTCAGACGTTTTACTGAAAATCGGATTTATGCCATTTAATAAGCGAACTCTGTTCGATCAAAGAAATAAACAAAAACTTTGGAGCGATTTGGGATAAAATTAAGAAAATATCGTAGGGGATTTATGTAAATTATTCTCAAATAATACAAGATTCGTTTCAAATTTAAGGGGCCGCAGCATTCATATCATATGCGGAGTAACAATTTCTGTGTACGGGTAGGCTCTAGAATTGTTCACAAACAGACAGACGGACAGACAAATGTTTTGACATAAAACATTTTTTACTATAAAGTAAAGAGAAATTATTATAATAATGCTGCAAAAATCGCCGATTTTTCGACATTAAAACTCGTATTGTGTACGAGTAACCGTTAGTAACCCTAGTAACCGAGTAACCCTAGTAACGAAATATTGTTAAAATGGTAACTTTTTGCAAATTAGGCAAATACAGAGTGTTTCCCAAAAATGGGACTAGTACCATATTCTTTTACCTTCCCTTTATACATATGAGGAGAAAATGTAAAAAAATTGAACGGTTTAAAAATATATTTTCGAATTTATATTTTCGATTGATTGATTTTTTCGTGTTTCCGGGCGCGTCAACTGCTTTGGTCATTAGTCCCGTTAGTGTACCGTATGTTTTTTTTTCGGGAGATGGCGGCGATCTTCCCCCGCTGGATGGCGAGATCCGGCACACACAATTACCGTCGGCTAGTGGGGTTTCCCCCTAACCAGGACTCTCCCACCAACGGGGCACCACCCCAGCCGGGACAAGCTCTAAGCTCCCGACTGGTCTCCCGGAATATGTGATAGTGTAGTGCATGTTAGTGTGTGTAAGAGGATAGGATAGGGCAAGGAAGAGGAAGGACAGATCGCGCGCGGTTCGTGGCCCGTTTGTTAGGGTACTGCTCCGGCATTCGCCTGGTGTTGATCGGAGAAACCACGGAAAACTACCGATCAGAGCAGCCGGTCGCTAGAATTCTCCTCCAGACAGCGACCGACTTCGACCTAGCTGAAAAGCTAGTGTCGAAAATCCTGCCTCCGTCAGGACTCGAATCTTGGACCTCCCGGTCAGAGGGGCTGCAGTGACATCAGTTGATGCACTGTGCTACCGCTACCAATCATATTTTTGAAAAATTGAACATGACCTTATTCCAAAATCAGTATTTAGAGAACAATCTTCTTTCATGAAAAAATATTTCCATCTTCGATATTGTAGTTGTAGGCAAATGCCACAAAATTGCACTTTTGCAATTTTCGAAAAAATTAGAGATTTCAGAGAACATGATTGCTGCGTCATTCTTTTATGCGTCTTTTACGCTATTCGAGGACGAAGTTTAATAAAAAAAATTGGAGTCATGTTTGAGAAAATTTTGAAAATGTTTCTTAAGCTTTACGTAAAGCACCATCAAAAATCAAAATATCCGTTTGGAACTCCCAAAGCCTCTAGCTTGTTCAAATCTATGGGGAAATATCAGTTTTAGAGAAAATCGGTGGAACGGTTTCAGCGTTAGGGTTGACCAGGGACACAGACGACGGACAGACGACGGACAGACAGACGTTTTGCCGACTATCGATTTTTCGGTGTCAAGGACTCACAATATAAGGAATCTGATGGCACCACGTTTTAGAGGAAGTGATCAACTATATGTTGGAACAGGATTTATCCACTTTTTCATTACTAGGATAGCAGATAACCAGGATACCAGATAGTTTTTCTGTTGAAAATTCACCGTTTGCCGGCGCACGATTACACTAACTTTTCTTCTTACATTGGACGAAGGACGAGAAAGTAAAGAGGAACTAGAAAAAGCGTATTTTTTGGTGTCAGGGAACGTATGTTTCTGCTGAAAATTTAGAGCTTATTCGTGAAACATTACATACATAGACTTTCAATAATCATCGCATCATTATATAAACTACGTTGTGGAATACAAGAACGTAAATATGGATGATAATTTCTAAAAATGCTCTCTCAGAAGGAGTGGTAAATACATATTAAATGGCGAATGATTAAATTCAATTCTAATTTCTGTCGTAATTGTGTTTATATCTTCTGAGTTGTTCCATGAAATTGGCTAGTCACTTAACGGAAAGGAAATGAACAACCATTTCAATATTCATCACTGTGAGTTCACTTTAATACTACCGTACATTATCCTCAATGTTTCATTATGTTTCGTTGCGTCTTGGGAGTTTCCTTTCTGTTAATGAGCATTAAGATTGTTCGGGGGAGCCTGCCCCGATGTTGGCTGTGTTTTATTCATAAACGGAAGGACTGGCGTTGGGGGCGCTGGGGCAGACGGAGGGGGGCGGCGGGGAGCAGCCGGGGGCGAAGCTGGAGCGCAACTCTCGCCCTCGCTGCCTCTCCAGCGCCATCCTGCACCACTCAAATTCCGGGTCTCGCTAATGGTTGGGCCCTTGCACTTCATTTCGTCCTCATCCTCATTTTTGAACTTTCTCGTGTCTACTCCTTTTTTACCTATTCGTTTACGTTTTCTTTCCTTAGATGCCGTTCTGCTACAGAATTAACAACGGTAAAGATATTTCCTAACTTTTATCAATTTTTCCAATTTCGTTCGATGAACTTGATGCTCTTTTCCTCCTTTTAATATTTATCATTGGCAGATTAGTGTTATTCCCTGCGACATTTCTAAACGCTGGTCAAGGAAAGGGAGCCAGATGAAAGAAAAATCTCCATCGTACGAGTGGCTGTGTTCAACAAAATACATTTTTGTGGGCATCCATGCAGTTTCAAACAATGTAATGCTTACAGTACACGCTAGTGACAGTATGAACAAAACTGATTTTATTGTATTTGGCTTTTATTCAATAAAGTACATTGTTCATTTCATTGATTTTGAAATATGGATTTAAAATAAATCCTCATGTAGATATGTGTTTCAAATAACTCCTTACTGTAATGGTTTCTGATGTGGCTGGTCGTCTTAATAATAGCTGAATAGATGGTCATAAAACTGTAATATAACATATTTATAGATATACACGTATTGACATCATGCGTGTAGCGTACAGTGCCCATGTCACGCTTGCTACACAACTTGAAGTACACATCATTGCTATTCATTGAAAATAAACATTATCTGCATTTGATGTTGAATGATCACATATCGTATTTATTTTGCAAAAAATGAAACGACGTCATTCTCTGCGACGATTCTTTGGTGATTCAGTCGCATACATATTTACTCCCAAATATCTCCCTGCTTTGCGATTCATAGTCTACCTCTTCTCTGACCTCTAATTGTCTGGAATTTAACATCTTATTGAGTCGCAAATTCAACGCTTTCGTGTGGCGAAGCACTTAGAGACGAGTGCAAATATACCGCTAGAGAAAGGAGAAACCTCTCCTGTCTTTGCGGAGTGTATTATACCCTCTGAAGAGACGCGCACACCGAGTGATGACACCAGTCGGCCTGCGAGTGTGTGGGTCAAGGCCCGGCCGCAACAACCGTAATTTCCCGAGGACGAGGTCTTGCAATCCGCGGAGGGCGAACGAATCCACTTGGCCGCGGCAAGCGGCGAAGGAAGGGTGCAAGGGCGGGGCGGGGAAAGGGCGGGGGCAGGGGGGGCAGGGCGGGGTGGCGGGGGAGGCGGGGGCAGGCGGGGAGGCGGGGGAGGCGGCGGGGGGAAGGGCGGGGAGCGGGGCGGAGAGGGCGTGCCCCAGGGGCTGCGGGATTGACGCGGGGCTCTGGCTGCCCCGGTCCCCGCCCTCGCTCCCGTTCCCGCCCCCTCCGCTTGGCCGGCGAGCGCGCGCCGGAACAAAGGGGCCGCTCAGCCAGCCCCACCCCGCCGCGTGCCTCTGGGATCTGCTCTTGCCGCACCGAGCACAGCCTAACGCAGCCCTTCTGCTTCGCGGAAACCGCGGCCGCCGCCGCGCCCCCTAGGCCGCGCGCCACGCCCACGCACGGGGCCTGCCGATAGTCAGATACTTGGCGCCGCCTTCGCGTTTCTTTTCCAATACTCTTCGCAGTTCCATCATCAAATAGCCTCTGCTATTTCGTTTTCTCATAGAAAGTACATTTGTTAGAAGTTTTCCCTTGCGGCTTTCGCTGAAAGGTATTCACAGAAATGAGTACAGCCCCATCCGAACAACTTATAAAAATACATTTTGTTGCCGTCGACAAGATGGAAATTCGTGGAGAGCTCTTCGTTTAGAGACGTTGTAGAGGATGGTGACTGTCTGAAAAAGCCGAGCAGGAAATATTTCTTTATTTCAAATCAATTTTAGGATCATTATGTTTTTGTGGAGTCTATACTTTGGCAACTTCAACGTTATTTGTCAGAAAATTCTCTTATGTTGATGAAACCCAGATTGCGCCCAGATTAAACTTGTGTGATACAATTGCTTCTTCACAGTCGCGTTCCTGGGGGTTGATGGTGCAGATGGCCTATTAGGAATGTCGTTTTTTTTTCTGGAGTGAACAGAGGGAGAAAAAAACGAGGATCGAAATCCCAGGGAAGCTGGAAGCCTTGTTGAGGAGACGCAGATGAAAAATACTTATCCTCCTGTTGCAGATATGGCAAATGTAAAAGTTGTTTCAATTAGTTAATAAATGAATTATAGAAATATGTGAGTACTTCATTGACAAGACCACGATGCCAAAACGTACTTTACATTTTCCAGTTTAGGTCAAAAGGTTTAATTCTTACGGAGAATTTCTACACATGAAAAAATAAAATTACTTATTTGTGTTACCCATAAAATAATTATAAATATTTGCTATAATATTTTCGTGTGGCACCCATATGGCGTCAATGACACAGTTTTAGGACACTGTGTATTGGAATAAAGTTTGTAGGAATTTGCATTTAATGAACACATATATTAACCAGGATGCAAATTGGCCATTTACCCAGGGGTGCGTTCAAAAATGTTTAAAACAAGTGCACAATCAGAGTTGACATGGCGAAACCAGCATTTTCATATTTTTATTTACTGTAAAATGTAATTAATATAAGAGACTTTTGTAGCCTCTGGCTGTTCGTACATATGGTTTCTGCTACCTACAAGTGAACCCAATACTAAGGCAAGTGGTTCAATTAACATTCCCCTATCTACTTTTCCAATTGCCTTTATTTCAATGGGTGGCATTAATGAGGCACATGTATTAATTATGTTCATGACTGGGAGGGACATTTAAACATGTGATTTTTAGTACACTAGACGGAGATTTTATTTAAGATCGGTGGGGGTGAGGGTTCGAGGGTGAGTGAACATCGCTTGGTGCTAAGAATAAGGAATTGTGACAGGATTGGGAAAGAAGAATCGGGGATCTTAATAGGCGTTTGCCTGGAGGCGATTAGGGAAACCACTGATCTCTGAACATTGGACACAGGCCATCGATCTTGGAACTCGATTCCTGAGGCCACCACTAACTCGCCGGCGCTAAATGCATCACGCAAATTTCCGGCCATTGGCGAGAATCGATCCCGCGACCTTCCAATCGCCAATACTCCCGAGTGGCAAGGCGCTGTCTTAACGCTGACAGTATCGTTGTTGGAATAACCACTTAATATGTTACATATTACAAATTATTGTGTATATATATATATATATATATATATATATATATATATAATTTTAAATTTTCCAAATTTACAACCTTTTTTGGTTTATTGAGCAAATGGTATTAAGTGATTATCAAGTGATGAAAATAAATACCTACAATACACAAAGCTTGTGTGTTGAGACATGCTGAAAAATATTTGTGAGGGAGAATGTTTTACATAATCATATCAAAATGATTATTGAATAAAGATTATATTTGTCATTCAAATACAATCTTCACATTTTTTTTAAACTTGTAAACCATTCGTTTCACAACATTAACCTCCCTCGCAAGGACTGCAGATTGCCGACCTTCATGAATAACGACGGTTATTTTGCGGATGTTTATGACCGGAAACGTTGGAAATCAATGTATTCCTGAATTACTCAAAGCATCGACGGACAGCAATCGTTTCGCTTTGCTCTCGCCTTATCTACCGTCTTAGTCCAATTCGAAAGTTGACAAGGAGCGGATGGCTGTCAGGGAGCCGCCTCGCGAGTAGACGTGCAAGCTCTTTCCGATCTCATCGGAGAAAATGTAATTAATTTTTCCAATAATTTCAGTAGGTATTTTGCAAGGAATTGTAAAATGTTTATCTTTTTTCACAGCCAGCTTACAATGTAACATTTTCATTTGTTATATCCTTCCACTTGTACCTTGTTATGCTACATAATTTGAGGGCGATTACCTTCTTTACAACTGTTGAAACAGTGCGGCATTGCTGCAGTACACCCAGACACCCAAACACACGCAGAAAAATAATTTGTGAGCATTACCTTCAACAAATACATTGTGCAAAGGTTTTCCATTCGGCTGCAAAATGATGCGGTAAGCTGAAACGAACCGTAAACGAAGTTCACTTGAATACGGAGACTGAGAAGTTTTACACAACGGGATTGTGTGGAAACTATGGGAAATATGCCCATAATATTACTAATGTTTTCTACTTTATGTGATATGTTCTTTCACATACTACGAACTTTTACGGACGTAAAAGGACTTCTTATATAATTGCATTCGTCTCACTGAGAACTTCCACCTATTGGTGGCTCTGGGCATCAATTAATGTCCCTGCAGTGCTTTGATTGGGAGGCACTTGGATGCGAGTCCCGGCGGTGGCAGAATTTTCGATACCACTTAGCTAGATCGAATTCAGCTATTGTCTGTAGTAAAATTCTATCGGCCGATAGTTTCGGCTGTTGATCGGTAGTTTTCCGTGGTTTCTCCGATCAACACCAGGCGAATGTCGGAGCAGTGCCCTAACAAACAGGCCACGGACTGCGCGCGATCTTTCCTTCCTCTTCGTTGTTCTTTCCTCACCTCTCACTGACACATGCTTACGTGCATTACGCTACCACACATGTCAGGAAATCAGTCTACAGCTTGGAACTAGTCCCGGCTGAGACGATGGCCCGCTGGTGGGAGATACCTGGATTGGGAACATCGCATGGCCACATGTGTACTTCTGCGCCGGATTACACCATCCAAAGGGGAAGGTCGCGGCCACTCCTGCGATGAAAGCATGCACTATACTTACAAGACTATTGACCATATTATGGCCAGACTATTGACGCGCCCGGAATCATCAATCATTCAATTGAGAACTTGCGAACACACGGAAAAAATATACTTAAAGGAAACAAAGTTGTGTCAATATCTTGAACATTCCTCAGACTGGCACCTGGCATGTGTGTTCTTATATTGCTTTTTTTTAAGAAGGCAGGGGAAAATCTTCTAAAGACACCGCGTAACCCGCACTCTGCAGCTTGTAGGATTCACAAGTAGCCTGTGTCTACCCACTAAAAACCCCTCCCATTCTTCCAATTCTCTTCCCGCGGAACAGCCGTCAGGCATTGCATCACGGGAAGGACAGACCGGCTTATCACTCTATGCCAACGGGATGTCACGGGATACTCCCTCGAAATCGTTCTTCTACCCGAAGTTTCTTTACATTAGCGGCATAGATGGCTACCGCACTCCTATTCTCTTGGGACACCAGCATCCTAGTGACGATGGTATCAGAAGTCACTTCCTGCAGGAGGAGTCGGTGGAGTTTTTCCCTTTCCTCAGCGAAGCGTGGACAATTAAAGAACATGTGCTCTACATCTTCACCCAATGGAACACAGGTTGGGCATGAAGAGTCTTCGTCCAACCGGAGACGGAGTTGGTATGCTCGGTAGCAACCGTGCCCTCTTGTATTGCATGTAAGTGTAATTGTGTGTGTAAGTGCTGATGCGTCAAGGAGGAGGAAGGGAAGATCGCATGCAGTTTGTGGCCCATTTGTAAGTGAATTGCTTTGGCATTCGCCGATGTCGTTTTGATCCCATGGTATCAAATAATGGTATCATCCCATGGTATTGATCGGAGAAACCACGGGAAACTACCGATCGAAGCAGCCAGACGCTAGAATTCTCCCTAGAATGGCTGCATTCGACACAGCTATTAGCTAGTGTCAAAACTTCGCCACCTTCGGGACTCGAACCCATGAACTTCCCTGTACGACGCTGCAGCAGCAACGGGGTCACTAATCCATGTCGGTCGGTTCGTTGCTGTAATTTCCACGGTTGATGGAATAGTTGTTCTTGTTACTGCTGCTTATGTAAAATATATGTGTGATCCCTTGAGTCGACCTCAAAACTTCGTTCCCAACATTATTGATATTTGCCTCTGGATTAATGTGATGTAGTATCTCGAGGGATTTCCTGTAACTTGGACCGTGTTGCGACAGCTGTTCGGAAACCTGCATGATATATAAAACACAAAGTAAGTATGGGGCCACTAATTAATGGAGGGAGAGTAATAGTTTAACACAAAGCAGAACACAGGACAGACGAACAGTTGATACACAGAACACGAACCCGGCATTGGACTGGACGGTACCGGCGCGGGTAGCTTCGTCTGATAATAGTGCAGAAGCTAGCAAAAAAAAAAAAACACGTCGAAAAGGCACCACGACGAAACTCATGAGGACGAGAGCTGGAAGAATCTACATACGGCAGTTCAGCATTACACAATTTTAAAAGCAGTGTTTTCTTTTGGAGATGGTGGCAAAACGTCAATTACAGTGCACTTAAAGAGAAAACATGTAAAAATTCATTAGCGACTAGTTCTAGATCAACATTGGTTACACGTTTTTCTCGCAAATTGGAACCACCCAGATCTGAATGCGACCGAGTATGACCTTTCCCTGGATCGAGATTCGCTTATAACACCATTTGGAGCAGTCAAATTTTTTAGCAATATGGAATGTACTTCCACTTTACAAGAGAAACTTGTAAATCCAAAAAAATAATGTAGTACAAGAACAAAATGTAAAGCAATAGTGGTCCATGGTTTTGCATTTTGGGTATTTGATGAAATACGAACATAAATTCTGTTAATTACATCAAAGGAATCAGCTGAAATATCGTGCGATACTGCAAATCACAACCACATTAAATTGCTTCCCATTTTTGTACGATATTTTTAACAGGAAACATCTAGTGGTGCTAAAAATGCATGTACTTTCTTGCCCGTATTTTCGCGCAAAATTACGCGAAAAGTACTGAAATTTTTGAAAAATTCTACTTAACCTTATTTTAAAATCTAGTGTGGAGCAAATTTCATTAAGGGGGAAATTTCTATCTTAAATAATTTAGTCGTAGGAAGACTCCGAAATAAGTTCGAACTTTTGCAATATTCGAAAAGGCTACAAGTTTTTAGTAGTAAAATAGCGTAAAAGACGCTAAAAGAATGACGTAGGTCTCATTTTCGCTGAAATCTCTGAACTTTCGAAAATTGCAAAGGCTCAAAATTTATTGAGCGTCTTACAACTAAAATATTGAAGATAGAGATTTTTTCGTAAATGAAAATCGTTTTTGAAAGACGATCTTGTGAATAAGGTCATGTACATTTTTTCTAAAATTTAAATCGTTTTCGCGTAATTTTGCATGAAACAGATGATTTTAAAATAAATATTTTCTCAAAAAATCTTTAAATTGTTCTTTAAATTTTCTCTCCGTGAAAGACCGTAAAAGTTTATGCTAGGGTCATTTTCCTCCAATACACCGTATTTTCGAGAACTGCAAAATATTAACATGGGAAAAGTACTGTATTAATGAAATTTTTTAAAAATAAAATCTGTTCTAAAAAATTAGGTCTTTAAGAAAGGCCAGGTACAATTCTTTGAAAAAACGTGTAGTTTTCGCGTAATTTCGGCTTGAAGTTAGTGCAATTTACGTTTTTTAATTCTACAAAAAGGACGCATTTTTTCTTTAATTTATTTCCTAGGCTAGAGTAATGTAGGCTTTAAACAATGTCAGGTATGATTTTCATTCAACTTTCTGAATTTTTAATAATTGCAGAAGTTTCAAGTAATGCAAGAAATTATGTGCTGTTGTAGCATCACTAGTTTTCTTAGTTACAATAATACCAATATGAAGGAAATAATATTAATTGAAAATTGAAATTTCAAAGACAATGTTAGTTTTGAAATGTTTAACCCTCCTTCTTGCATAGTCAAATTCACATATTCGTCTCCAGATTTTAGATTTTGAATGAGTTTTTCTCATAGCAATTTGATAGGGGAAATTTTCAATAAAGGAAGTGAAAGAAAAAAAAACTTGCACTTCATTTTGTTTTTCAGAAATATAAATATTGCGTTTTTTATTCTTTATTCATGTGAGACTTTCACTATGTGCCGTTTTTTAAAATTTTATTTTAGTTGCCTAGCCTGGGACAATATTGTTCTGCTCGCGTGGCGCCTCTCGTTCCCTTCCACGGGGAGCCGGGGCAAAGCGTGCTTTATCTGGTGGCGCTGGCGCCGCTGGGGCTGGAGCGGGCGACCTCCCACCGAGGGCGCGCAGTGTGCCGCGGAGCAGCTGGCTTTGCCAATCCAATTTCGTTTGTGTGCGTCCTCCGCCCTCTCCTCTCTGCCTTCCCCTTCCCTCACCGGGGGAGCTCTATCTTCCACTCTCCCGGCCACCCGGACCCACGTGAATTCCTCCTTTGTTGATACGGGAAGTGATAAGGCGCGATAGGAAGAGGGAAGACGCGCAGCGGCAGTGTGTGTGTGTGTGTGTGGATCTGCGTTCGCGTGCGAGTGTCGGCCGCCGCTTGCCTGCCTGCCGCCTGCTTGCTTGCCTGCTTGCCTGCTCGACGATGCGTTGGCGCTCGGCAGAGGTGAGAGCGCTCGTGTTTTAAAGGAGAGTCTGTACACGAACGACAAAGATGGGGATCGTGTACTACTACTCGCTGCTTAGAATTACTCTTGTAACTAATGCAGCCAATTTTGCCTCATATGTAACGCCTCAAATAACCCGATTGCAGAATGAAACGAACCTGTCAATTATCATTCTTATTGAACGTCATTGCAGATATGATTAGAACGTTTCGCATCTTCGTGATATAATTTATCTTCACATGACTTATCTCATCTTTTTCATGAATTTTTTTCCAATTACGAGATGTGTGAAAAACTTGCATATCTGCAAGTTCGTAATGTAGTTAAAAATATACTTTTACAAATGGTTTCCGGATAATTGACGTACATTTTCCAGTAATAAAAAAAATAAATTTTCGATAATATTAATTCAGTATATAAGAAGACAAAGAATTTGTTCCCATGTGTGTTTAGGAAATAGCTCGGCGATTTCCTAAGGAAAGTCAGTATAACTCTCAGGGGAATCGATATTACGACGTCCACGACAATATAATTCAATAAACAATTATTATATCATACAATGCCAATGTTCACCTGTAAACTATTTTTGTTAATAGCTGGTATTGTAATCCTGAGTTGGGAGAGTGCAAATTGGTACTAAAAATACATAAAACTTCTGAATATGCAAAATGAGAAACAACAATTTTTAAAACACTTTCATTCAACAAAGATAATTATTCTTTATTATTTATGTGGCTCACCATTGGTCTGGAAATATATTGATAGTCATTTGGTAAGAAGAATAGTTTCTTTCTGAAGATCTCTGAGTATACTTGCCTTGAATCTCTCACCGTGTGTAATGTGTATTGTGAAAACAGAAACGTATTTTTTCATAAATAAGTTTAATAAAAAATATAAAAGTTCACTCGGCATATTATTATCCGTATCACTTATAATTTGTATATTTTACTTTGTTAATTAAACTGAAATATTCAACAATAATAGAGTCAAAGTTACATACGTTTTTAACATTTAAAACTAGTTAACAACTTTAACATCAGTTTAATTGCTGGATCTTTTTTATCGAATAATAAAGCTTTAAACATTGACTTGTAAACGTAATTAACACTTTATATATAAAAGAAATGAATTTGATGGAAAAGAAATATAAAACTACAAAATATCATATGTCTGAAATATAATTGAAATATATTTTAATGGTTTCAAGAAAATATAAGGAACTGATTAAATTGATGTTTGCTGTGAAATTCAAATTAAGTGTACGTAGTAACTTGGCTCTTCATCCACTCCCTATAAGTTTCCATTCGCATTAAACTTCAGATGAATTATTTTCGATCGAATTTTGACACAAGCTTGGAAATTCCTCAAAATATGATCGTATGTGATACACAGAAATCGTGATAAAAATTACTAAAACAACAGGTATAATCGAATAATTATGAATAAAAATATGAAATACTTGTGTATCTATAAATGTATAATTTTTAAAAACTGTTCTATATTACCGGTTATCAGTGAACATCAAACAATTCTGGAAGTATTTAATGTAACTTGCAGTGTTGTGTATTTCAACTTCATAATTATTTAGCAGCGACATCATAATCATTAAATAAATATTATTTACGTTTTGATACACCAGAGTCTCTTGTATTATTATACAGACACATTTAAGGTCGCATCAACATCTAGGTCATTAGCAACCACTATTGGAATTAACGTTATGGTGAAGATGAAACGATATGGTGTTTATAAAGAGTGAAAGGACGAACACAAATACAACCATGCCCGAGGCGCGACTCGAACCCGCGATTCTTCGGACCGAGATCGCTACGACACTACTGTCTTAAAGATCTCGGCCACCGAATCGGCATAGACATATTTCTGCGCAGAAGAGAATCTATTTGGCATTTGAATTTATATATCGTAACGCCTTTTAATATCTAGTTAGCTCAAACATGGCCGTGTGTAATTCCTTGTAGTATCATGGTTCCACAAACGGATCGATACCCACCGCCTCCCATGATTGATGTATCGTAGCTTGTGATTGGCGGGTAGCGAGGGGGTGGTAAGAAAATGAGATAAGCAAAAGCGATAATTTTTTAGATACACCGCCTTGATTGATACATATCTGATATGTTGTTAAAAGCTATTGGTGTTATGATTGAAGGTGTAATAACCTTGTGTGTCCTGGTCATTTTGAAGAAGAAAAAACAAAACCTGACTTAATCTTCTGTATATTATAAATATATTATGTTCCTACTTCACGTAAACGATATGCCCTCGACGATTCGAAACGGAAGAACGGTTCTCTTTGCAGATGATACGAACATCCTTTGCAATAAAGAAACCGTAAATAGTACAATATCAGATGTTTCAAATTGGTTCCGAAATAACAAATTAATAGTAAACGAAAAGAAAACGGTTTTAATGCAGTTCTCCATTTCAAATAAACAATTCTGTGCTCCATTGAGAATGAACGGTGTACCATTGACTGATGTTAAGGCAACAACATTTTTAGGTCTCTCAATTCACTCAAACCTTAAATGGAACGTCCATTTAAATGAATTGAACACAAAATTAAGTTCATTATGCTACGCGTTCAGAATTCTTGCAAATTCAGTCAACCATCACACTGTTCGT
The DNA here is from genome assembly GCA_964035755.1 of Teleogryllus oceanicus. Classification (NCBI taxonomy): domain Eukaryota; kingdom Metazoa; phylum Arthropoda; class Insecta; order Orthoptera; family Gryllidae; genus Teleogryllus; species Teleogryllus oceanicus. Next base: position 141,049,270 of record CAXIVR010000001.1, on the reverse strand, counting down.
TGTGTATATTTCGCGAATGTTCATTCCCGCCTGAGATATGGCATAATATTCTGGGGAAATACATCTTATAGCTCCCAGATTACAAAAACGAATTGTATGAATAATAACCAAATCGCACACACGTGATTCTTGTAAGCCTCTCTTCATTAATCTAGGAATTTTACCATTACCTTGTCTGTTTATATACGAATCAATGGGTTTTTTAAAAAATGACTTGCTTAAGGGCGGGAATATATTTTCAGAAAATGCCGATGTCTATTACTATAACACTCGACGTAGAAATCATATTCATCAGGTGACAGTATCAACAGCTCATTACAAAAAATTCACATACAATACATGTACATTATTTTACAACACTTTGCCAGATGACATTAAACGATTAACTTCAATAGAAAAGTTTAAATCCCAAGTGAAATCGTTTCTGCTGCATAACTGTTTCTATATAATTAGAGACTATACTGAGCATCACAAGAAAAGTAACATTAATTTTAACAATGATACATAATGCATTATTTACCATTTGAACTGTATAAATGTCTATAAACAACCTGTAAGAAGTATTGTATTGCAGCCTCCTGGTCAATGACCCCATCTCGATCAGGTTTTTCGTCCAGTTTCCCTGATCCATTGAGCAAAGGCTGAGATGGCCCCTTGTTTTGCTTCTGGACATAAAAGTAACTTCATTTTCTGTGCACGTCTTCTAGAATTCAGTGGGAAATACAATTATTCAAATTATCGTTTCCACGTTGTCGCGGCAAGAAGTATTATTCCGAAGGACAACATGGATAAGAGCCAAAATTTATTATTTATTTATCCTTGAAAACAGATTTTATTACATGGGAGCTTTTTTTCTCACAATTTAAGTAGTATATGACGTAGTATAGGGATCACAGAATTTTGAAAATGTGCACACAATTCACTTTTCCCCATAGCACGTCATACGTAGTTTTTAACTGCTTTTTTGACGATAAATAAATAAATAAATCTTGGGTTATTTTTACTCTACTCGTATGTTTTTAAGTTTCGTCTATATAAGTTTATTGACCCCTTCAGTATTTATATATTACTACATGAAAAATAACAACATACCATATTTGGAATATATCCACAGCAGATCGTAAAGTTGTAATTCAGATAATGACGCATTTATTGGAAGATCGTAACCAGGTTTTTATGTGAGAGACCAGACTAACGTAGAGAAATGAAAACTTAAATTGCACTACTTAGAGTGTCTGAGTTATAAACGTTTGGGGCACGTAACGAGATCGAAAATGACCTGTTGTTCGCACTGAACGTTTTGTGGGAAATTGGAATATAACGGAGTTATTTGCATTCGTGGTGTTTGGCAGATTTAATCAGGGTTTGATCGAATCGATCCCGGGGTCGAATCACGAAGACACTGACCAATCAAGACACAGTCATTATCATAGGAGGGCAGAATGACATTAACTTGGGCGGTAACTTTACACCTGAACAACGTGTAAACAAATTACAATGTGCTGCCCAAAATACTAACATTGTAGTATTGATTCTGCCCTTCTGGTACAACAGACCAACACTATGAGATTAAGTACGCAAACCAACAATTAAAACTGCAACTGAGAGAAACAAATGTCACACTTTTTGAAATTAATTTTCTCTCAGCAAAACACTTCACCCGACATGGTCTACACATGAACCTTGCTGGAAAGCATGCAGTCGGTAACAAGCTTGCACAATACATCATCAACTCCAATCCTACGCAGTCTCCTGACAAAAATCCATCCCTTTCACCTTCCTTACGTTCTCCAACCCCCACCCTTATTTCGAACCCTGTTGCCTCTTCCTCTGAACCTACACCTGTTTCTTCCATTCCCACTACTAATTCATCAACACCCTATGCCCCATTTTCCTCACAACCTGTCACTGCCGGGACACACTACAACCTTCGACCACGCACTCGAAGTAAAAATGGAGTAAGTATATAGCAACTATAGTCAGATGAAGCAGAAAAACATTCGTGTAGATACTTGCAAAAGATAAACATTCTGCACCATAATGTTCAATCCCTTTCAAATAAAACTTAGTTGCAGCTCTACAGAGCGATTTAAATCAAATGGATGTTCTTTGCTTTACAGAACATTGGTTATCTCCTAATGAACTTAACATTTTTCGAATTCAAAACTTTTACCTCGCAGGCTTTTATTGCAGAGAGAGAGAATTGAATAAAGGTCCTACGTATGGAGGTTCCTGTATTTACGTTAGAAATAATATTGATTCTATCTCCTTGGCGGAATAAAATGTGTATTCCGTTGAAAATATTTTCGAAATTTCTGTTGTACATCTTACTTCGCCAAAAGTGATATTACTTTGCATCTACAGACCTCCAACAAAGAGAGCTGCAGATTATATTTTGTTCTTAGAAAAACTGGAGCACTTAACAAAGTCAGCAATCGCTCTTTTGAATCCATTGTTGTACGCGGAGATTTTAACATTGATTTTCTGGTCGAATCTTGCGAGAAAAGAAAGTTTCTCAATTTAATTAATTCCTTCAATTTAGACATTACAATTAATGTACCTACACGGATCACACAACATTCCATGAAGGCAATTGATCAAATTATAATTAACAAAACTACTACTCGATTTGAAGTTGAAACAAAAAAAGATGTAGGATACAGTGACCACGATGCACAAATTCTTACCATTATAAGAATTGCGAACACTGACGCGTATGACTAGATTGTTTACTAAAACTAAAATAAAATTATTCATTGATTACTTGATGCAGGAGTCATGGGAAGCGGTTTATAATACTGTTGATACAAACGACAAATATAATTCCTTTTTTTCAACTCTTTCATTTCACTTGCTTTCCTCTTCAAAGAAGAAAATTAAATACTTCACGGAAAAGCAATTCTTGGATAACACAAAGGATTAGGACATCTTGTAAAAACAAGCGAATTCTTTCTTTCATTTCTAAACGTTTACCTCAAGATTTTTCATCTACTTTAAAAAAACAAATCTTAAAAAATAAGGCAGGCTAAAATCATGAAAAACGATCAGGATATTTTGAACTCAAATAATAAAACAAAAGCAATGTGGAATATAATAAAAAATACTACCAAATCAACTAGAAAACCCGTAGAGAATGTTGTTTTAAAATATAACGATATAAATGTGAACGATCCGGCAACATTGGCTAGTCTCTTTAACCAATGCTTTTCGAGAATTGCTGCCGATCTCACTAAGCGTTTTTAGTCACAAAAATCAATAACAGACATTTCACCCAAAATTTTAGACACGATGTTCGTTTCCGAAACTTCTTCCTATGAAATTCTCAAAATAATCGGTAAACTATAAAATAAATATTCGTCCGGTTTCGATGAATTCCCAGATTCTTTGTTAAAGACCTGTGCGTATGCCATTATACACCCGTTAACTCACATATTTAATACATCCTTATGCACCTGTGCGTATGCCATTGTACACCCGTTAACTCACATATTTAATACATCCTTATGCACTGGAACGTATCCAGATGTTTTCAAAACAGCTAAAATTAAGCCGCTCTTAAAAAAAGGCAACAAAAATGACATTCAAAATTATCGGCCCATTTTTCTTCCATCAGTTTTTAAAAAAATATTAAAGAGTATTTTCTAAGTACGAATGGAAGTCTTTCTCAGTAAACACTACGCCCTTTTAGATTTGCAACATGGATTTAGAGAATCATAATCAACGGAAACAGACATATTTTCTTTTCTTATCTTCTATCCTTCTCTTCTTCTGCTACCTGGCGGTCCTCTTTGACAACTGACTGACGAGCCGAGACATAAATACAGCGCCCTCTGGAATACAGAGGGCACTGATAAATAACGCGTATTAATGGAGGATTACTCCGGAGCGCTCAATGCTCCATCAGAGGTTAAAGAGACAAAAAATGTTTAAAAAATTTAAAAAATATCGAAACGGTGTGTAATATGTATATTCATTAATGTTTTAAATACATTTGAATATGAATGTGGAAAGAAAAGTTCAATCAGACTTTAATTAATTATCGGGTATAATGAAAATGTAGCTGTCTGGCAGCCGGCGGCGCCGCGGTCCAACCACGCGCTGCAGGCGGAGTTCCTCGTTTGGGTACTCGATTCTTTGCCGGGGCTTATCGCGCGGCGCGTACACCGCTTGCGAGCAGCCTTATCTCTGCGTCAGCGAGCGGGGGCGGCCTTCATGCGTTCCTTTTTTTTTTGAAGGCTCTCGGAATGTTTTTAATGGAAAGCATGCGGGTCGCGTGGTAGGATCGACAGGTACGTATCTTGGAAGTGCCAACGATAACGATTGAGTAGAAATCATTTATTTGTTCGAATTCGCGAAGTTAGGAAGTCTGAGCACAAAATTATATCTGCGATTTTTTGACGAAAGTATTAGAATGGATTTTTCTGTCCTGGTTTTGGGAAACGGTAGAAATCGTGTTAATTAGCAGATTAGATTTCACATGAGATAATTATTTCCTGTTTGGAAGGTAAATGGTTACTTTGCCAATCACCTCGCTCGTTTTGTCGTTAATTGTTCTATTTTCAATTATTGAAAAAGGTGTTATTCTTAATGTATTTATATCATTGCTTATTTGAAGGATTTATGTTAAATTTACATCAGTTACTACATTATGATTGAATAATAATTATATTATAACAATGTGTATTTTTATCTTATTTTTTATTCAATTGATTGGGTGTACGTAGATCAGTATTACAAAGAAATCTACATAGAGTGTATAGTAGGCTTAGTCTGATCTGATCAGACCAAGATCACACACTACCTCAGATTATGAGGTAGGGTGTGCTAGAATTGGGTGGAGAGGTATGTTATTTGTTTTTCTATGGAGCCTATCGGAAATTGTTTTTGATGTTGAAAATTTTTTTATTTAAAATCAAAAACTGCAAATTACAACACGTTTTTACGTTCTGATGATTGCTCAGAATTGTAGACTGGGGTTTTGAAATCTGAATTCTAATTCAATCGTCCCAATCAAATTTCTAAATACCACTGTAGATTAATAACGCGAATTATTATAAATTTAGAAAAAGGATGTTGGAAAATTATATCTATGTTCACCCTGGATCTAATTCAGTTTCTAACGTTTACAATAGATGATAGTTCGACTTTGGGCGAAAATATTTCATAATTCACTCATTGAATTTGGTCACTTTTTTAAGACCTAGCCCCGCTCTAACCAACCCTCAAAATCTGTGAGTGAAATAAAATGCTGGTCACTCAACTTATGGAGATTTATTTTAACTTTTTGCTCTTCGAATCACGCTTCCGAGTATAAACGTATCGTCTGATATTCAAACAATCCGAGATAGATAAAAGCGATATGAGGAAAACAAATTATTTGGTATTTGTTATCACAAAAAAACGAGACCTATCAATAAGAATATCAGATCAGATAAAGTCAAATTCAGCGAGGATATTGTTCTTCTGTAATCCATGAAAGAATGTAGTTGCCACGGGCAGTATCGGGTATCGATCTCTTTTATATCTAGACCAGAACCTCGGCCACAAAAGAAGAGCAAACAGGATCTAACAATACTCTGTAATATTTATGACCTTCAACTATTTTTGAGATTTCGTCGGAAAGGATCGTATCGCTTCGGTACACTGTTTTATGGTTAAAGGTCGGCGTTTATTGTGAAGAAATATGGAATATTCGTTCTCTGAAACATGTTGGGAGGGAAGAATGGCGTGACCTCACGTGATTTTTCTTACTGCTGCTGCTATTACCCCAGTAAGCAAAAAAGAAACTTGATTAGTTCACATAAAATGTAGATGTGTATTGTCAATTTGGTGCAATTATGTGCTAAACCATTTTTTGAATAGAATTTTTCGCAGTTCATAATTCAGGTACGGAACGAGTGTGAAACAAACATTCTGAAAATCAGTTGTTTGGTCAATGTTCGAGCAACTTAGCAGATGTTTTCTATTTAATACTGGAAGTCAGAATTTAAGGTGAATCTTGAGTTACCGCCACTTTTGCTGGGGTGCGAAATGTCGAAGGACGGATTAAACGATCTAACATTTCCGACAATTAATTTTTCTTCATTCAAGTGTTCTTGGAATTGGCAGTAGCTTGAATGATATCGTATGACGAAAATCTAGTAAATACACTTTTGTTCTTATATAAGACTCCTGCCTTGCATTTGTGTAAAAGTTAGCAGTTTATGAGATACACCAAATCAATAATGTCAGTTTAATAATCTGGGGTTTGTTGGCCAAGACCTATATGAACATTTTTATTAGCCGCAAAATTTTACGTAGAAAAAAAATGAAGTTTATCTGTCTGGTCATAAGCAATGCGGAAACGAGATTTCTGGTGACATGCAGTTGTCTTGAGCAATTCTTCCTCCTGGTGGGCTGAGGTGAAGTCTTTCACAATGCGGGAAGGCGTGGGGGTAGGGGGGCGCAGGTTGCAGCTGCGTGTAGCAGGGTGAATCTCTCAAAGCGCTTCCGCTCTCTTTGATTTATGATTTTATTTTATTTAGTTGTCAAACAACTGTATTTGACGTATGAAGTAGAAGTACAACCTGCGCACTTATTTTGAGCTTTAGAATCTCCTCCCCAACCTTTAACCATTCACTGGATGTCCCTCCAACTGTGCGCCACCCTCTTATCTTGTAAATGGATCACGATATTGAAATGCAGTTTTGGCTTAACAATGCGGAATCATAGAGCAAGAAAATTCCGTACAGATATTGTTCGTAACATTTGTACCTTCTTAGGCATTTAATCATCATTGACTTTTTAAATGGAACTATATTTTTCTTCGTTGCAATGGATAGATCATAAAAGGAGGAATATGATGGTGTATCATTGTTAATGTTTTGACTGTAGTTGGACTATAAAATAATACTTTCTGACATGTGATTTTCAATTAAACAGACAGTATTTCCCATAACAGTCTTTGGCACAGTCGCATTTGGAGAAGGTGGCCTTGGCTTCGCGACGCCGTCGCCCAGAACAGACTCATCGCCACCAAGGCCACCTTCACCAAAGGCAACAGTTGCAAGGGCTGCTACAGGAAATATTTTTTAATTTAACCCTTCGGTGCTCACGCTCAAAATTGGGACGCGAGTGGTCTCGTAGGCTACAATCGCGATCCATTTTAAAAACTCTTATTAACAATATTTTACGAAAAAATCATCTTTTAGTTCAAATATAGGCGAATAATGTTTTTTAAAACACTGACAAGTTTCAAAATACCATTAAATTTATTAGAACGTTGATATATTACAAATTCTATTAAATTTTACACAAATTTTCATGTATTATGCCTTTAAATAAATGTACTCAAATACGTGCGAGTAGATGTTTTATTTAAAAAGGGCTTGTGCTCTATATGTGTAGCGCACTTGAAATACTTTGCATTACGATTATTAAATAAAGCAGTTTGACAGCATTGTTTAAACATTTGGAGTCTCTAATCTGAATGTGTTTCAGTGTCAATATTAGATGAACATCTCACACATATTTTCTTAACACGTACTTTGAAGAATTTTTAACGACCAATTGATGAAATATTGGGAGGCATGGTCATAAGTAAACGGGAACATATGAAAACAGGAGCATGCAGCACATGTATTAATTATGTTTTCATGTTGTAAGGTATGTAAAGTTTTTTGTACAAAGATATTGTAAATGTGTTCAAATGCAGTCAGGATTGTTGTCATATGACACGTGTTTTTGGTAGTATTATAGTAAATGTGTGTTGTTTTCTTTCCTCATTTTATTCAGCCCTGCGGATGGAAATAAATTTTCCGATAACTTATAGTTCGTGTTTACTTATGACCAAGCCCCGTTAACCTGCCTTCCAATATTAACATGTTCTGGACACACCTACTGGACACAATCTACATAGTGCTCTAAAGTACTCTTGTTTCGTTGAAGTCCACAGAAATAACGACCCACGTTGCCCTTTGGTGACTTCGTGGACCCATCGGTCCCTTTTCGGATTTCCATCAGAAGTCTCCCGCATGTTCTTATTACTGTCGGCACAGTTTTCCCTCGATATTCTATTCATTCCTGGTTTCACACAACGAGATCCTTTAGAAATTCTCTCCTACTCAAATATTCTCCACTGCTTTTCTTTGTATGAGCATTCACAGCGTTGATTGCAGCGATATTCATAATGTCAGCGTAGGTCAGAAAGTGAATCGCGAGTGTTCGCGTGGATTACTATTGTAATCCCTGCTTTTCTGGCGCTTCTTGTTCGTGCAGCAGTTATTACTTGAATCATATTTTGCTATAATTCGATAGCTGATGCCTTCTACGAAAGGTATTGAAAAGTCTATGTCAAAAGTTTGTCAACTCTCGCTGTAAACAGCAAATGAATAAGACTGAATTACAATAGTAATCCACGCGACCACTGAAGATAGGAGTGCCAACAATTTTAATGTAAAAGGGAGAATAAATTCAGGAAAAGGAAGGACAGGTCAATAGAGGACTGTCCTCCTAAATTAGGGACGGATGGCAACCCTAACTGAAGAGTTGAAATAACTTGTCAGAAAATCCATTTTTTTCTCATTTTTTCTCAAAATACTATCATGTGATACATCATTGTATTCCTCATTTTGGAATATATAGCTAGGAGGTAGCGGTGTTGTTCCATTTGGAAAGTGAAATCCGGCGCCGATCTACACGTCAGCTTGCGGAGTTTCCAGTTTTCACCCATCTCCTACAGTGGGCCTTCGCCCCAGCCAAAATAAGCCGTAAGCTTCTGACTGCTCTCGATACGTGTAGTTGTGTTCTGAATGTAAGTCTGTGTGTGTGTGTGTGTGCGCGCGTGTGTGTGTGTGTGTGTGTGTGTGTGTGTGTAAGGGAAGAGGAGAGAACAAGAATGAGGAAAGGAAGATAGCGAGTTGTCCGTAGGCCGTTTGTTAGGGTGCAGCTCCGGTATTCGCCGCTGATTGGAGAAGATACGGAAAACTACCGCTCAGAGCAGCTGAGCAATAGAATTCCCATCTACCCAGTGGCTGAATTTGACGTAACTATGTAGCTAGTGTCGATAATCTATCATTGTTTGGACTCGAACTCCAGTCAAAGCCATTGTAGCGGCCACGGATGGTGTTACTAAGTCAGCTAATCTCAGCAGAGTGGTGGTGCGTGTATGGTGCAGGATGAGTAATGTGCGGACGAAGAGTACTAGGCTAGCCAGGGGCTAGCGGTATCCGGTGTAGACTTGGGTTCTTCTAACGAGACTGCTGCGGGATTATCTCCAAGATGGAATATGACACGGCTTTTCGCGTCTTTGTCGGTCGTACCGCTAGAGTCGCTTGATCTGCAGCACTGCGCGATCATGCGGCATCTTGCGGCTGGACCGAGAAAGTCGAAAAACGTCGGGTCATATTCCATCTTGGAGATAATACCCTTAGCTGCCACGATAGGAAAAGCCAAGTATATAGTCAGAGCGGGGCCATGTAAGGTGGTTCACTGCGGGAGGTGAAGGGGAAGGGGCGAGACTGGATGCTGCAAGGGGGAAAGGGCGGAATGTGTGGCGGGATGGTGCTAATCTAGGTCGAATGAGGGGTCGGCTGAACGATATGTTATGGGACAGTGTGGTGTGGTGCGGGGGGGGAGGCGGGATAGTCGGAGGGATGTACTCTGGGCCTGATGGATTTCATTGATTGATTAGTTATTCTAGGCGCTTCTATTGCTAAGGTCATTAATCTCGTAAGTGTAACTCATGTTTTTATCTTGGAGGTGATTCCTCAGCTGGATGGCAAGATCAGGCGCCGAAGGTGTGGGGTTACGGGCTTTACTCCCAACCAGATATCTCCCACCAGCCGCCATCGTGGCAGCCGGGACAAGCTCGAAGCTCCCGACCGGTCTTCCGACATGTGTGGCAGGGTGGCGCATGTAAGTGTAAATGTGTGTAAGTAAAGGAAGAGGATAGGACAAGGAATTGAAAGATAGCGGGCTGTCTGTGGCCCCTTTGTTAGGGTACTGCTCCGGCATTTGCCTGGAATTGATTGGATAAACCATAGAAAACTACCGATCAGAGCAGCTGGCCACTATAATTCTCTTCCAGGCAGCGATTGAACTTGACGCAGCTAGTGTCAAATTCCTGCCATTGTCGGGACTCGCACCTAGGATCTCCTGGGCAGAGGCACTTCGGTACATCAGTTGACGCCCTGAGCCACCTCTCCCGGTTGGGCCTGATGGAGATGCGCAGAGCTGCGCGGCCCGGGGCAGGCGGGAATGAAACAAGCAGGAGCGCCACAAGAGGCAGGCAAGCCAGGAGAGACTGCAGATGATGGGCAGATGATTGTAGAAGGATTAGCAGGGAATGTTACGGATCAGAGACAAACGAAATTTGATGACTTTTCCCTGGATGAGGTAAAAGGAAAATATGAGTGAACGTGAATGATGGGACTGTGGGAAATGCAGGATAAACGCGCGTGAACAAGAGGTGGGAAAGGAACACTGAAAAGACGAAAGAAGACGCGACACTAGTCGAGAAGCAAACCGACTAATGAGAAGGAACCGAGAAGTTGGAGCAAAGAGATTAACCACGTGGAAATCGCAGCGGCAGCTAACGAGCTCTCTTATCGGGAGGTTGTTTACGTCTACCTGACGACGGAGATCGCGAAAATGAAATGATATCTATAGCGACGAGCGGAAATAGAACGGCCGATGGAATGGAAGGCCGGTGGAACTGGAGAAGCAGAGAAACCTTTTCGGGCTCCGCCTGGCGCTTCGCAAATCCATATGCAGGGGAGGGGCTGCTAACCTCAATATCTCGAGATGGAAGGCGCGCGCGCCGGAGCAGCGCGATCGTTAGGACATGGAGGGGAGGGGCGAGGGGGAGGCTGTGGAAGGGGGCGCCGCCACCTGCGCGGCCCCTCGCGCTCCCACGCGGCCGCTCCGCCTCTCCAAGCCACGACGCACTCCTCCAGCGGCCAACGACTCCCTCCCTTTTGGGCACTTAAGATATTGGCACTCATTACAATAATAATAATAATAATAATAATAATAATAATAATTATTATTATTATTATTATTATTATTTACTTTTTTATCTAGATATAGGGGTTGACAAAATCACTCAAGGCAGCTATGGTTTGCACGTAATGTGGAACAAGAATATATTTGGTTTTTTATATCCGTCAAATCAGGCTTTAGCAGTTACGGACTTTATTTGCTTTTTATTATTATTATTATTATTATTATTATTATTATATTGTTGTTTTTGTTGTTGTTGTTATAAATACTACTGTTACTAATATTACTACTAGTCAGAATTACATGCCATTAACGGCAAGAGACTATGCTTGTGAAAAATCTTGGAAAGTGGATCAAATTCTTATAAATAATCTATCATTTTCTTCACTCTCTCTCGTATCATATTATACGTATATTTATGTTTGTTACTTTAGACTTCATTCCCCAATAATTTTCATTAAATACTCTTCGAGTCTTGTTTTTTCTCATATTTAGTGAATGTGGCAATATTCATTATCACGTATATTAATCATTCCTAAATAGATCACACTGTAACTAAGTAAATACTGCAGTGTCTTGTACTTCCTTGAAAATATCTTAACATTTTTGGCATATATTTATTGATAATTAGTGTTAAATAGTTTCTGTTAAACGGAAGCTTATGGTTTATTATCAATTCTTTCATAAAACGCTCGTTTACACCTGTATTCAGAATTCAACTTGTATATGGGTTAGGGTGCAGATCCTAGATTTTACGAAAACTTGCACCCAAAATCCTTCTTCCCATAATACGTCACAGACGTTTTTTTAATTTTTTTGACGTTAAATAAATAAAAAGTCAATAAATAAAATGAAAATCAGTATAGTTCTGTGAAATCTTCGGGGGCATTCAGCAGTTGTATTCGGGGGCATTGCTTATTTATAACAAGTCTTAGGGAAAAGAAAAAAACATGAAATATGGGAATTTAATAGGTATCTTGGTATTTTGATCATTACGTCCTTCCTAAGACCATTAGCACTCCAAAATGTATGGAAAACAACGAAACACGGACTGGTACACCCCAGTGTTATAAAATGTTTTGAACACCCTGACTGTCAGCGATGGAGGAAAAAATCTCATTTATTTCTACAAAATAAATCTTCAAGGAGTGACATGTAATTGCTTAACAATTCATAATTCGTAATTGTTTATAAATTGCCTGAACTTCACCCACAATTACGTGAAAAATACTCATATTTTCGAAAAATTGTCGATGAAGTTTTTTCAACATCAGTCCTAGAACAATAGATTTCATGAAGAAAAAATCTGTATCTTCCCTAATGTAGTTGTAGAAACACGCCGAAGGTTTTTTTATTATTTTAAACATTCGATAATTCATATTTCAAAGCAAAATCATACCTGTACCATTTTTAACTATTCTTTAAGCTATCCGAAGACAAAGTTTGATGAAAAAAATCGAGTCATTTTTAGAGAAAATGTTGTGTAGGCTTTATGAAACTTTTCCGAAAAATCATGATATCCATTTCAAGCTCGCAGGGCCTTGAGTTCGTCTAGATCAATCGGAAAATATCAATTTTGGAGCAAATCGTCTGAACGGTCAAGCGCCAGCGTTATGCTCTCGATCTATTTTTTTGATATCAAGGACCCACAAACGTAGATTTTGACTACACAACGAATTAGAGGAAATAATTTACTACTATAATAAGATTTATGCACTATTTCGTTACCTGGGTCAGACAATAAGAGTTTTTTTGCCGAAAAATTGCCTTTTTCCATCGCAGAAGTGTAATACTTTCTCTTTACTACGAAAGCATGTAGTATGCGAACAAGTAAGCGCCAAACCAATAAGGTAACGAGAAAGAGATGAGATCAGTGATTATTGAGCAAGAATTTCCGTTGAAGAGAATCGCTGTTTAGATACACAAGAAGTACTCAATGAAGAGGTATGCTCCTCCGAGAAACAATACTTATATTTAATCATGAAACCATGAATCATTTAATCATGTTCAATCAACACCAAACGTTCTCTATAATGCGATGCAATCATTTTTTAAAGAAGAAATGCAAATGTTTAATATAAACATACATTTTCTGTCAGAAAGTATTGTATGTGTAGTCTATGATAATTATGAACATATTTCATACACGCACTCACACACATCATAATTTCAAACTATATATTTCAGTAAACGGTAACTGTTCATATTTCAAGTTATAAATTATTTCGTTAAGTTCAGTTTTCTTAGCAAAACACTTCACAACATTGAATCAATGAGTACTACATCTGATGAAATCCAAAAAACCTGACACGTCTGGAAATATCTTGCCAAAAATGTAAAGTCACTGAACTGTATGAAAACATTTTTTCTTGATACCTGATTATTGAATTTCTCTCAGATATTTCAATTCTCACACTTGCAGAAGAGTAATCCGGAGGTATTAATTACAGAAGAATGCGTTTCTATTTGGAGAAATATACTTTTTTTCGAAACCATGATGTAACCAGCGCTTTACGATAATAAAAATGCACACAATGTTAAATTACTTTGAGTTGAGAAGGAAAACGCTGCATTGTGCCGCAGCACAGTAATTAGATTTCGGTGGGAGAGTTTGCCCCAGAAAGTCCATTAACCTCCACCAAATGAAGTTGAAAATAAAATGCATTTCAAGGGCTTCAACTAGCAAGGATGAAGCAATTTGGTGAGAGGAACATTGAATGAAAATTTTGAAAGTTTTACTCGTACGCAGAATACAAGAGTATCTGATATTACAGAGTCATTCACGTAACTAACATTTCCACATTAAATTATCAAATATTGTTTGTTGATGTATATTTGTCACGATTCTTAATCAAATAACATAATTTTTTTGTAGTAACTGTAGTACACGTACCAGATATTAACCAACATGTTGTGGTACGTGTGTACGCCAGTACAACAGCCCCGTAGAGAATATTATTTTTCTAAACTTTTTAGACAATTCAATTTATTTTTTGTTAATTTACGTAAATCACTTAGTTTTTCTTAACATGAATGATCCGTTAATATTTTTTGTGACAGATACCACGATTTTATCATAATTGCATTTTCCAACACAAGTCAACAAACACAGTGCAAACCAATAACGTAAAAACACATGTATACCGATAGCTGAATGTCTCAACTTTGAACTCAACTGCAAAATTATTTACGGTTCTTATTCAATTTCTATTGATGTAAAACAAATAGAATGCGCAAATGTTGCATTATTGCATTGGTAAACTACTTGTGGTATTTGGAGGCGTATCCAGGTTCCAATAAAAAGTGAAGTTTTGCTATTTTCGAAAATTTGAATCTTTTAATAAGCAAGGTTCGAGTTAAAATTTCAAGAAAAAATTTTGAAAATTTGGAAATTTTTTGGAGAAAATCTTGTACCCATAATTTATTGTCGCAGTTTCATTCAAAATTGCGCGAAAACTTCTCATATTAAAAAAACTTACACTACATTGGGACGTAAAGGGTAACCGGCTGTCGATCGGATAAAAGCTCTAGATGAAGGTAAGATATAAACCTGGCTATGGTTTAGGCGCCAGTGTTCACAAATGAGCGGCAAATAACAGTTTGAAAATAAACACTTTTGGGGTGACAAGGATCCCAAAACACTGATTCATATTGCGTCTCGTATGCGAGAAAGTAATTTACTACGTCAAGAGATAAAAATGCCAACTTTTTCTGCGTTAGTGATTCTGCAAACTTTATTTCTGCGCCATCAATTTTTGAAGCATAAAAAATGTCTCCATAGCCGGTAAACTATACGAGTGTAAGAGAAATGAACGAGAACGTGAAAGAGTGTACGAGAATAGAAAACTCACTCCTTAGGTCGCCAGTTCGTAAATATTTCCCTTTATAAACAAAGTTAATATTACAGCATCGTAGGCTTTCACGGCCGGAGTCAATATGAGTGAAAGTTTCCGGGCTCGTAGGCCGTGGTCCAGTTGGCATTGAAGAGCCAAACGTTTCGTCCACGTCTGCGGTGGACATCTTCATTGGCGGCAGCGTCGTCGTCCGGGTCGGCGGCTGGCGAGCAACTGACCAAAGTCAGTCAGTCGTCAGTCGCTAGCCAGCCGCCGACCCCGAGACTACCCCGACGGCGCTGCCGCCACTCAAGATGTCCACCGCAGACGTGGACGAAACGTCCGGCTCTTCAATGCCAACTGGACCACGGCCTACCAGTCCGGAAACTTTCACTCATAAAGTTAATATTGTAAATTGTTTGCATAAAATAAGTATTAGTGTATGAATGTAACGTAATTATTGTAATTTATTAATATTATTTGTTATTGTAGTGATTTTTTAGAATTAAAAAAATGTGGAAACACTTTAATTTAAATTCTTTGGAAACAAATATTTATATTTAACTTTTGAAGAAGTAAAATAAGGTGTATAATAATAATAACAACAACAACAACAACAATAATAATAATAATAATAATAATAATAACAACAACAACAACAATTTATAATCATTTTCGGTTCTCTATTAACCGGGAGACATTATTTGGGTAATCTCCACAAGAACGTCATTGCTGTAAATTATTATATTTGAAATTGCATAAGCTCCTGGCGTTTCTAATTTTGCCTACAATTTCGTCGAGAGTTATCGCCACAAAATTCTCATGTTTATATGTTTATGAGCGCTTTGCTGGCTGAGCAAATGTGGAATCCGATTAGGACAAAAGTTGTCGGGGAGTTTAATTTTGTTGGGCCTTAGCCAGCATTTTTTTCATGTCGGAAAAACGATGTGCTCCTATGAATTTCCAGCGTTGTTAAAATTTACGAGTTTAAACCACAATGGATGTCACAGATTAGGGGAAATTGAACAGAGAAATCATTCTTCTGTCTTCCCTATATAAACTGTGCTCTCTAGTATATGCCGTGTATAAACTCTGTAGATTCATTGATTACTAGTGATTCCGAGCGCATCAACTGCTAAGGTCATTAGGCCCATGAGTGTAATGCATGTTATTGTATCGGGTGTTGGTGGTAATTTTGCCACGCTGGATGGCGAGATCCGGCGCTGACCTACTGTCGTCTACTCGATTTTCCTAATCAGGTATCTCCTACCAGCTGGGCACCGCCCCAGCCTGCACAATCTCTAAGCCCCCGGCCGGTCTCTGGTATGTGTGGTAGTGTAGTGAATGTGTGTGTAGGGGGAGAATAGGACAAGGAATGGAAAGGAAAGATGGCACGCGGTTTGTGGCCTATTTATCAGGGTACTGCTCCCGCATTCGCCTGACATTTGATTGATAGATTTTTTCGAGTTTCCGGGCGCGTCAACTGCTTTGGTCATTAGTCCCGTTCGTGTAGTGCATGTTTTTTCTCGGGAGATGGCGGTGATTTTCCCCCGCTGGATGACGAGATCTGGCACCGACCTACCGTTGGCTAGTGGGGTTGCCCCTTAACCAGGACTCTCCCACCAGCGGGGCACCGCCCCAGCCGGGACAAGCTCTAAGCTCCCGACCGGTCTCCCGGAATATGTGATAGTGTAATGCATGCTAGTGTAAGTGTGTGTGTAAGGGGGGAGGACAGGACAAGAAAGAGGAAGGACAGATCGCGCGCGGTCCGTGGCACGTTTGTTAGGGTACTGCTCCAGCATTCGCCTGGTGTTGATCGGAGAAACCACGGATAACTACCGATCAGAGCAGCCGGCCGCTAGAATTCGCTTCCAGACAGCGACTGAATTCGACCTAGCTGAAAAGCTAGTGTCATTAGGCCCATGTGGCATCAATTTATGCACTGAGCTATCGCTATGATCATTAATTGGAGAAAACACGGAAAATTATCGATCAGAGAAGCCGGACGCTAGAATTCTCCTTCAGACAGCGACGGAACTCGACCTAGTTACCTGTTAGAGTCGAAAATCTTGCTACCGTTGGGACTCGTACCCCAGGAACTCCCGCTCAGAAGCACTGCAGTGGTATCAGTTGATGCCCTGAGCCATAAACTTCTGTTGAAAAAAAGTTTAATCGGTCTTCTATTAAACCCAACGTTCTATTAAAAAATGTCCTGTACATACTAGTCTGAGAATATTTTTTATTTTTATTTTTAGTGTCCAATCTCTTCTACATGTAACAAATAGGTCTGTTTAATAATAAGAAAAATTAATATCATATGAAACTATTTTATCCGTAATCAAATTCCATTCTTCTGGACATTTGGCCAATTATTCACATTACTCTCTTGTAGATACATGATGCAGGTGTCTCAGAATAAATGTTGCTAACTTCTAGGGCCAGTACAGTGGTCCAAGATCATTATTGTTTGCCAATCAACATAGTGAGACGTTTCTTAAAACGGAGTTGCACATGTGACCCTTGTCCTTGATTGTTAGACAACCTGGTACGCACAGATGTTCGGTAGGCACAGGACATCTCCTTACTTGCCGAACATCTGTGCTCAAGGACAATCAAGGGCATAAATCATGTGTAATTTTGTTCAAAAAAGCCTAAAAAGTAAACATGTTTAATTTCTTAATTTTAACAAAATACGTTTTTCTAAAGAATATTGGAATACGATCATTTTAACATTTAAATGAATATGCAATGTTGTTTGTCTCTGATAATTTACAGTTACATTTTTAAATAACCTGTGAAACAAATTTACAGGTCAAACCTTAATATTAGCATTCAAATACTTCATTTACGATTTACAAATTAATTATTTTGCTAAAAATTAGACTTTATCTCTATAAAAGATTTGCACAAATTTCTTTTACGAACACATCAATTTTAAAATTAAAAGGGACAAAAATACAAAATGAATACATAATGGAATCTAGAAGTTAACTGCTGAAAATGTTGCCAACGTAGAAAAACTAAGTAATAGTTTAGGTACTGTTTTTCTTTTTACATTAAATAATGCAATGATTAAAGAATTTTTACTCGTATAAATAAAAATAATACATTAAACTTGTGTTACCTTTTCCAGATTAAAGAATATATGAAAATTATGCATAAACGCCTTACAAAAAGATATTATTCACATTAATTACTCAACGCATTGGTTTCACGGGAAAGAAATTTAATCACGATTTTTTAACTGTGTCAAACCACCGCACTATCGATATATAGACAAGGTGCTAAATACAACTCCTGTGTTGCCTGTGTTGAAAGTGTTGACTCACTAATTAGAAGATTTTAATGCACGACGTGTCGTAGAAGAACATTAGGCTTCTGTAATCAGGTTTTATTGTTATAACAATACCGCCATAGCGAAGGCAGGAAGTGTTGTTAGTTAATAGAACACGACTCGTTCGTTTTTCTTCTTGCAATACAATTGAAATTCTACTCACGCCACTTTCCAAGGACCCAACGTACTAAAAACCACACAATAACAGTAGCTCCTAGATGTGTTCTGTGTTAAGGCAGTGGAATGAATCTGCGAGTATAGCCATAATACAGAAATGCAATTTTAAACGAACATGTAATACATTCTGTTAATTTCACTTAACACTGTGCATTGCTATCGACTCTGGTAACTGAAGGACACTCAAACATTTTTCGCAGACTATATGGAACAAATGTTATTAAGGAAACAATATCCATCCTCAATAGTGTAGTTGTAAGAAAACGCCGATAAAATTTAGAAATTTTACAATTTTCAAAAATTAAAAGAGTTAAAAAATGGCCATTTTTTACGACCTTAGTTATATCCGAGGAGAAAGTTTAATTAAAAAAATTGGAACAATTTTTGGGAACTTTTAAAAATGTTAAGGCTTCAAGTAAAGTACCCCTAAAAATCAAAATATCCGTTTCAAACGCTCAGAACCTCGAGTTTCGCCAGATCTATTAGAGAATCACAGGATTTTAGAACAAATAGTGTGAACGGTTTAGACGCTGTGGTTGACATCAGAGACAGACAGAAAGCGGTTTTGCCGTCAACCAATTTTTCAGTATCAAGAACTCACAAAATGTCCATTGTATGTACACAATTTTCTATATGCTACATTAAATAGCATACACTTCCCACTTAAAGTCGTGGTAACTAAGTATATTCTAGGCATTGTCGGATCCCCTGGGTTCCCTAGACTTCCCCACGGGACCAAGAAGTTCATTTTCTGCATTTACTGCCAGCAATGCTAAATTGCTCCATCGTAATTTACAAATTGCGTGTAAATCTTAATAGAGCATCTGAGAGCGATTAACGAGATAGTCAGTAAATCTCCTCGAGACATGATCTCCAACGTCTTGAGGGCACTGACTGTTGATCGTGGCATAGCCCCAGAGGTTCCAACCACCACAGGCAGGATTCTGGCGTTGGGCACTCCATGAAGTTGGGCTGCCAGGGGAATGACTGGTTGGTACTTTATCACTTTTCCTCCCCTGCTTTTAGAAGGTTAGACCCATCCTCGTGGCGGACAGTTACATCGACCACATGGACCCCCTCCCGGCTTTTTATTACCAGGTCAGGTTTGAGTCTAACCCCTTCGGCAACGGAGAAAGTGGCTTCCGTGGACACCACAGTGTCTGATTTCCGGAGCATCTTCCCCTCTATAAAGTTCTTTATCTCGTCATGACGCTTTATTCTAGCTGGTTTCGTAAAAATGCATTGACCGAGGATGTGATTCATTGTTTGTACCGCTGTATTGCACTTCCTGCAGTATACATCCTCTCTGTACCTTCCTCTACTAAGCGTAGTTTTATTGGCAGCGGTATTTGATCTCAACTGGAGAGCAGTGATAAAAAGACCAGGTTTCAGAAGATTATAGTCTTTTAAAAATGCATTTCCAATCGGATCGTTTATATGCGCCTTAACCGCTCTCCCTTGGGATCCCAGCTTCTCCCAGGCGGCTACCTCGTCATCGGCGCATTTCTTCTTATAAGATCTTAGACCTTGTTCGGTATAGGTCCAGTTAGAGGAAGTAATTTACTTCAAATAGGAACAATATTTATCCCCTTTTCTGTACAAGTGTCCCATGATTCGAGATTTTTGTAAAAAAATCGCCGATTTTTGCGACAATATTACAATACTTTCTCTTCGTTACGTATTATGGCACGGAAATAATAAACTGAGCTTCAATCTGAATAGAACTTCTGCAATATGTTTGTAGATTTAATTCTCATGTCGAAAGTCTGTCGCCGGTTGATGTGGTTTGCGGTGTCGACTGATGTCACTTCAGTGACACTGACCGGGAGAACCTATGGATCGAGTGCCGACGTAGGCAGGATTTTCGGCACTAGCTAGATAACTAGATCGAATTCAGCTACTGATTGGAGAATTCTAACGGCCAGCTGCTGTGTTCGATAAGTTTCCATGGTTTGCTCCGATTAGCACTAAGTGAATGCCAACGCAGTACCCAAATAAACGGGCAACGGACAACGCTCTATCGTTCCTTCTACTTTCATGCCCTACCATCACCCCTTACAGTAACATGCACTGCACTACCACACATGTCGGAAGACCTGTCGGGAACTTAGAGGTTGTTCCGGTTCGGTAGGTACCCTAGTGGTGGGAGATACAGGGATGGGGAAACCTCCGCAATACGAGTAGGTCGGCGCCGGGTCTCACCATCCACTGGGGGATGCGAGACCTCCATCTCCCGTAATAAAAATATGCCCTTCTTCACTCACGGGCCTAATGAACGGAGCTGTTGACGCGCCCAGAAACACGAAATAATCAAAATCAATCAATGGAAAGTATGTCAGTTTTCAACGTATGTAAAGTAATATTCAGGTTAGTCAATGAAACAACTAGTGGCATTTTCTTGGCCAACATGAATGTTGGCCAAGCCAACGCCCCTAATTCTTTTATTTGAAAAGCCGCCAACAAAACTTCATTAATAAGCCAGTGGATAAAAACGTCCAGCTCGCATACTAAGTAAACGGTTCAATATATTGAGATATTTTTTTTATAAATCCATTCCGGACATTTAGATATTTATTTAGTAAAAAAACAGTAAAAAACTGTTTGTAACGTATGGGGGAAAAATCATTGGGACTAATCAGTTGTATTATTTTGCTTTTAATAGCTTTTTTTATTTGAAAGATATAGTACTAACTTCGTTTTTAAAATGGAACAATATATGGTACTTTTTTTCAATAGGTAGGTATTGAAAAGACAAATTCATCAATACCACATCTGTTGGTATTTGATGAATAATTCACAGCGCGGCGCCGAGAAGCGCAGCGTTCTCCAAGCCGCTAGGCGCAGGGCAGTGCAGAAGTGATGACCACATCGGTCCAAGTCCTTTAGAGACGCTCCGGCGAAGCTCTCTCGTGCTTCAATCCTTCCAGTTGCAATCCAAGTGACAAAGAAATCCCTGGTACTTTCTCATCAGCTCCGTCCTTGATCAGGCAGATTGAAACATCTTCGATTTTGAAAAATGGGCATATATGAATGATCTTTGGTAGCGTAAGTCTTGGAAGATACACCCCACAGTAAACCTTACATTGCTGCTTTTTTTTAAAAGATGACTGCGCGTTAAATCGCATGGTGAGCAGTTTCTCTGTTTTGAACGTTTTTGGTAGGTTCCAAGGGCCAACAAAATATAGAGTACTTCTCTGCTTCACTGTGAAATTCATGGGTCAAGGGCGCACTCAACTAAGTTGCAACTTCTTCAGTAATAGATAGTTTTAGACACTAGATATATTTTTAATGAAACTATTCAATAACTATCCATATATGCAGGATGTACTCGTGAATTTGCCTTAAACTCTTAATAAACAAAATAATTTTTACTGAATTTGTCGCAGCTTTTTAAACATTCCTACATCAACCGTCTGCAGAAACGACACGCCGTGAGGTCAGAAATCTCTGCTCTGCACTTTCTACGTCATTCACTCTCTGCATGTGACAAATTTATCTCTCGCAATTTATTGACTGCCCAGTTATACTAGCATACCACCATGTCAATCTTCGTATAGAGGTCACAACATGCCCTAGACATCTTAATCTGTGGCGTTTGAACCGGGGAAACGTAGGGTCCGCGGAAACGTTTAGTAATCTGGACACAACTTCCGAATGACGGACTACTATGACAAATTTCAAAAATTGAAATAAAAACAAACTTTATTTATGAAATACCAATATATATTATTGTTGAATTTGTCTCTTGAAGACCTATCTATTCTATAAAAAGTATGGTTTTCCATTAAACACGAAGTTAGCCTATATCATTCAATAATAATAATAATATTAATAATAATAATAATAATAATAATAACAATGAGCTAATAGCTATCACTGAGGTCAGTTAGTAAAAATTTCGTCTCATTTTCTCGAACCGTTTAGAAAATATTGGAGGTGGACTTTTTTTATTAAGCAGCCTTGAAAAGTTGATGCTTCTTTGTACCACGTATAAGTCGGAAAGTAAGCGATGAGGTATTGTTAACAACACTGTAGGTTTCCTCTTTCCTAGTCTCAATACCAATACCGTCGCCTCCCAAGCTCGTTTGGCACGCTCCGAAAGCCGCATCCCCCGGTGGCTTCGCGAGGGCAGCCCCTGAGCCGGCCTGATGGGCCGGGCGCCGCGCGAGGAAGTCCGCTCGCTGGACCGCGGGGGGCGGGGCGCTCGGGGTGGGCGCGCGTGCCTGGATCGAGGGTCCATCGGAAGCCGCTCCAAGGCCTCAGGTGAGAAGGCGGCCGCGGCGGGGCTGTGTGTGTTGGGGGAGGGGGGTTGGGGGGCGACGAGCCCTGTGCGGCGCGTGCGTCAGGCGCGGTGACGTCATCGCCGGCCGGGGGGGAGGCGGCGGGGGCCGGAAGGGGGGGGGCCGCGGCGGGGGGCAAACAGCGGCAGGAGCAGGGGCAGGGGCAGGGGCTGGGGCTGGAGGAGCGAAGCCGGCGTCGTGGCGGCCGAGGATTCTACGACGTAACGAGCCGACGCGTCCGCCCTTCCCCGCTTGAGACGGGATGCTGCGCAAAAGAGCTCGTGCGACGCAAAACAATACCGGCGGCAAGTCGCACATTTCTACAATTTTATTTACCTCTCCCCTCGTCCTATTTCTCCTTGAGTTGAAGTTCATTTTAATCAGTAACCAAAATAAATCTGAACTGTTTCTTTGAACGATGCACCTGCCACATTTATAATGTTAACTTTCATAAACGAAAACGTCCAAGTGCTGAGTGGCCCTCGCCTGAAACATTTCATCTTTTATTTTTGGTTGTGGTAGTTCCAAGTTAGTTTGTTGACTTCCTTCTTGGGACTTTTTCCAGCTTCAGCGGATGCCGATTTCGACTATCCGCGACGGATACCACATGCGTTCCTCATGAAGATACATATTAATCGTTACACGAGACACACTTGCGGGCTCATCGGTCTGTGGTCAGCGGACTTCCAAGGCCTTCCACAACGACATACACACATCACAGGACAAACGACCATGCCTACGGAGGGACTCAAACACACCACCCTGCAGCCCGAGGCGCTAAGTCCGCACACGCTCCAGCCACCTCGGCCATCCAGGTCGGCATGGTAGGTCCTACTTCAATTTTTTATACGGATGAGATTGGATAAAAAGTGCACAAAATAATTCCATTTCCATAATTCCATAAAAAGATCCATTAATTGCTTTGGGCAAGTATTCTAAGGTTAGAAATAGCTTAAATACATTTCTGGTTGTTTCGTTCTCCTATCAAATCCACGACCTCATCGTAATGAAAGGAGTGTTGTATTTCCGTGCTAATCGTTTATAAACGTTGTAGCGCCATAATGGCATTAGTAAATTACGAGTAATACTTTATTGTAATTACTTTGTTATTCATCGAGTTAATTAGTGTGCGAGCCAGCAAAAAACTAACGAACGATGTGGGATATTCTTTTTCCGAACGCAGAGTAGGCTGTGCTTAATTTCACATTGCACTCAATAAAATGCATTTTCCATTTCATGTTCGATTGAACCAACCCAAATACTTTGTAGCGTGAACCTCTGCGGATTGTATACAGTTCATTTACAGGCTTAACATTCCTCTCGGAAATATGGAATTTCAATGAAAATGTTTTGCATTCTTTTTCTACAAATTTATATTGAACTCTAATAAAACTTACCTGTTTTGTTTCCATTGGGATTCCTAGTTCCCATTTATTTTTATTTATCTTTTTTATTTGAGGTTACCTTTCCATTTTGCCCGACCCCCTTTCTGGCTGCCTTTGATCGACGCCTGAGGGACCTATCAGGGCCTCCCGTTTTATCTATCAGTCCTCTAGAAACAATTGGTAATGAAGAGCCCGTACATGCATGTAGAATATCATGCCGAAGTAGCCCTAACATCCTCTCTAACCTGCACCGTTAGATACTGCTCGAGGTAGCTTGTGGGTCCATGTGGATGCTTAAACCATTAATCTGGATGTAGGAACCCAGACAGACCAATCAAAGACTCACAAACAGATCTCACACACAATTGCCGACCAATGAAAGGAATTATACTAGAAAGGGGTGCAAAAAAAACAAGTGAATCCGCACCAGGGCGAGCTATTTCGGTTTTTATATCGTGGCGCGTGAAGGCCTGTCTTCACGATGGAATATGGAATGGCTTTTTGCGTCCGTCTCTGTCGTGCTGCTAAATGTCGCTTGATTTGCAGCACTCCTTGATACGGTTGCGATCATGCGACATGTAGCGGCACGACCGAGGAAGACCGTGCCCATATTCCATCGTGAAAACGAGCCTTGACGCGCTACGTTGTAAAAACCGAAGTGTACTTACCTGCCTGGGGAGTCCGCCTCTCATACGAGCACGGGCAATGGCGATTTTTCCCTTGCTTTCGTTTTGTATTGTGTTGCCTGTCAACTGATTTCCCCAAAGACTCAATTGCCATGTATCTAGTGATGTGCCGTTCCCTTGAAGCCCTTTATGCAGCCCTTACTTGTAAGCGTCGCGGCGGCTGCTCTGGACGCAGGGCCCGCGATCTCTTAGTGAGCTACTTACGATTCCTGTGACCTTGACATGCCTGGTTTCGGGTGTCGAGCAGAATGCCCAAGGTTCGCTCTTGCCGAACCGGCTCTCCGCTCGCGAGCGCCACACATGCAGTGGACGCCAACGGGACTAATCAGCACAGCAGTTGACGTGCTGAACATTTCATCCAGGTGGAGAACACTCTTGCAACCGCCGGCCCCTGCTCAGCCTCCTTCGCCGACGCGAAAGGGGAGAGTGACTAGTACTTGAACAGTAAGTTCACGTACTCTACTTTTACACAATTTAAGGAAACATTGATACTTTTTACTTTACTGTACAATTACTACCTATTTTTTTATTCGCGAATTAGTCATCTACGGACCATGCGAAAATGCAGGTTTTCCTACCGGGTCCCAATCATATTTTTCCTTCGGGTATGCATGTGACTTTATTAGAGGGGGGACAGCATTTCCATGCTGAGTCCATTTTTACACCCCAGTGATAATAGCCCCGGCGATGAGGTATGGAAATAATGATGATGATGATGATGATGATAAGGACAATCACAAACATACAAACACACAAGCACAACCATGCCCGAGGCGGAAATCGAACCCGCGATCCTTCGGTCCAAGTCCGCCACGGCACTACTGCCTTAGCGATCTCGGCTACCCGGATCGGCCATTACTACGTATGTGATTACATTTTATTTATTTATCTAGAAGAACATTGTTGTGGTTTCGAGTTGTTGGCTGCTCTGAGAAAAGGTACCGAATCAATGAATCATCACACATGTTTTGCAGTGGATTTTACTAAGGTTCAATAGGAAAACAATTTTTCACAAACGTATCTAGAATCAATCTACAAGGAAACTGTAAGTAATAGTGCAGTATTTACGGGCCACGACGCGAGCACAGTGTAACCTCCACGGCGTCTTTGTGGTGTCTTCCCCGAAGGCGCTGCCTCAGCCTCTTCGTTACTCCCCTTCTTTTCGCCGGGTGCCGCCAAAGAACGATGCGTCAGGCTTGAGCATGCATGGATCATACTTGCGATGCAACATCGATAACAAAACATTGATATAATCAATCATAGATGTTCAAAATTACAACATCGATGTTAATAATTCATCGACCATAAACCATCAATATTTTTAAACATTTTAGAGCTAGTTCAGTAATGTATAACATAAAATTCAGCTCTTCAATATTTCATTTGACAATGGTCATGGTTATTAATTTATATTTAAGATTTAACTGAAAACAAAATTAAAAAATAATCACAATGGAGATAACTAAACCTGAGCGCCCAGTCATCTCCAAGTGTCCATCCTCACTTCACTATAACAGGTTCCAGGGTGAAGGCGCAGCCCTACGATCACGGAGCATGCGTTAACTGCCTCTCTGTGCGAAATAGGATATACTAGGAAAGCATCGATATCATCTCGGCCGAGAGATAGTTTCTCGATGAAGGTCGTACAAACAGCGTTCGTTTGGTTCTAACACAAAAACTTACATTGACAATATCAGTTATTATTTCGTAATAATAACACAACCACAATTTTGTTTTAAACAAAATTGTGGTTGTGAGAATTATTCGTTTATAAACAAAAGGTCGAAAACCTGAAAACATCGAACACAAAACATAGATGTTAAAAAACATCAGCTTTAAATTAACGAAAACATCGATATCGATGTCTCGTCCCTACATCCAATGCAGGAATCCAAACCACGGCATTAGTGTCCGCGTACTACGACGCACTTGCCCCAAGCCCAACGCCAGCAGGCCGACTCCCCCCCCCAGCCATGCCATTTAGCATGGTAGATATTGATCTGCCCAATTCGTTGCATACATAAATGATGAACTTTGATTCTCCATGACAGTCTGTTAACATAGTCAATATATGGCATTATTCTTGCGGATAAGATAAATCCATTTATTCATAATACTTTTTTGAATCAATCGAGTACCAATAAGAGTTTTTCGGTCGAAAATTCATTGTTTTCCGGCGCACGGTTACATAACTTTCTCTTCTTACGAAGTAAGTGCGAGAAAGCAGTAATATACGCAACTCGTACGAAAATGTCTAGCGTACTTATTAAAAAATGCCATACTCAGTTCCTGTCGCCTCGTCCGTCAACGTTTCATTTATTTGTCATACACTCACTTTCTCCGCTAGTTACGCATATAACTTTTTTGTTCCTATTATTGTTTTTATGAATAACTGACGACTCTACCCAGAGCTTTATATCACATGTACGAAAAATGATAGTTTGAAGAAGTATAAAGAATGGTGATATTTTAGGATTATTTCCCGGATAATAATGAGGTTCAAGAATCCCATTCTCCATCAATGACTTTTACCCATGTAATTTTATCAATTTTGTAGTATCACTTTCTGTTCCTTGCGGGACATCCATTGTTTTTAGTAATGCATGGCCTTCAGATGACGCATATCCATGCGAGAGCGTTATGCAAGAAATAAAAAAGGTACGGCCGCCATGACCTCCCTGGTTACCGCACTGGTCTGGCCTGTTTGTGTACACAGGACGAGGTGGCGAGGATACTAAGATGGCGGGAATGGCATAGTCAGTGACACTGGCGACGGAGATAACAGCTGTGGTAATGACGATGGCTATGTCAGAAAAAAATTAAAAAAATAAAAAAATATCTTATTTATTCACTCCTTTCTCTTTTCCGTCATACGCAGTTTCAACTGTTTTTTGACGTAAAATAAATTTAAAAAAATAAAATGGTGTCAGCACCTTCTTAGTGTTTTTTCTTAGGTTTCATCTCCGTGCAGTGATCGCTGCGTTCCACTCTTCACAATGTTCTCTAGGGTTCAGAAACACATGTACACGCAGCCCTACCAGTAATGTGGAGCCCGATTACATATGCTTTCAAACGGAGCTTCGTCGGTTGGCTTTTTTTGATGAGAGATTTGAGATTTTTTCGTGTTTCCGAGCGCGTCAACTGCTTTGGTCATTAGTCCCGTTCGTGTAGTGCATGTTTTTTTCTCGGGAGATGGCGGTGATTTTCCCCCCGCTGGATGACGAGATCCGGCAACAACCTACCGTTGGCTAGTGGGGTTTCCCCTTAACCAGGACTCTCCCACCATCTGGGCACCGCCCCAGCCGGGACAAGCTCTAAGCACCCGACCGGTCTCCCGGAATATGTGGTAGTGTAGTGCATGTTAGTGTGTGTGTGTGTGTAAGAGGAGAGGATAGGACAAGGAAGAGGAAGAACAGATCGCGCGCAGTCCGTGGCCCGTTTGGTAGGGTACTGCTCCGACATTCGCCTGGTGTTGATCGGAGAAACCACGGAAAACTACCGATCACAGCAGCCGACCGCTAGAATTCTCCTCCAAACAGCGACTGAAGTCCACCTAGCTGGAAAGCTAGTGTCGAAAATCCTGCCGCCTCGGGACTCGAACCTAGGACCTCCCGGTCAAAGGCGCTGCAGTGACATCAGTTGATGCACTGAGCTAGCGCTTCCGGTCGTCGTCGGTTGGCCTCTCCGGTATCATGCAAGGCTCTTTTTATCTTGTTCAGTGACTTCATCTCAGTATTTGCTCCTGTTTTGTCGAAGTCTAGTAAAATGCCATTTTCGACGGCGCTCCATAATATTTCATTTTAAAAATATGCAGGCCACCTAGAGCGGATGTGACTAGAGGGGGTACGGAATTGCCGCCTTTGCCCGAAGGATCGTAGCTCTGCTCCCCGCCCAGTCGTGAACTTGGTCCACTGTCTTTTGCGTTTGTGCCGTGGAGGGCCCCGCGACCTGATCACCCTCATTCCATTGAGGTTGCAAATGTGTAAATGTCAAGCGTAAGAATCGATTGTGTTGCACAATCTTCTGGAAGAGAATACGGGGCACATAAAAAAATACAGGAAGAAATTAAGTTTAGAAAAATACATTTGCTTTGTCCGTAGAAGTTTCATAGTAGTGTTGTT
This sequence comes from Teleogryllus oceanicus, assembly GCA_964035755.1. Taxonomy (NCBI): domain Eukaryota; kingdom Metazoa; phylum Arthropoda; class Insecta; order Orthoptera; family Gryllidae; genus Teleogryllus; species Teleogryllus oceanicus. Next base: position 141,020,474 of record CAXIVR010000001.1, on the reverse strand, counting down.
TCTAATTGTCTGTTGAAGTTCAAACTCTGAGCTTCATAAATATTAACTATCGAACTCACTTCTATTAATTGATATTTAATTAATGTTGATAATATTAGTGAGATATTGTTTGCCTCCATGATGTGGAAACATGATATTTCCTTCAATGTATGTGATAACTAATTAATAATACTGCTTCAGAATCAATGTAAAATACATGAACATACATTCAATTTTAATTTAAAATAATAATACATTAGACACATTACTTTCTCTGCAAACAAGTATTTCAACATTAGAAAATTCGAATCATTGGATAGTTTGGGGAACAAATGAATAAATGAAAACCGTAAATTTTCTAGGTTCCAAAGAAAATATAAAATTCTGATGTCTAAAAATTAGTATGTTTTGAAGCAGAAGACGTTGTAGATGTTGACTATATTTATAAATGAATTTATGTGTATGTCGGTTAAGGCAAAGTTAAGCAATAGTTAAATCAAAATTTTTCAAATTACTTTTGGAATTCAGCGAATAATCAGGATAATCATTTCAAGAAATATTTTATGATCATGTCAATGAATTAATGTAAAGTAATAGTCTAATGTATATGGTGTTTACATTGTTAGAAATGCTCACTTGCTTGCGCAATATATAACAAGAGAGAACCAAATACATTTGTGCGCTCCTGTTTCCATTAATTTTTTTTATTTGCTGATGACATATTTTACTAGTAAGAATAAAAAAACATTCGAAGAGAATGAAATTAATTCAAGTAAAAAAATATAATTGATTTTAAGTTAAACACTTTACAGATGGCTTAAAGAGTCTCTTTTCCAAACGTCGTACAAGAATTATCCAAACTGCCATGACAAAAAAGGGAGTGGAAATCAGGGAGATTCAACATATTTACGGAAATAAAATGTTTTATTACGTAAGGCATCAGGGCCCCTTTCAAAATTTTTAGGAGAACCACGGTCCCTGATCTCCCCTATGTGCCCGCCTATATGAATGCTGCATCAAAATAGTTTTTACCCCGATCTGCTATAATTGCACAATCTTCCGTCTGCGGTGTCAAATGTCTGCCTTCGCGCGTCATTCTCAGAACGTAGTGTGCAGCTGTTGAGCGCCACAGTCGAGCATTTGCGCCGAGGATATTACAGAGTAGAAGATCTGTTTTTGCCGTGTTTTTGTTCATGTCATGCAACTTTTTCCGTCCACAGCTGCGCATCTTTGAGGCTCTGTCTTCACTAAGCGAGTGCGTGTCGACATGCGTGTATAATATTGCGATATTCAGAAGAGTTAATTTACATGAGCATTATTTTCTTACATGTTTTGCGTTGTTATACAACAGTTACAATGGTTGTTATTTTGAACAGTCCATCACTCAGAGTACACAATAGTGAAGTCATATTGAATCGCTAACAACGATTACGAATGCTTGCGAAAACGATTGCAATATCACGTACGCAAAGAGACAATAATCAGCTATTGGCAGAGAGCCTTCTCAGCGATGGAATTGAAAACGTAATTGATTGAACGGTCTGCAAACCAGATGTGTTTTCAGAGCGTTGTCCCCAAAGAAGCAAAGAGGAAATGGGTTTTTAATAATCTAGCTGGTGTCAAATCAGAAAACACTGAGTAGTATTTATCTATACCAATTCATCTAAAATATTATTTTTAATAATTTTTTTTAAATTTCAAACAAACAGACCAATTATTTGTCAAGAAAAATATTTTACCTTTTTTTATTTGTTAGAAAAAAAGAAGTAAAGAGTATGTTAACAAATATTGACAGTTTATTTTCAGCTTTCCTCAATTCGAAATTAATAGCATTTCCAAAATTGTGTATGGCTTCTCTTCTTTGAATACCAAAGACGTATTGAAATGTGCCACTCTGCTTCTAAACTAAAAAAACTAGTGGTACTACAACAAAGCATATTTTCTCGTATTATACGTGTTACGTAATATTATAATACTAGTGTTTCCAACATTCAAAAGTGTTTTGCCTTGCTCGGATGCGAATGCAGGCGCATATATTACGTGATCAACCGAATTCTCCAGTGAACCGCCGACTGTTAGCATTCATACAACGTTCTTGACGCGAAGCACCAGATAGAAAGTTCTAATTTTGCAATTATCGACATTTCAGAGACTAATGTAACTCGGGCATATGCCATATTAATAAGCGAACATTTCGATATTGGAGTAAAAAAAATAAGAAAAAATGTGGATTCGTTTTTGAGAAAATTTTCTTTAGATATTTTTATACGTCACATTTTCACTCTATATTACGCGAAAAATACTGATATTTTGAGAAGTACACATGTCCTTATTCGAAGAACTAATTTCAAAGAACAGATTCCGTTACAAAAAACGTCTAGCTTCAATGATGTAGCTACAGGAGGACGTTAAAAAAATAGACATTTTCAAAAATTCAGAAGATTTTATGAAAATAAAACCTTCTTCATTTTATAAGCGTACTTTATTTAATTTGGTAAAAAGATGTGTAGTTATATTTGAGAAAATGTTGTAAGGTTTTATGTAAAGTATACTCAAAAATCAAAATATTCTTTTTAAATTCGAGGGGCCGCGACATCGGCGAAATCAATCGAACAATATCAAATTTGGTGATCATCCCCTGTATGGTGTAGGATCTAGTGTTGCAGCCAGGGATTCAAACACTTGGCGAAACACTTGACCATCCTTGTCCTTAATGCGAATTTAGTTTACCAACGCAAAAGTCCACGCTATTGAGCATCGCTAACATCCTGCTGGGATTCCTATGAAGACCACTACTCTGGGATAGGACCTAATCCAGGGCATTGTCAACCAGAGTAAGGGTCAGGATTCACATTACAGTAATAATAATAATAATAATAATAATAATAATAAAAATCTGACCGAAGAATTGGAAACAGAGGCATTTTAAACGTACGAAGAAAACTGCAAGGAATGCAGAAGGACACAAGGACTGAACTTGTGATGCTACTTATGAAATGTCAAACAAAAAATTATGCATACTCTTATTTCAAAATCTATCTTTAAGAAGGAGAAGGAAAAAAATCACTATCTTTATTATTTTAGTAGTAGGAAGACTCCGAAAAAAGCTTGTACTTTTGCAATTTCGAAAAATGCGGATTTTCAACGAATGAGACCTGCACCACTCTCATAAACGTCCTTCACACTATCGAATAATAAAGTTTAATAAAAAAATGATGGAGCATTTTTTTTTAATTTGGAAAATGTCCAAGGACCTTAATGAAAAGTACCTTCAAATCCGCTAGCGTTGTTCACAAACGGACAGATGGACGGATGGACGGATAGACAGACATTTTGCCGTCATTCAATTTTTCTGTATCAAGGACCCACAAAACATGGATTGTGGCTACACCACGTAATAGAGGATTTTTTCTAAATTTAGAAACTGGATTTATCCACTTTTTCGTTTCCAGGGCCCTGTGATATGAGTTTTTCTGCCTAAAATTCGCCGCTTTTTCGTTCAGCATTACATGACTTTTTGTCTACTTCGTAGCAAGAAAGTAAAAAGAATGAACAAGGTGCAGAGCATTAAAGATCAATCATTTATGTGTCTTAAAAGCGGAAGAATAAAGCCAGAATCGGAAGCAGTTGTCATAGCTACCCAATATCTGGCGTTGAGAACACATTATGATGAAGCGGTTTTCAAAATTTCTCAAGATGATAAATGCCGCATTAGCCAGGAACAAGTAGAAACCATTAACCATATCGTCTTAGCTTCTCCAATTCTAGCAAAGAACATATACTTAAAAAGACACGAGAGGATGTGTAATTACCTTCAATGGCAGATTTGTGCCGCCCTCAAAGTTCCAATCACATGCTCCATGTGGTAAGAACACGCACTAAAACCAGTGACATCTATTGGACTGTATACAGTACTATAAAACCTACGTTCTCCGGGTTTTAGAGAAAAAATCGTGTCTACTTATAGATGTTGCTCTGCTGTGCGATCAAAACGTTATAACCAAGGGGGCAAAGAAACGACTCAAATACAAGAGTTTGGAAATCGAGATCAACGGATGTGGGGCTTAAACATAGGTCGTCCCAATAGTTATCGGAGCTCTGGGATTTGTTCCGAAAAAATTGTGTAAGAACTTGACTAAACTCCTATGCCATTCGAAAGATTAGGAAGCATAAAACATTGCTTTATTTGGAACAGTCTTCATTTTGCACGAAGTATTGTAGAGGCACCGATAGTCCCTAGATCTACTCCTTAGGAAGCTGGTTGCAATCCAGGGTAGACTTTATATTCAACTTACTAGCATCTTCACTCGTGAAGTAGAGGAATAATAATAATCCTTTCCGTTTCACCACCTCGTTATAGTTTTAAGTTCTTATTCTTTAAACAGTCAAACATCATTTATAACAATTACTTCATGCTAAGTAACGATGGGGTTACAACAATAGTCGATCGCGAGAGGTGGCTCAGTGCATCAACTGATGTCAATGCAGTGCCTCTGACCGGGAAGTCCTAGATTCGAGTCCCGACGGCGGCAGTATTTTTGGCACTAGCTTGTCAGCTAGGTAGACTTCAGTCGCTTACTGGAGGAGAATTCTAGCAGCCGGAGAATTCTAGCGGCCTGCTGCTCTGATCAGTAGTTTTGTTTGGTTTCTCCGGTCAACACGAGGCGAATGCCGGAGCATTACCCTAACAAAGGAGCCACGGACCGCGCGCGATATTTCCTTCCTCTTTCTTGTCCTATCCTCACCCCTTACACAAACTTACACTAACAAGCACTACAGGACCACACATGCCGGGTGACCGATCGGAAGCTTACAGCTTGTCCCAGTTGGGGCGGTGCCCCGCTGGTGTGAGATACCTGGTTGGGGAAAACCCTGCCAGTCGACGGTAGGTCGGCGCCGGATATCGCCATCCAGCCGGGGAAGATAACCGCCACCTCCCAATGAAGAAACATGCACTAAACTTACGGGACTATTAACCTCATTTAGTTGACGCGTCCGAAATCACTAAGAATCAATCAATCAACAAAGTTGAATTTGTGTCCATGTGTTGTCCTATAGACGAGTCCGCCGGAAGCACGTCCATCATCTAGCCTCGGAGTCGATGGGGCGCTGGGCGCAAGGGGAGGGGAGCGGAGCGGTGGCCGTCGATGATGAACGAGCGCTGGCAGTGATGAAGTCGAGCGCCGTGTGGGGAGGCGCGTGTGCATTTTAATGCGACGCGTGTAATGTCGATCACCGGTCGCGCGGGGCGATGTCGCGCCGTGCTTACTGCGTCCAGCTGTCAGCGCCGTTCGGGAGGGACGGGCTTTCTGTCAGTCGCTACGCTTTTTGCTTTCTGTTTCCTCGCCTTGTTTCATAAGAAGAGAATGAATCGTGTGCCCGATATAGGCGATTTTTCGATAGAAAAACTCTTAACTAGGAAGAAAAAATTGGATAAATCTTGTTCGATTGACGGAAAAATGTGTGTCCTTCCGTTTGCCTGTCTGCGGTCAATGCCTGCTCCTAAACCTTTGAGACGATTTTCTTCAAAATTAATACTCCTCGATCGATTTAAATGAACTTCCGATCCTGAGAGTTTGAGAACGATATTTTGATTTGGGGCGGGGGGGATACTTCACACAACACCGTAAAATTTTCAAAACTTTCTCCGAAATACTTCATTTTTTATTAAACTTTGTTCTAAAAACATATAATTCATAGGTCTCATTTTCATTGAAATCCCTGATTTTTTGAGAATTGCAAAAGGTCAATTTTTCTGCGACTTGCTACAACTATAATATTGAAGATTTTTTCCGTAATTAAAGCTGTTGTTTAAAATAGAGTTATATATAATTTTTCGAAAATATGAGTAGTTTTCGGGTAATTTTGCATGAAATATAAGCAATTTTCGATTTTTAAACATTTTTTCTCAGAAACAGCTCCAATTTTTTTCTATAAATTTCTCCCTCGTGCACGGTGCGGCGTTGGTTCAATTTTCGGCAAACTCTTAATATTTCCAAAAATTGCAAAAATAAAAATTGCAAAATTTCAATATTTAAGATACATATTTTTGTCTTAAATGAAATTTGTTCTAAAAAAATCATACCTTAAAAAAAGGCCGTGCAGAATTAAAAAAAAGAATATGTTTGCCTACTTTCTGGTTGAAGTTTATGCATTTTATAAAAAAATCTCAAAATCGGTAGTTCCGGTCCTTGACTGAGACCTACTTATTGATTTCGTATAGATCGTATCAGGTGTTGTATCGTTATTAACCCCTACCTCTCACATTTGATTCACTTTTGTCCTACTCATCTTCATCATGGCTGCTGGTCTCTTTGTCCTCTTTTTCTCCAAAGCGATCTTCTCTTGTTTGATATCCTTCCCCTCTTCGTTTTCCGAACTCAAACTTCTCAACTGGAAGGGGAAAGCTTTTTTAAAAATCCTTTCAGATAGTTACTTGGTTTTTTTATTTATTTTTTAGAAAATACATCATTAGTCGGCTGTTCCATTTATTTTCCCACACCGACGGTAAAACCGCATTCAGCATTATTATACCCTCAGTAGAAGTATGCCTGTTACATCTGGTCCGAATACTTCCGAATCAAAGCAATATAGAGATCTAATATGAAGCGTGGTAAAAAAAATTGCGATTAGAATCTTCACAAAAGTGCCCAGTTATCGACGTGGTTCACATTTTGAACTGAAAATATTGACAAATCCCCTCACAATGAAGAGGACTTGGGGACATATTTTTTTACCTTCGTAGATTGTTGCCCTATTATGTATATCGTGCGGCTGACATTCACTATTCAATTCTCGTAGGAAGATCGCTTTGTGCCCGTTGGGATGAAATTCATCTTTCATTTCACACGTGTGATACACGGTATATAACCATGGTATGTCATAATGGACACCAGTTCCCTTTTCCTTAATGTTGGAAGATATTATTGTAAATCTCTGTAAAATCCTCTGTAATATCCGATTTTATTTTTCAAAAAAATGACTTCCTCGTTGATTGATTGATTATTCAGTGATTCCGGACGCGTCATCGACTATGGTCATTAATTGCAGAAGTGCCGAGTCTGTTATATTTCGGGAAAGAGTGGTGTTCCTCCGGTCGATGAAACGTGTCATCCAGCGTTGAACTACACGACGACTTCGAAAATTTTCCATTCCAGATATCTCCTTCATCGGGGCGGCCACACCATAGCCAGCACAATTTCTAAGATTTCTACTGATCTCCCAACAAATGCGCAAGTTTAGTGCATGTAAAAGTGTGTGTGTGTTTGTGTATTTGTGTGTAAGGGGGAGGAGGGGCAAGCTGAAGAAGGAAACATCGGCCCGGGTGCACGGTGCGTTTGATAAGGTACTGCTCGAATCAACATTCGCTCGGTATTGATCCGAGGAACCACGTTAAAATACCGATCAGAACTGCCGGCCGCTAGAATTCTCATTTAGACAGAGGCCCAATCCGGCCTACTAGCTATATAGCTCGTATCGAAAATCCGCCACCGTCGGGACCTGCCGCCCAATGACGCTGAGAGGCGACAGAGTTGTTGCTGAGCACTCGCAGCCGGTGGCGTCTTCGTGAATGGCAGCGGGAGGCGCGCGGGGAAGGGCCCTGCTGATCGGACGCGGTGCGGTGCGACGCGGACATTTAGGATCGGAGGGGGGAGGGGCATGGCGGCTCTTTGATTGCGCCCCGTGATTTGTGGGGCGTCGTTGTCGATGCCGCGCCATCCCGCGCCAACTCGCACCATTCCGTGACACCCCGCGTCACCCCGCGTCACCCGGCGTCCCCCGCGTCACCCCGCGTCACCCCGCGTCACCCCGCGTCACCCCGCGTCACCCCGCGTCACCCCGCGTCACCCCGCGTCACCCCGCGTCCCCCGCGTCACCCCGCGTCACCCGCGTCACCCGCGTCACCCCGCGTCACCCGCGTCACCCCGCGTCACCCGCGTCACCCCGCGTCACCCGCGTCACCCGCGTCACCCGCGTCCCCCGCGTCACCCGCGTCACCCGCGTCACCCGTCACCGCGTCACCCTCACCCGCATCACCGCGTCACCCGCACCCTCACCCGTCACGGTCACCCTCACGCATCACTACCGCGTCACCCCGCGTCACTCCAACTTCATTTTTTATCAGCAATTCACATTTAGAAATGTTACATTATAAATTCAAATTAATATTTATTATTAATCTCAATGCGAAATCATCTTTCGTGAATGTAAGTTGAATATGAACTAAAAAATCAAAAAGGTTCATAGATCGCAAACAACTAAAATGTTAACTTTTTGTTAAACGTGGGGTGATGACTCAAAATATACGTTCCCATTCATGGAGTTTCCTTAAACTCACGTCATTTAGTCATAATTTCTGATGAAAAAATATAACTAATGTAAAACAATACCATTCTTCTGACCCTACAAACCTTATTTTCCTTCTAATTAGATAATGTATTGTCAATCATGTAGCCAAACCAATTTTGTAACTGTATATTTCTTCATACGTTTGTTCAAAACGAACTTTTGTACCTTTCTTCACTGATTATATACAACTGAAAGTTCTCACACAGAATAAACAACAATAATATTTTGATAAATACATTTAAAGCTAATATAATGATAAAAATCAAAAATCTGAATAGCGTGCAATTCTCCAATGTATGTACAGATTTTCGAGTGTATTGTTTTTCTGAAAACATTGAAGAACTGCAGATTTGGAATAAGCATAATTGACCAATTTAGTATCGATTGCCAAATTTAATATTCAAAATTTGTTTACGTATGCATTGTTGTAGTAACCATCATTCCTCTTTCCACAGATGATAATAAATTCATTATTTTGTTTTACTTTCTCGCCTTAAGACGTAAATAGTAAGGAGACAGCATTGTAATTTTGCAGCGGAAATCGGCGATTTTTCTCCTGGAAAACTCATTATCGGACCCAGGTAAGGAACTAATGCTTCAACAGTACATACATTCTCGCGTTCTTTGAAATAACTCCGCAATATTATACCACTACATTAATCTGCAAAAGAGTTTTCAACCAGGACAATTTTTCCCCTCCGCGCCGAGACCCTGACTCAGATCCATCGATTAAATTCGCCACGCGCTTAAGAGACTATCTACATTACGTAGTCCGTTCAGCCAAACAGCCTTTTGCCGACGCAGAAAAAACTAATAGGGTCTCTAAATATTTCCAAAAACTGTATTTTGGAAATTAAGACAGTTCAAAGTAAATTAGACCTGCACATTTTTTAAAGAGAGTTCTTTACTGTATGCATGAAAAGATTTAAAGAAAAAATATTTATAGTCGTTTATAAAAAATATTTTTTAATAATTGCGTTAACTTCCAGCACAAATTACGAGAAAAAACTACACCTGTCTAAAATAACCTGACCTTTTGAAAGATCCATTCTGAAGGACATATTTCATTTAAAACAAAAATCTCTACCTTCCATATTATAATATTGCAAAGTCAATTGCGACAAGATATAACGTGTTTGTTATCAATGTATTTGAGAATATATATTACCTAATAGTGCTACAGAATGATACAGACTTTCTCGTACTAGTTAGTTTCATAATTTCTTTGACCGCGTCTTTCTTCGGTCGTGCCCCATCCTTTTGCCATCTGCCATCTATCGCTGCCCAAAGATCATTTTTTCACATTTGCTCAACTTTTCGATTTCCTAATGACAAAAACTAAAATTTACTTCCAGAATTTAATAAAAGATGTATGGACATTTTCGTTGAAACATTTGCAGTCGTTTCTGGAAGTTATTTGAAGCGCTTCTACTCACAAATGCAATACTGTATTAAAATTGCTGGAAATGTGCGTATTAAGAGTATGAGAGGACACTTTTTCGGTTTCAGGTGACCCCTAAACGTGTCTTTCCGTTGAAATTTCGAAATCGGTTTTCCACAGCATTACATAACGTTCTCTATATTGCTCCGTATATACGTACGTATACGAGAAAGTAAAACGTATTTCATTTGTATTGGGGAGGGAGAAGGTGCAGGCGGGGAATGGGAAACAATAGAAAGGGAGACTCCATACGCGCTTCCTCCAAAATTACGAAAAGCGCTCTGAAATAAATGAATAAAACTTACCAAAGTGCGACTTCGTTATCTTTCGTAAACGATGGAGACGCCCCAAGGGAAAGGCGAAAACCTTGCTTCTCGCGAACCACGTCTTCTTTCACAGAACACTTACGCGTGAACTACGAATAAATGGGTTCTCTCTTCCTACAATTTCATTCGAAGCCATCACACAACTACTTTTACTTGGCCAACCTCATAGGAGTATTACACACCGAACACAAAAACCCACAAGTAATCAATCCATGGTTTTGAATCCTCTTAATCATAGACAAACTCACCTTTCGGCATCACGCATAGAGAACCACATTTATTCTCGCCATTGTAACGCAACTGTTTTAACAAAAGAAACTTTGAACGAAGCATTTGGAGGCATTATAGAATTAAGAGCAAATAGATTTGAAGAATTTCTACAAATAGCAATTAAATCAATTCTCCCTGAAATTCTCACTAGAGAATTTAAATGAACTAAACACCGTAAATTGGAATGCTAACGGAGTAATTCCCCAAAAGAGGAATGAAAAGTATTTCAAAATTATTTAAAGTAACTTTGCTTGTGTGTAACTCATCTATATCCTTGAATATAATTTGAATTTCTTGGGTTTAAAATTTACAGAAAATATTGAATCGCGAATAAAGCATTCGGGAGAGTTCTGACCATGGTTGGCTCAAATATTCTACACATTTTCCCCACTCTCATATAAGAAACTCGGAATAGGGATAAGTGTCCATTTCGCTAAATCCTATAAAAACTTGCTATTCTTACAATATATAGGCCTACTAACGAAAATGTTTCATTCCAAGTTTGTATACCAACATAAACAGGAATAACCCATTGGAGCCGTCATTACTGAACTACGAATTATGCAGATCACAAACATAGAGAAATTTTAGACATTTTTTATTTTAAACGGCATGCATCAACAAGCGCAACCCACTCTCCAAATAATAAAACGTCTAAACCAGACACACCAGAACACCGTTCTAACACATAACTTTCATAAGCCTATTTATCAAGATAAATTTCACTTTCAAATTCTGACGATATCTCAGTCATAATTTTATTAGGCATAATCACTTCTCCTGCAACTTACCGACACAAAACCGACAGATGGTCAAATATATTGGACGAAATTCCGAACCATCACAAATAAAGAATTATACTAACAAAAGGAAGTATAGTATACCCCTCATAAGATCAAGTATTATGTAAACAAATTTATCAACATTTACAAAGCGATAACAAATTTAAAAATTGATTCAACTTCATCCATACCAAAGAAAGACGAATATCCAAAGCATATATTAAACATAATGAAAACGAAATGTCGTTTAAGGCACTTAGAATAAAGTACAAGATCTCTGAACATTAAAAGCGAAATCAATGCATCTGGTAGACTCAGCAAAGAACACCTTGCACGACATCAAATTTCAACGATTTTTGCGACATATATTCCCAGGCATCATAACTCAGTGAAAAGCTACAAAAGTGATTACAAGTTAAAAACTCCAAAGACGTCCCAATTCACACGTGAAATGATGATAGCTGAATATGAACATGCAAACGTTTTTGCCAAACATTTTCCAGACACATTTAAACCTCCCTCAAGTGATGACAGTGATTTCACGAATTTCATTGAGCTTGAAATTATATAGTTTTCTGAGAGAAAAAACCATGACATTGAAATCGATATAAAAAATCTATGACCTGTCTACTCAACCGGGAATGATCTATGTCTCACTAGGTTCTAAAAGTGCTACACAAATAGCCATTATTCATTTACCATCTTTGTTCAATGGAGATCTTAGATTAGGCAACTTTGCAATACGGCAGAACGTTCACATGTCACACCCATAGCAAGACCAAGAAAAGACTATTCAATCCCGAGTAAGTAGAGACCCATATCTCTTTTACAAAATCTGCGTGAGATCTTTAAAAAAATTGTTAAAGAGTCTAATTAATACGTATCAACAGACAGAATTCCATCCACTCAATTTGAATTTCATGATATTCAACTGTTCGTTATATTCTCCGCAAGTTCTCTCGAATTCATCACAAATTTATTTCAAAAGTAAAAGAACTTTGTAAGGCGGAAAAGTAAAAATACATCATTGGTTGTTTGAAGACACCGCTGAAGCCGTTGACTGCATATGATATTCAGGTGTAATTTACAAATTAAAGAGTACTAGGGATTCTACTTTACCTACAAAACTTAATTATAAATTTCTTATCGAGTAGACCCTTCTCAGTATGGGTTACCAACGCGAAATCTTCTCCCTACAAAGTTTCTGCAGGAGGGCTCTAGAGATAATCGTTTTCTCTTATACTATTATCCGTATTTATGACGCATTTACTGCAAGTATCCCACTCAGAAGTAGATTTTTCACCGACAGTACCACCCTGTTCTTAAATTTAGCTGAAATTTACGAAGGAATTGAAAGAATGAAGGAAGATAAATCATCTGTTATAGACTGGTTGGAAAAATGAAAATTAAAATCCAAACCTCCAAAATCAAAAAAATTATTTTTCACTCAGGAAAAAATAAATCTCCCCTCATTAAATGTTAAATGTGGAACAATCCCATGGGTCGACTCAAAAATGTCCACGTATGTAGGTGTCTCTATTGCCATTAAAGTTTGAGATCTCACATCAACAAAACCTCCCTTTCTCCCTAAAAAAGAAACTTTCCTAAAGTATGTGTAGCCATTATTAAATTATAAATCGCTTTCTACCGCTACGTCAATAACGCAACCAAGGAACTTTACTACTCCACGTTCATTTCGATATTTGAATTATGACAATGATATTACTAATTCCTGATAATTACTTATAATGAGTGATGTTACACACTATGTTACATTTAATTCCGTAACAAAAAAAATCCTTATTGATTCACATTCAAAATGTTCATTTCAATTTCTCCCCACATACTCTAATAATATTTTTCCTTTCCCATCTGTAGAATACTATGACTTTTGTATTGATTTTCGTTCGGTTTTATTACGTTTGACTTCCTTTATAAAACATTGTTTCCACGAAACAACAGAGATAGGTAGTGATTCGCTAAGTAAGAGAATGGCAAGAAGGCCGTTGATGAAATAACCGTGAGTACATTTTTTTATTCATCACTCGCACTTTCCCTGGGCAGTCAGTTACTTATAAAAGGTAGTACCTGGCCTGCAAGGCGTTCAAGGTCTGCAATATCTTGAAGTTTTTCAGTGGCCACAAAAAAAGTCTAAAAATTATTTCAAAGATTTCTTGGCACTTTAATGTGAATACGAGAAGAGACATTTCTGTGGAGGTGACATGAACGTAAATATTTCTGAACTTGTGTAAAAAATTGCTTAGTATATTACGTAAAATAATCGATTGTCGACAAAACCGTCATGACATAAAATGTTTGCATTTCCATTCGGAACATGTATATAGATTTTTTTCTTTCCTGTTCTGGAATACCCAGAATATGAAGACGATCATATGAAGTTGTGTCATCGGTAAACAGTCTGTTTTAAAATATTTTTCAAGAGTACTTTTTCTTCTAATATATTTGCTGAAACATTCATAATGTATGTTTTATCGATGTCATTGGCATTGAATGGATGGAATTTTGACAGACCAATAGAAACAAAGAAGACAACAGGATTGTTAGTTGTGAATTCTACCACAGGACGCGGTTTATGCCGAATATACAAAGGGCACACGTAATAATTTCGGTATTTCATTGGTTATTGGAATTTCGAAACGCCGCTCGGTTATTAATTTAGAGTAATCGCGTATTGTTTACGACTAATTGGCTGAGCCAGTGATTCGCCGGCCGTCCGCCTGTCGCTCCACCTGTTAAATATGGCCATTTGAAAGAACGCCACGAACCACATGAATGGAATGACGAGCATTCGTCACTCTCGTAATGTGGCCGATGAATTTCGGCGCGTGTGTCGTGCGCGCCGCGCCAAATGGCGAACTCCGTTATGGGGATTGTGACCAGCGGCCGGTGACGCCCGCGCTGCGCGCCTCGTCCGTCCCACCCCTCCCCTGCTGTGCGTTCAACATTTTCATCATGGAACAGTAATGCCCCTGTTTTGTTGGTATAGTAGCTTAATTAGAAGCCCCAGGAGACGGGAGCTACAGGACATCTAATACAGTCGAAGGGATGTCGTGAATCTGCGAAACAGTGTCTAATGGGTTGCCTACCAGTCAGGAGTAAACGTTACATCTTTAACTTCGTTATATTAATACCTTATGTTCATTGGCAAAAAATGACCTTCTTCGATCCCCTGTATGCCCTAGAAGTTTTCAAAATTTATTCTGAGACACCAAATTATCGTGGTCTTGTAAATATTATTAATATAACTATTATTCCACGTCGAAGGAAGCTGTAAATGTGGTACAGGAGAGTGTGGCCGAGAGAAAAGTGGAGGTGGGCGATGGAGACCAAGTGGGGGCGGCTCCGGGGCAGGGGCTGGGGGCTAGGGGGGGGGCTGGGGCAGGGGCAGGGGTGGGGCAGGGGCTAGGGCTGGGGCTTGGGCAGGGGTTGGTGCAGGGGCTAAGGCAGAGGAAAGTGCTGGGGCTGGGGTAAGAACAGGGGCTGGGACAGAGGGTTGGGAAAGGGACTGGAGCAGGGGCAGGGGCAGGGGCAGGGGCAGGGGCAGGTGTGCAGCGCGCCCGCAGCGCTGCCAACACTGCACCAGGAACACATGGAAGCGCGTATAAAGAGACACGTGGGCGAGGTGGATAGGGCTTTGGCGTCGGGAGTCCTGGTAGTGGAGAGGCGAAACAGAGTGAAACGGAAAGAAGCGAAGGAAGGAGAGAGAAGGATACAACCTGTGCTTGTTTTCCAGCGCACCGAAATCCTTATTCCGCCGTTTATCTATATTAAAATACATAGTAATGGTTACAATTGCACAGATGTATACTATTTTTTGTTACCGATTCAGGAAGTGAAAATTTGTGATACAAACGAGGGAATTAAGTTTTCGGAAATTTTGCCTGCTGATTTACAGATCGCAAAAGTGCTGCTACAAGTAAAACAGTAATTTAGTATCAAAGAAGTGAAATAATTGAAGAAAGTAAAATTTCTTTTCTAAAAGGCTTTTGTGAAAAAAGAAACTTAATGTTTTAATGATGACCTTCATTGTGAGAAATGAAGCACAACGTATTATAATAAAATGAGAATAAACCATGCAAAACACGTTTCTCGTATCTCTGCAACAGATTACTGGAGGAGGCTGATTTTTTATGAATCTTCGTCATTTTGTATTCTCTTTCTTAAGAGTATCGCGTTTATCGATTTGGTTTGGGGGCACTTTTCACCGCCTTATTCGACTATACACATTGTTTTTAAACATTCTGTGTATGATTGTAACTTGAGTTCTATTGTTTTGGTATTAATTTTTGTCCGACAGGGCCATTTGGTTTCGAATTTTCCTTTCCAAAAAACGCTTCGTAAATCTATTAAACATGAATCACTTTAAAGCAGCCAACGCGTTTGTTGTAATCAAGCTATGTAATGAACGGAACGATGAAGTCAAGATAGCAGTGTCAGCCTGGACTGCAGAGCAGCCAAACGATTTTTTTTCAAAATGTTAACGTCGCTTGTCTTGACAAGGACTCAATGCACATTGAGGTCTAAGGGCCGGTTTCACCAAAGGAAGAGTAAGAGTTTACTCTGGAGTAAATCATGTTTACACGAGAGTATCTTCTTGGGGCGTTTCACCAACTCTTTACTCGAGTGTAAATCGCATACACGAGAGTAAATTCGAGAGTAACTTTACACGGCGAAGATCCGTCGAGTAAAATACGGAGTAATCGGAGTTTTCAACGTGCGTGTACCTCCAACGTGTTGTTATGGCTCGACGATTGTGAATGATGGTATTTGAAGATGATTCGGAATATTATCCTGTAATGCGAAGACAAAGATACGTGTAGAAGAGAATGGATTGGTTTCCCAATTATGACGATCGAGATTTTGCCACGAGGTTATGTTTGACCAAATTATCAGCTCTTCTATTTTGAAGAATAGAAGCTTAAATAGAAACGAATAATTTGCATACCAAAAAATTAATATAAAAAATATATTCAAGTAGTAGAATCATTTCAATAACTATTATTTCTAAATTGTAGGTACCCATATATAGGCAATGAGTCCAGAATCCAAATCAAAATAGGATATGTCTATTAAAACTCATTTAAATTGTGCAAGTACCTATTTTATTTGTGAAGTAAATTGTTAACTTATCGGGTACATTATGAACTGTGGAGGACTTTGTAAATTTATTTTTCACCGATGTGCATACGAAATAAAAATAGTAAATATGTGACAAGAAAAGGAAAAATAAGAACAATAACTAAAAGTACTTATTTATTTATTTAGTCAAAAACAGTAATAAACTGTTCATGGCGTATGGGGGAGAATATCATCTGCGTACGTTTTCTTGAGTTCCAGAATTCCTTCCCAACGTTTCAACTATAACTAATAGTTGAAAGATGAATAAAAGTTAAAAAAAAATAAAACAAATATTTCTTTTAAAAGCGCGAGGTTAACAACATTTGAAAAACTAGATATTTTCGTACTAGTTCGTAATAATATACATTCGAAAACCAAGACTTAAAAATATTAAGAAATAAAAATACAAAAACTAAGAAATAAGCTACGCTATCTCAAATCACCACACAAAACTAAGACCAAGACGACGCAAAGAACTTCAAAACTGAAATGAAAGGAAATAACCAGAGGTTTCCGTTGGTCCGCAATGATTCACAGCGTTACTCCCGTTCACGACCTCTTGAATCGCTCTCTACTGTGTATGAAAAAATTGCGTGTTCAGCGAGTACGCGGAGTAAATTGGGGAGTATCTACTCTAGAGTAACATAACCCTCCAGAAGCGTGGTGAAACGCTTATATTTTACTCGAGAGTAACTATCGTGGAGTAATGCTTACTCTCGAGTAACTACTCTTAACGTTACTCGGCTGTCGGTGAAACCGGCCCTAAGGGGATTATATAGAACAATAATAATAAATCCACTGACTTATTACATTATATTAGTTTTTTGTGATGTAGTTAACATGTCATTGTGTTCAGTTACGTTTTGTGTTCATTTATTTCTTGTTTTCTCCAAAGAACACGGGAAGGTAAATGTTCTCAAGTGTGAATTTGGGTGGTGGGGAGAGGCCGGGGGTGAGTTCGGGGACGGAACCTGGGGGCGGGGTCTGTGGGGAGAGGCCTGTGGGGCGGGGCCTGGGGGCGGGGTCTGGGGCGGGACCTGGGGCGGGGCCTGGGGCGGGGCCTGGGGGCGGGGCCTGGGGCAGGGCGTGGGGGCAGAGCGTGGGGGCAGGGCGTGGGGGCAGGGCGTGGGGCAGGGCGTGGGGCGGGATCTGGGGCGGGGTCGAAAGCGGAGGTGAGGCCGGGGCGTGGCGGGGGCGTGGCGGGGCGGGCGGGGCGTGGCGGGGAGGGGCGGGGCGGGGGCGGGGCCGGGCGAGCGATTGTTAAGGCGAAGGGCGCGCAGAGCGGGGCCAGGTGCGGGGCCGCGCGCGGGGAGGCGACGCTTTGAAACGCGACGACGCGCACGTCCTGCTCCGCCGCCGCCCTGCCTCTTGGGCCAGCGAGTAGGCGAGCGGCGGGCGGAAACAAGCGCCCACGTGGGCGGCCAGCTACACTCGCGCGTTTGTTCCCTCCTAATTGGAAATGTTCCTCCGGCGGCAGCGGCGGAGCGCGATTACTCTGCGGGGCAGGCGCTCATGAATTGCAGCCGCAGCCACTTGCCAGGCAGCGGCCGTCTCCTCATTAGAAACTCCCCGAAAGACTCCATAGCTCTGTTAATGTTTGTTGGCAGGTCCAGAAAATTCTCACTATTGCTACTGTATGTTTTTAAATAATTGCTCTTTTGAATCGTGATTTCGAGGCAAATTAGTCTATATGTCCGTTCCGAGACAGATTTGAGTTCTAAGAAAAAATGATTCTCCCAGTGAGTAGTCTGTAAAATTGTTTTTGTTTTCTTCCACTGTATTTTGACATTCCTTGGATTCCAGAGACATTTTTCATATTGGCAATGTAATCTACTTTTCCTGTTTAAACAATCCTTTACCATGTTGTATCGCACGAAGTATTTTATATTTAATTTGTTCTACTAATGATTCTACTACACATTTTGCTTACTCTATTCGTCTATTCTTTACTTGCTCTTTGCTTAATTCTTTACGGTCTTTTTCGAGATTCTCCAAATGTACGCTTTTCTTTTTACTTCGTCTTATACCATATCTACGTAGTAAAGAGAAAGCAATGTAATGCTGCGGCGGAACTCGGCCATTTTTTGTCAGAAAATCTCGTATTGGTGGGCCCTGGTAACAAAACTGGTAGTGCTACAACAGCAAATTTCCATATTTTTAAAGTTTGCAATTTTCGAAAATTATTCACGTTTAATGAAAATGTTACCTGCTCCATCTTTCAAGCGTTCTTTACTCTATCCTAGGAAAAAATTAAAAGAAACTATATTGTTGGGGCAAGTTATTAATATAGTCTACAAATGTCTGACGTCAGAATCGAGTGTTTGTGCAGGCTTAATTTTGCTTATAGTTTGTCAGATTGATGTGTGCAGAATTGTCCCTTATATATGCTCTGTTAAGTGTCGCTGAGTCGTAATGTGAGAGCGGTCTGATTGTTGAGTCATCCTATTATGACCACGACTCTGAAAGCACCAACGACCACAAGAAGTGCTATCACTCGCTGTCAGAGAGCAGCACACAAGCAGAGAGTGTTCACCAATCAGAGTTCTAAAATTATATTATTCACAAATTTTGTTTTACATTCATAATTCAGTCCTTTTCTAAGAGTTAAACTGCAAGAGACAATTTGCCTTTAAAAACTATTTGTCAAAGTTTACTAAATTGATGTTCATTTCTCTGTTATATTAATATCTCAGGTATCAATTTCCGGGAATCTGACGTGTCAACTCGGCTAACAGAATAGTGGGATCAGGGTTGCCATATTGGGGATTTTTTTCTCCAAAACGGGTATTTTTTTCGTTGTGAGGAATGAATGGGGAACATGACTGGACGAGGAAATGTTTGGGGAATTTTTTCGGGAAATTATTTTCATCCGGATTCGAAATAATATTCTCACAATTATTATTAATAAGAAAGAAACAACAGACGTTATTCTCGCTCATTTTTATGTTCAAAAAGAGAAAAGCAAAAGACAGGTATCGAGAAAGAACAACATGAGAGAAACGAAAATAGTATTGGACTTCCAGCAGATCAAAGGACGATGATTGGTTGATTGAAATTATTTCAATTTAAGGAGACAGCCAATGGAATCGTCAGGAGCAGCTCCTGTTGTTGGTCCATACTTTGGAGAATATTTTTCGTTTCGAAGTTGGGGAATTTTGTTTCATAGGAGTGATTATTTGGGAAACTCCTGTAGAGTAGCGTGGAAAAAGCTCGTAACACACCTGGCAATCCTGGGTGGGATCTCGACCACTTCGAACGCAGATTTAGTAGAGAGGGCATGTGTTCCACGCTAATGCATTTTATAATTCATCTCGTTGGATTTAGTTGCAACGCATTCAAAATATTAATTGCGACAGATTGGATTGTCGTAAGATGCTATGTAAATCATAGCAGATTGCTTGTATTTCAGGTTTAATTTAATACGCTGTTGGAACATAGTATCGTTTCTGGTTAGGTGTTATGTCGTGCATTTTATATGTGATTGCTTCCAAGATAGTTTTACTGATACGTGCAACTTCTAAAATATGATTGTCTCTTCTTTTATATTTTTCACTAGCTCAGTCTTATAACTTGATAATATATCGTGATGGACGTCGTAATATTTTAATGTATTACGTAAAAGCTAATACCAAGAACATTTTTTTGTATATGAACAGTCGCTAACTTACTTTTCAAGGCTTCATGTAGTAAATAGCCACCAATTTTAACTCTCTTATACTTTAAAGTTGTACATATTATATTGTCAATGTATAAGTGTTATAGTATTGTGGCAACGTTGCATTTACGATTACAAAAATACTAACGTGAAGAATATTTAATTTAAATTTTCTTTGTTAAATATTTGAGGCATTAATCTTTAAATCTTGACCAATACCAACCTTTCTTTTTAAGAATTATGTTGACATTGAAGTCTGCTTATGTATATTAAGTGTTCATCCATTGTAGTAAAAGCAATTTGCATTCCTGGTAAATGCACTTCCTTGTGACTGTACTATTGATTGGAAATGAATATGCACATAAAATACAGTCGAAAATTATTTTTTAATCTTTAATGCATATTCAAATATATTTTAAAAAAATGCGTTAATTGCAGTAACTTTAAGGAAAAAACACGCCAAAGATACTAGCTTTTTCCAAAAATATGTACTAGACCCAATTTAAAGATCTGATTTTTTAAACTTTTTTTAAAGAAAAAATCTCTATTATCGATATTCTACTTTTGCAACGCTAATTATTTTTACATATCTGCTGCCGAATATTTGGGGTCAGCACCTTCATAAAAGGAAACAATATAGAGTATTTTTGAGAAAATATTTGTTTACAAGTTGCCTGCATTTCACGGAAAATTACGTGGAAACTACTCACATTCTCAAAAATGTGTACATGACTTTCTTTCTAAAAAGCACGCTTCAAATTTTTTCTTTAATTTTTGCCCACAGATTGAGCAAATGACACTTACAAAAGTAGGGCAGGTATTATTTTCATTGAACTTTCTGAATTTTCGAAAATTGTTAACGTTAGAAATAATGCGAGAAAATATATGCTTTTAGCACTAGTTTTATTCAAAATATCGCACTTATTTTAAGAGTTATTTTCAATTAATTGAGTTATCATTTGATTAGAGTGTACGTCTGAAAATCATTTCTCATGATTCTTATGATTACTGAACATTTCTTATTTTTGTTAGTTTCTGTTTTTGAGAACAAACGCCAAGGAAAACAAATGTTAATTCCTAATTTCAGAGAAAACTACCCAGTCATTTATTTCTCCTCCAAAATTTCTCTTTTATCTGGCTTTTGAAAAGAAACATTCTTTTCATGTCACATGTAATGTAGCATGCTATTCGTTTACTCCGGTGCAGTGTATATATTTACCCTGTTCTAACGTTTAATTTGCTAGAACCAACACTTCATGCTTCATCAGAGGCGGAAGGGTCACATTAAATCATACTGTTTTAGCCAAAGCTGTGAACATCAACAATGCAGTGTACGCCAATGATTCATTCCTAGATAATAAATCAGTGGTAAAATCAATAAGCAACTAAAAATGCAAATGAATTGAAGGGGAACACAGAGATAATATTTTGGCATTATTGGGGCCCAAAAGAAGAGTAGGTGGATAACAGATGAAAACAGTTGATGACTAGGGTGTTTCACAACTCCGTCTGAAAAGAAAAACTTAAAGTCATTAACTTTATAAGAAAGGAAATTTGGAGAAGTGAGTAATTTATCAACTTCATTAAGGCAAAGCCGATATTTAAAGAAAATCAATATGTTAGCTAGTAAATTAGGAAAGACGATTAAATTAAGAAAGTCGATTAGGATTTCTGTGATGAGAGCTAAACCAGACCGACAGAAAAAGAATGATTCATATCTCACAAAGAGTGATATTTTGATGTTAAATAGTGTGTTAAGTAGTGCAGTATCATGTTATTGTTCTCAGTCATTTAAGTGATCATTGATTCGTGTTCTTCGCTGAAATATATTTACCTTTCCACCATGCACATTTCTACCTTGAAGGTTTTTACCTTTCTACCGTGTATATATTTAGCCCTATAATTGAAGTTATTTCATTTTCACAATTCTGTAACATTAAGTTCATCGTAAATCGGTTAGTGTATGAATATTTTCTAATTAAATAAAGATACGTTTATTGTTGTTGTATTTAAATGTCTCTCTTAAACATAATTCTTGGTCTGGATTATTCAAGGGACACAATCAATTCTTTAAATGCCATTAGTTAACAGAAATATCGTTAACGCTCATTAGGTTCCGTTACTCGGTTCCATTACTCTAGTTCACTAATTGATTTTATTGAATGTTGATTGTTTTCGAACGCTGATGTCATTTCCCTGCTAATGCTTTCCCATCTGCCTGCATCCAGCGATGTAATTCACAATCGAAATGGGAAATCATGGTTAAAGGCGTTACAATGTTTGCGGATCCGATGTTTGCCTTTCATGCTTGGGGACGTGTGTAATCCATCACCGATCTACGTACTTATAGAATTGTGGGTAAAATGGAAATGCTTGCTCAAAACTCCCACAGGTCAATGCCTACTTTATGATTATTGAAATCAGTTTTAACTAGTGTGCGACTACAACCTTTGTATCCTCTGTACTTGGAGTGCGGGAGAATGCTTTTAAGTGGCCCAAGGGGACGCTTCCCCCCTCCACACAGAAACCGATGGCACATATTCATAAATATAGTTTTTAATACAGTAAACCCTCATTAACACGAAATCCAACGGACCGAAATAATCGAAGTTTTGGTTTGGTTTTGGTATTTTCGTGTTTCCGGGCCCGTTAACTGCTTTGGTCATTAGTCCCGTTAGTGTAGTGCACGTTTTTCTCGGGAGATGGCGGTGATCTTCCCCCGCTGGATGGCGAGATCCGGCGCCGACCTACCGTCGGCTAGTGGGGTTTCCCCCTAACCAGGACTCTCCCACCAGCGGGGCACCACCCCAGCCGGAACAAGCTCTAAGCTCCCGACCGGTCTCCCGGAATATGTGGTAGTGTTGTGCATGTTAGTGTGTGTGTGTGCAAGGAGGAGAGGATAGACAACGAAGAGGAAGGAAGATCGCGCGCGGTCCGCGGCCCGTTTGGTAGGGTACTGCTCCGGCATTCACCTGGCGTTGATCGGAGAAACCACGGAAAACTACCTATTAGAGCTGCCGGCCGCTAGAATTCTCCTCCAGGCAGCGACTGAATTCGACCTATCTGAAAAGCTAGTGTCGAAAATCCTGCCGCTGTCAGGACTCGTAATCGAAGTTAGTGTCATAAAAATTCTAGTCATCCGAGTATTATAAATGTATCTATTACCGTAATCCCTTGCCGGGTCCGAAGTTTTGTTCATGTTACGGCGAAATTCATGTTAAGCGAGTTCGTGATAACTAGGCCTTACTGTAATTTTCTATTGTCATGAAACTATTTTTACATCTCAATTGAATACGTTATAAAGAGCATTAGATACACAAATAAAACAGCGACTGAATTCGACTTAGCTATCTAGAAAGTATCAAAATTCCTGCCAGAACTTAGACTCGAACCCTAGGATCTGCCAATCAGAGGCACTGCCGTGACATCAGTTGATGTTCTAGACGGTTCGAGCTAGGAGACTAACGGCAAAACAGAGAACTTTAGGAAACAGGTGCGGAAATATTTTCCTACTGCACTGGTGTGAACTCTCGTTTGTTCGCCATCAGTTAACTGTGCGGATCGTCACGTTGCGTTTCTAGGGTATGTTTCTGTGTGCTCTTGTGTTGTTATTCCCATTTATTTCACCTCATTTGTTCATTTTAACTCTTTCATCTTCCCCACTTTTTGTCACTATTTATTATACTTTCGTAATGTAAAGACTTTCGGTAGTCTATGCATTATTCTATTACTGTCACATATCGTTTCATTTCTATTATTGTATACCCTGCTTTTCATAAATCCACACACACTACAATGCTGTACTCACTATATTCTCAGCTCCAGTCCAGTGTGACGTTCTTGATCAGCTGGAAAACGTCACTTTTTATTGTGCAAGGGCCATTTCGTTCTCGAGCCGAAATGAATGTTGAGCATCCTTCCTGTTTGCGTTTCCATCCTGCTTCACGTTCCCGACCTGTTGTGAAGCCAATCTTTCAACTTCCTTTACGTTCTCGTTGGCGTTTCCATTCCTGTTTGCGGGCGTTTCCTCCTTTACATATTTCTATTTTTTATCCTTAACAAGGATTTTTTTGCAGGCAGGTTAACGGGGCTTGGTGAAAAAAATTTACTAGTCGTTTGCCAACGTTTGGGAAACTTTTATTTCCATCATCAGGGCTAATATGAAAGAATATGAAAACAACACTGTTCGTGAATCATGTTACCAAAAAACACACGTATGAGACACAATTTTCTAGCTAAGTTTCAAAAATTATTGACAAATTTCCTTTATATCTATTACATACACATTACATACCTTAATATATAAAGTATAAAATACCATAAAATATTTAGGCTCTAGCGTTGACCACAGGCAGACGGGCAGTTTGACGGAGACAGGCAGTCTGACGGACAGACAGGCAGACCGCTTTGCCGTACATCAATTGTGCGATATTAAGGACCTAAAAAGTAACAGGATTCTGAGTACCCAACGCAAGGGAAGAAGTAATGTACTACAAACAAGAAAAATATTGATTCCCTTTTTCGATATTAGGGTCCCACAATTCAAGTTTTTCTGAGAACAAATTGCCACATTATACTATCTCTCTCTCTCCCTCTCTCTGTGTGTGTGTATATATATATATATATATATATATATATATAGAGAGAGAGAGAGAGAGAGAAGGAGAGAGGAGAAAAAGAGGAGAGAGAGAAGAGAGGACGGAGAGAGGCGTTCGGGAAAGGAGAGAGAGAGAGAGAGAGAGAGAGAGAGAGAAAAGCAAGTAGGATTATTTTGTTTGACGAAGGCGCAGAGAGCAGCTGCGTGTGTTGGGGCGTCAGCCGCGAGCTCTGTGCTCGCCGGGCTTTCCAGCAGGTAGCGCGAGGGCGCGTTCGCGTCGCAGGGCGCTGGCGCAGCGGCGGAGGGGGCGGGGCGGGACCCGCAAATAGACGCGCGCCCCGCCCGGCACGCGCACCGCGGGCCCGCTGCCAGCCCCCACCCCCCCCCCCCCCCCGGAAGGCCTCACGGTGCCCCCGCGCCGCCAAGCACCGGCTTTCCTCCCGGCGCCGTCGCACAGCCACCGGAAGAGCCAGGTTCTTCTGGCAAGGTTACCCACTGAAAGCGACTGAACGGCTGGCGTTGCCGTCATTTGCCACGCGCTGGTGTTGTGAACGGAAATGATCAGTAGTTTCTTTTTTACTACTACTGCTGCTGGATCCACGTCCACTGCTGGAACTACTACTACTACTGCTGGATCCACTACTACTGCTGTGAACTACTACCACTACTCTGCTGCTGCACTACTGCTGCTAGCTGCTACTGCTAGCTGCTACTGCTGCTGCTGCTGCTGCTACTGCTGCACCTGCTGCTGCTGCTCTGCTGCTGCTGCTGCTGCTGCTGCTGCTGCTGCACTAGCTGCTCGCACTGCTGCTGCTGCTGCTGCTAGCTACTGCTGCCTGCTGCTGCTGCTGCTGCTGCTGCTGCTGCTGCTGCTGCTGCTGCTGCTGCTGCTGCTGCTGCTGCTGCTGCTGCTGCTGCTGCTGCTGTTCTGCTGCTGCACTGTTGCTGCTGCTGCTCACTACTACTGCTACTACTGCTACTACTGCTAGTACTACTACTACTAGTACTACTACTCTATCACTCTACTCTGTCACGACTACTACTACTATCACTGGACATGTACTACTACTACTACTACTACTACTACTACTACTACTACTACTACCACACATTGCATTACTAGTTCAAAAAATAAAAGTAAAAATGTTAATAAAAACAATAACTTGTAAAAATGTAACTATTTTTTCTAGCTCCTCTAATCGTATCTCGCGTGAACTCTTTCACTACTGCCACAGTCTACGTTGGCAACTCCTGTGAAGTCATTGAGCTAGGCCCTCATCGTCCTCATTAGCCCCTATTATGCACTTTGTGTCGGTTCTGTATTCCTAGCCGAACTCTTCATTCAATTTCGACGCATGTTCGAATTCTAGATAACCCACAGACATGATACGAGTTCCCTGGAGCGGGCTCGTTTTATCGTAGTGCCTTATGTTCCCAGCCCTACCAAGCAATTTTCATTTCCAAATTCTGCGCAATGCCGGGCAGATTCATTTGTATTTATCCGTTTGTTGGCAATACTCGGTTGGAGCGTATTTGAAATCGGATTACAGAGGGAATTATAGGGGGATTTAATTTTGCTGTGTATTACACAGAGTACTTTTACATACAGGTCGTTCCACTTGGCCACAGAGACCTTCCACCCTTTGAGAACACACCAACCTCGACTAGGAAGGAACCCACGTTTAAGGGGTTGAATGACAGGTTCACTCGCCGATGTGCGTTCGCTACGTACTAACATTTCTCACAGATCGACAGAAAGCGTTTGCACATAGAATGTAAGTGAAATGCATGGACGGAACTAAGAAATGGATATTTTTAATTTATTGTAGAATGAGGTGATTATACAAAACCCACAAGTACGGCTTTTCACTTGTTATGAGCGAGCATTTTCACACGAAAATGATGCGAAAGGGCGGCCATGGTGACAATTCTATAAGAACGAGCGGCCATGACTGTTTATGAGAGGAGTATCTTCAAAACCTGCAACTTCCAATTTCACGCTACACGATCGAATATTGAAATGCATTTCTAGCAAACCTATAAAATGCGTACAAAAGCAGGTACACCTTCGGAAGTTAGTGGTGAAATTTTTAAAATTGTCACTTGTCAATCTGACACAAATCTTATTATGCTTCAATTAATATTAACTATCAATATTCATAATCTTTATCGGAACACAACGAAGCAACGGTGGTGCTCAACATGCGCCGACGCCGAAACACTTGGGCTTTCTCGGTTCCCATGGAAGTACCGAATTGCTGATTTGACTACTGCATAGGTGAATCTATCTTTGTATTACATTATATTCACTTCAGTATACGTGAATCTAGATTTGCAAGAGAATATGAGATTTTTACTTTCTCGCCTTACGAAGGAACTTCGTAAGAAGAAAAAGTTACCTAATCGTGCGCAGTAAAACAGTGATTTTTATTTTGTGATGGCTCGGAATACGACCATGAAAGCTAGTGCCAACGAAGTTGTCAGAAGATTTTTTTACAGGCATATGGTTGAATGTACTGGAGGTTATATAAAATTAAGGTTATCCTAAGGCATTCCTATATGTTTGTATCTATATGATATTTTTGAACACAGAAAAACTGAATTCAGGTCCGAAACATTTCTTCATTAAGTACTGTGAATCTCCTCTTTATATTAAAACATAAGACACAAAGAATTGTAGCTGTTGTTACATTTCAATTTTAGTAAAATATAATGTTAATGGAGTTTATATTATTAACTCTATTAAAATATTATAAATAATATTTCCATTTCTTTTTATAAGGAAATGAATTATAACGCAATGACCAGACGTTTTTCTTATTCCTTATTCGTCCCCACGTTTTCCTTATTCATTGTTTCCTGCACATTGAACTTCAGGAACTGTCAGCTTTTGTGACGTTGTAATACTTTGGGTCATGAACTTAGATATGGCATTAAATTTAATAATTTGCTGCACGTTCATCATTTTGGTGTTAATTAAATGTTTACTGTCTTGATTACAACATTTCAGAGAAGTAATTTTTTATCTTGTTTATTCGATTTCATTTCTTTCAAGATGGTTGCACTTCACTTTGATAACAGGGACATTTGTTGCAAGTACTCATACTATGATGAAAAGTCACGAAAGGAGCTACAGTGTACTAAGAGACGACTGAAATTCAAGGAAGGAACCATCTCCACGAAATTGCCAGGGTATTCTGCATGTGAATCCAAAACATAAGGCAGAAGGCTCGAGAAAATTTGAGAATGGCATTATCAGAGAGCTTAGAAACTAAATCAAACTATGATGGAAAGAGAGCTCTTATATCTTTTAACGTTCTCCGTCAAAAAGAAGAAAGAAACAATATTGGCAAAGAACGTACGATTGTGTAGAGTGAAGAGTGATGACTGTGTCGTGTTGGGACTGGATTCTGTTTTACCTGTGCCAGTATTTTCTTTATCAGCAGTGTTTCGGTGAAATTTTCAATGAGGTGTTCAGTCGTGGTATTGTATTGAAAAAACTGGGATATAATACTTTCCCTAGATATTAGTAACTTCAACCAATTAATTTATATCTTGGTCAATTTGAAGCATCTGCACGAAAACTAGGAGTATTCTCTTAGTACATTTCCTACTGCAAATACTCTTTGAGCAGGTTAGTAAAAGCTGTAGATGTCACAAGCAAGCAAGTAATTTTTTTATAAAACAGATCGATTTATTATTCATTGAGAATATGTAGAAATATATTTAATATTGTATATGATATTCCAGATACTGCGTCTTCATCGCATGTTTTATTTTTTATAATACATAAAACCCTCTCCTATATTATTTCAATAGTATAGATGAGTTTTGCGCACACGAAATCGACCTTTATAAATGAGGTCTCTAAAGAAAAAGAACTTCACGGAGACGTGACGTTTTGCACCTTGACTTTGAAAATATGAAGACTTCGTTGAAACAAGTATCTAAATATTTATGTCAAATGCATTACGCAACATACGGGCAGCATTATTAAAATTTATTTAGCCGAATAACTCCTAGAAGAATCGTTCTAGGGCCTTTAAATCTGGAAGTTTGGAGCCGAAGTCTACGAAGAAACTTTCCTCGCAACCTAAACTAAAGGACAAGAGCATTTTGGACATTCTATTACATTCTGCTGGTCCGGCGCTTTTCGATACTATCTTACCTCTTCAGAGACGTGCAGAATATGCAAGTGTATGTGTAATGAAACTAATTAATTGATATTATAGGCGATTAAATTGAACGGGTGTACGTCTCAGTTCGATAATTAAGTTAAAAACTATTCCAAAGAGTAGGGTGATGCTTGCCCGATCCTGTATTTCCACATTGACAACTTTAAGTAGCTTTTTCGAGGGTGAAAAGCTTTTGTAATATTTTTGTGACTGTCAAGGGAAACGAAAAGCTAACTGTCAAGGAAGATTGTATAATTACTTCAAATGTTGTTTTGAAGAAAGTGTTGTGAATTGTTCCAAGAAAATTATATTACTGAATAAACCTTTAAAAATTTGTTTGAAACGTGAATTTCATTGTTTCTTATCGTTATTTTAAATTCTATAAGTACATTGGAAGTTACCGTAAATTTTTAAACAAATAAACACGTTTCGTTAACAATGCTTTCTCTTAATATGGAGAAGGAAAGATGGGAAGATGGTGGAATTGGGAACCCATGTGACATTTCTCGCACGGGTACGCTAGAATATCATATTCATTGTAATCCTTTGGGCGCATTATATGCTCCTCCATCTATAGTTGTTAATGTCAAAAGGAAACAGTGGCGGAAATCGACTTTCAAAAAAATACGTAATTTTTCAATAACAAATTTTTAATATTATGACCTTATCAAGTAATAAATTGTAATAGAAGAGAAAGAATATATGTCGAGCCACCTGGGTTAATGTAAATATTATTGAAAAAAGAATTTGATAAGCTAGACGGTTTCGCTTGCGTAGAATATTGTTTACAAAAATCTCACGGTTTTTCTTTTTAACAATAAGACCTTCTTTTCGGGTTTCTTAATGATATTGTAAGTACTGAAATAATAAAAACATAATTACATATATTCACTTCGAACAATATAAAATAATAATAATAATAATAATAATAATAATAATAATAATAATAATAATAATAATAATAATAATAATAATAATTGCATCAAGTAAAATAATTTAGAATCAAATAAGAATAATAAGTGGACAAGATAAAAGTTGTATTACGTTATTTTCTCTTCCTGTACTATTTTATAGTGACGTTAGGAGTGTGAACCCATTTTGTTGTAGTTGGCTAATGCGAGCAGAAAGTTGTGTGCTTGGCGCATTTTGTCTGCTTCCCCGTGAAGTTCGCGTCGAGCGCGAGGGCGGGGGAGATGGTGAGGGGGAGGGCGAAGGAGGGAGGGCAGCGCGTGTCAGACGCAGGCGGCCAAGCCCCTCCCCTGCGCACGCGTCGCCAGAGGAATGCGCGCGTCTGTCAGCCCGGCTCCCTCCCGCCCCTCCCCCACAGGCCACTCCCACGCTACCCCGTTGCTGGCCCTCGTCCCGCCAGCGCCCACGCCCCCCGCCACTGCCCCAGCTACAGCCCCGCCCCTGCACCTGCCTCTGCACCCGCCCCGCACTCCGCCTTCCTCCGACCCTCGCACCACTCCCCCTTCCTCTGCCCCTTCCCCCGTCCCTTCCCCCGCCCTTTCCCCCCTTCCCCTCGCCCTTCCTCCGCCTCTTCCTCCACCCTTCCTCCCCCTTCCTCCCCTTCCTCCCCTTCCTCCCCTTCCTCCCCCTTCCTCCCCCTTCCTCGCCCCCTTCCTCCGCCCGTGACCAACTTCTGCTGCTCTTCCCTCGTCCGTGTTCCGTGTGGAGAACAGAAGCAGATGCGCACGCGACGTAATATTCGTATTTGAAGTGAAAGTAAATGAATGACAATATAAATTTTTCGGAATGTTGGTACTCCAACTCCACCTGACAACATACCGTCAAGATTCCAGTCATTGAAATGCTAATAACGAACATTATTTCTTAAACTGTCCTCGTTAAGGGAAATGGGCTTTCCAGACCTGACGTGCTTTCTCTGTTCAAACTGAACTTCATAAAAATGAGATATGACAATGAATGAATACTAATGTTATTTAGATAAATACTGTCAGTGAGTGTGTGTGTGTGTGTGTGTGTGTGTGTGTTTATACTTTCTGGACTTACCGAGAAGTAAGATGAGAAAGTATCGTAATAGTGCACCGGAAATCGGCGATTTTTCGATGGAAAAACTCTTATTGCCGGGCCCTAGTAACGAAAAAGTGGAGAAATCTTGTTCCTATATGTAGTAAATTATTCCTCTAACACATAATGTAGTCAAAATACATGTTGGTCCCTGATACCGAAAAATCCATTGACGACAAAATGTCTCTCCTGTCCGTTTTCCCGTCTGCGGTCCTAACTAGCGCCTAAACTGTTTAGCCGATGTTCTTCAAAATTGATATTCCCTGAACTATATAAACGAATTCGAGTCCCTGCGAATTTGAAACTGATATTATGATATATGGGGACTTTACATGAAGTCTCAACATTTTTCAAATTTCCTAAAAATTGCACCAACATATTTCATTAAACATTCTCCTCGTTTAGCGTAAACAATTCGTAAAAGAACTCTGTTTTCGAAAATCGCACAAAATTAACTTTGAAAATGAACAATATTGAAGATATATATTTTTGTCGTAAGTAAAATATGATCTAAAAATCATCTTTAAAAGGTCATGTACAATATTTTGATAAACCGAGCAGATGAAGCTAATGCAATTTATAAGAATCATTTTCTCAAAAATGGGCCAATTTTTTAAACATTTTTCCCATTATAGAGAAAATAACGCTCAAAAATTGGTAATCCTCATATTCGTTGAACTCGCTGAATGTTTGAAAATTGCAAACGTTTTATAAATAATGCCAGAACATGTGAGCTGTTGTAGGAGCTCTAGTTTTATTTGTTTCCTATCACGTTAAGTACCAACTAATGATTTTAGTAAAGCAATAAGCCTCTGAAAAAGAAATTAAAGAATAAACTCTTGTAACGAATCTATTTTTGGGAATGAATTGTAATTTATTTTCAATTAACATTCCATGAATTAGTATTGTCTTTCAGTACATAATGAATGGTAATTAAAACTATATTTGATCACATTCTGATTTGTATTCCGTGCACTTGAGTCACTTTTGCTTCTCTCCGGGAAGTGCCGTGTTGGAACGCGCGGCGGAACAGCGGTGTAAACTGGCCGCCGTACGTAATTTTGCCCCTGGCTTTGGGGATCCCGGAGAGCGATTCCCAGCGGAGGCCTTATCAGTGGCCCGGGGCCGCGGGTGGGGCGGGGTGGCAGCGGGGTGGCAGGCGGAGAGTCGCGCTGAAGACCGCAGCGCCGCAGGCTCTCAGCGCAGATGAGCTCCCGCGCGCTCCCTTCAGCCGCCGCCTGGAGGCCGCTGGCCGGGCGGCGTGGCGCGGCTGGCGAGGCTGGCGCGGAGCGGCGCCGTAATTAGAGTGGCGACAGCCTGCAAGCGGCCGAGGCGGCGCAAACGCACTTGGCCGTGTCCCCCTCGCGCCAGGCGACGCTCCTGCGCGCGACCCGCCCCCGAGGGGGTCCTCTCAACGACAAAATGGAATGCGCTTGTGTTGAAGATGATGATGGTCACAATGATCAAGCTGCTATTATTTATGTATTTATTTCTTTATGTTTTATGTATTTCTTTGTTTATGCATTTATTTGTGTTTTTATGTTTTTATTTATGAATTTATTTATTTATTTAACGACAAAGTGGCTTGTGTCGTTGAGGGGCCCCAACAAAGGTGGGAGAAGTGTCAAATACAAATATCATTTTTACAATAGTTATTTCAGACGTAGTCGATCTCTTAAATAGTACAACATAAAAATTTACTACTACAAAAATACAGACATGTCGGCCATTTATTAACAACTAACAAACAAATAATGTGCAAGTTATTTCTCTCTACGACTAACCTAAACAAAAAAATTCAATATACAGTTTTTAGATGTCATGAATACTGTGAATAACAAATATATAAAAAGTACAAGAGATTATAAAAATTAACCGAAAAACTTCTTCCTAGATAAAAAAGTTTAGTATTTGGCAATTGGCGGATGCGATATCGTTTTGAATTCAGCAACGCGTTCTCTCATTACCAACCGCATATTGACTGCTCGCAAATTTTTCGTTTGTGTACTACACCGTGCTAGGGACATCTCTCCGCAGTAGCGCCTTGCTGGTAAGAGCGCTTGCTACAAAAATTATGTTGGTGGCATGTGCGACAGACTGAAACAAAAGAAAACGTAACTTGCGTACTCACCACAATTGTAACAGATTCTGGAAGTGTTCTCCCATTCACTTGTTTTCCAGTGATCTGGTTGCTATCAACACACATGAACATTTTATTAGGAAGCTCTGATTCGGCTCGATGCGGAGACACTATTCTGGCGCACTGTATATTAAGTACACTTAAAAATCATTGAAAAAACTTACAGATGCCACAGACAGTGACAATCACAAAATAACGGGAGAATAACAAACCTATCTGATACGGCTACGGACTGCATGAAATCATTTGCAGTTGTTATGAAGTATTAACATCAACATCAACACTATTCACATGATTACTCATGAAAAATCGATTCTCGCATTTTAGATCAGAGATCAAGTCATACAGTAAAATTAATAACAGTTTGGATATCTCTGCAATCAATTATTTTCGAACTCACATTTTAATAGGCAATTTTCTCTTCTTTCTGTATAAAAATATAATTCCTCAAGTATTTCCGTTGAGTTTTGTTGCTTTCTGCAATTAATATTATTCTGATGATGATAGTAATGAAAAGGATATTGATGAGGGTCTTGTCGTCGATCTGTGTGTCACTGACGACTGCGACGGAACCGCTCTGCACTGGACGAAATTTTGAGTTCAAATCGTCGCATGTCATCAGTTGTGTGGTAGGTAGAGGCGCACTAAATATGAGAATTCCGTTAGTAGAATTAACATTTAGACGGAACGTCTCTCCAGAATTAACAAATTGACGGAATAACGCAAACGTTTGCTTTATTCACTCCAAATCGAAACTGTTTCATTGCTTTTGGCTTTTTCCCGAGTGTCTGTGTATCTAACAAAACCATAGACACCTCTCATGGCCAGAGGCTGTATACTTCTCTTTCAATATCTGCGCCAATTATAAATCAGTATTATTGATAATGGAGAAGCGGGGATTATGATTTATCAACCTCGTATTCCAGGCGAAGAAAATTAATACTCGAGTATTCTACATCACCTCTGAGTTGAAAGAAAACCAAAGTACTACATTTGCAAAATTTGACATTTCTGAATGTTTTAATAATTCTGTACTCATTTAAAATTATAAGAAGGGCACAAAACATTGGTCATTATGAAAGAAAAATGCGAGAATGTTGTTGGTGTATTAGTCTTCTTGTTTATACAATTTAAACACGTGTTTGTCGCCTCTAGAGGACAGGGATTATCTTGGTAAGAAAAAAGACCGTCATGATTCCCAAGAAAAGTACGAAATGCGTCACGGATATATCTACCGAGTAAATTAGATCTAACCAATTCGTAAAAAATGTTACGTTTGTGTTCATTTTGAGCGTGAGGATATACTAAATAGAAATTGTATTATTTTCCCCTTTGTTTATTTACTAATCCATTGACAGTTACTGAAGTTATTTTATTGTTCTCAAATATTTATTTACGATATATTCGTATTTATCACTTTCCTCTCCATATCTGACATAAATATACAATAGAGACTGTTAAATCAATTATTTTGCAATTCGCATCAGGATTATTTCGTTTTCTTCTTGATTTCCTCTTACTGGTTCTCATGTTCAGGCTTATTCTCGGGTGCCCCCTCTGATCCCTTCGATAATGAATATTGAGCAGCCTCCGTTCTACCTGAAATGGTTGGTGGGGCGATGGGCGTAATGGCCTGTAATCGCAACATCCGTAGCACAAAGGTAATTGCAATTGCGATTGCATTAGCTGCATGTGTAGTGGGAAAGTCCAGGCCATCAGCATCGCTATCGCACCCAACTACAATTAGGAATTGACAGGATTCGGTGGAGGATACGATTTTACCGAAATAGCATGTTGCAGACTAATATCCTTTTACAATTATGTCGGGTAGAGACAATAGAAGCGATGAATTTCCTTTTCTCAAGTGAATTATTTATCCAATACTTTTCAGATAAAATAGCCCATTTCTTGCAGATTGACCTGTGAGATAGTAGAAGAAAACTGCACATTGCTGATAGAGGATGTGTCAAAAAAGAGTTTAAATGACACTCTTAATTCGGTTGCGCGGGTCATTTTTCACGTTAAAACATTATTTTCTTCTCATTCCTTCTGACATTCTCAATTAAAATTTATTACTTCTCCGTTGTATCTAGCGAATATTACATTTTGCAAAACGATTCTAATTTTAATTTTAAAATGAATTTATTAATGCAATTTCCTTCATAAAACAAATTTCCGTGTTTATTTTACGTGTTTCCTTATCAACTATGATGTTGCATTGCAGTAAAATATGGCATGTTTTATGATTCAGAGGAAATAAAGTATCAACGATTATTTCGCAATTTAGCAATTTACGTTTCATTCCATTTCGTTATCGCGCACCTCAAATCTTTAACAATCCGTCTAAACGTGCGCAGATTTCTCCCATAAAAATCACATACTGTTTTTTACTGTTACAAACTAAACCAAATCAATTCAAACCGTGAACAATGGAAGTAGTTGTCCGTTTGGACATAAGGAGATTCACGTTCTCTGTATGTTTTAGTACTGTAGCTTGAGACACGATTCTTCCCATTCCGGTAGTGTCCTAACATCATTAAATACATAATTTAGATGCATTGTTCATGTTGTAAGAATTGGACGTATTGATTTGATCAACAACTCTAGCCGAAATTTACCCAATCGCATTGGCAACGTAAGGGTTTGATTTTTCTTGTTTTACTATATGAGCGATATAGTTTGTATAAATAATTTGTATATATAAGCTATATATGCAATATAAGTTCTAGAAATAATATAGAATTCATTGACATATCAATATGTTAAAATGTATACTACTATATGTATGTAAGATGTTACCCCGGCCATTTCCCCTTTTACACAAACTTTATTTAATGCAACACGCAACGCATTTATATATTTAGGATTTGTGGAGAGACTGTGCGAGCAGGGGATCGTTGGAGCGGGGCGGAGCGAGGATAAAACGAGGCGGAAGGGGGCGGGGGGGAAAGGGAGGGAGGCGGAGCGGTGGGCAGATCGGATTGAGGCCAGCGGGATGAAGAGCATCCGGAGGAGGGCGGCAGGAGAGGATAGGGCTGAACACAGCTGGGCGGTGTGACGAGTTCGTTAGAGAATGAGTTTATTACATTGACTTTGTTACATTTCGCAACATTACTTTTCCCTTCAACTTATAAAATGGGAACCTACATGGATCCTACCTCAGTAAGAACGGAGTTTTGTACATTTTTGTAGTTAACGGTTAAAATGAAACCTGACACAAAAAATATAACGTTTGCCTTTTCATAAATTACACATTATTAAACGTGATGTGAAGAAAGGTATGTAATTTTAAAGATATTATACATATGTCATACTATACATATGTAAGCTCTCACGAACTTGTAATTAATTTAAATGATTGGTGCTTAACAGCACATACTTTCTCGTATTATTTCTAAATGTCCAATTTTCGAAAATGAGACGAAAGTGAGACCCATTCCATTCTTGTAATCATTTCTTCTTTTATCTGTGGAAACAAATAAAGAAAACTTTTGGAGCGGTTTTTGAGAATTGTTTTTAATTGCCTATATTTACCACGAAATTACTACTAAAAAACTACTCATATTTTCGAAAAAGTGAACATGAACTTATTTAAAGATCCGTCTTGAAACAACACATTTTATTAAGAAAAAATATGTACTACCTTCAAAATTATAGTTGTAGGAAGACGCCCCCAAAAATTACGCTTTGTCAATTTAAAGAAAATGGGATTTCAATGAACACGAGGCTACCACTATTCTCTTTAGCGTTCTTGCGCTATCCGAATAGTTTGATCAAAATATTTGGAGTTTTTTGAAAATTTTGAAAATGTTTTTGAGGCTTTATGTGAAGTACCCTCAAAAATCAAAATATCCGTTTGAAACTCCCAAAGCATCGGGTACATTCAGATCGATTGGAGAAGATCAATTAGAAGGACAACGGCTGAATGGTTTAAGCACTAGCTTTTACCACAGACGGACACTGAGACGAACCGATTGAAACGTTTTGCCGTCAATCGATTTTTCAGTATCAAATACCATATAACATGGATTCTGACTATATCCTGTGTTAGAGGATTTTTTTCCTATATTTAGCAACAGGATCTATCCATTTCTTCGTTACCAGGGTCCGGCAATAAGTGTTTTCATGCCGAAAATTCCCCGTTTTCTGGCGCACGGTTACATAACTTTCTCTTTTTATGATATACCCTCTTAAGGGCGAGAAAGTAAAAACGACCTGTCATACTTGTTGGCCCGATGATGTACTACACGCCTATACATACTTGACCAGTGTTTTTTATAACATTGACAATTTTTATTAAAATACTGATTGACTGTTTATTAAGTAATTTCAACAAATCTGGACCCTAGATTTTTGAGAAAGATCCTAACTAGGATCGAAACGCCAAAAAAGAGATAAATTCTTTAAAAATATTTGTGTCAGTCAGTAATGTCGGTCAGGAAACCATTACCATTAAATAAAATTATGTAATGCTGCAAACAATCATTGTCGATAATTTGATGGAAATTCATGTTCCGGGGCTCGCTGATACCGAAAAAGGTTTTTTAATGTCCTAATATCCGCCCGCCAGCGCCCAAACTGTACCCAGGATTTTCTCAAAGAATGCTTGCTTCTCGATTGATCTGGTCGAATTTTTAGGGATACTTTACATAAAGCCCCTAGGTTATTGTCACATTTTTGGTAAAAACTTCCTCCCATTTCTTTATTGCTTTATTAATATATTTATTTCATTTGTATGTTCCCAAAATACATAGACAAGGTTTTCACAAAATGTCTCCATTTTTTAAATTTTTTTTATTTCAATGTATCAAAATGCTCATATAAATAAAATACAGGTTCGATTTTTGTTAAATTTGTATTTTGTTTACGAAAATACGATTTCCTCAACAGCCGCTTCAATTTTTTTTAAAACCCTTTTGTACGGATTCAGCAAATTTGCGGTAATGCCTATAATCATTTTGGAGAAGACATTTAAGTTTTCAACATTTTGACATGTATAAATTTGTAGTTCATTTTGAACGTTACGAGTAATATTTATTATAATAAATATTATTATAATTAAATATTATTAAATATAAATATTATTAAATATACGTTATATATTATAAATTTATTTTATAACTTCATGCATTTTTGTGGGCACAGTTGTTTCAAATGATCTCTTTTAAAGATTCTGGAATAGTTTTCTTAAGTAAATTTTTCTTTTCTTGTTTGTGAATATAATGAGAAGTCTTTTGATCAGCGGATAAGGGTGTTATACGAAAAGATTGCAATCTAAGTCAAGGATGGGCACACTTTTCGAAACTTTTTTGAGAGAATAATGCACAAGACAGAGAACTCAATGCCAAAAATTACATTTTCATTAAAACTTTTGTGTTTTCAAAGATTAAAGATTCACATTTTTAAACCTTCTGTTGATGAAAGTGTTTCATGAGATGTTCAAATTATTAGTAAGATACAATTTTCAGTATTGTTATATTACGTAACCGCTATAAATAATTCAGAAACGTAATGTATTTGCAGTACCACTAATTTTGCATATGGCTTCAGAGTGTATTGTTGTTATTAGAAATTGTTTTTTCAATGATTTTTACTTTACCTTCATCTAAAAGTCTAATAGTCCAGTAGAGAACATTATAAATGAATAACTTGAATTTTAAATTACAAGCAACGTCGCTTGATAATAATTTTTTTGCCAAACATTTTGTGAGAAGGCATGTTTTATAATTCTTTTTCGAGCGTTAAGTTCCTTATAGAAGTGAATTTGCTCAAGCGGAGTCCGTTCTTGTGTTTCTCGCCTGAGGAGCTTGGGCAGCCTTCATTAGCAACTTGTTGGATCCGTTGCGCTCAGAAGCAATTTCGTAAAACAATGTCTTTAGCTTCAAAGAGGATCAATATGAAACTTACTTTAATCGGATTACAGTCTGTTTTGTCGCTTCTCCTGCATGCTCCGACTACATAAGGGACCAGTAAAGCAGGCACCTGTTAGGGATATTTAGTAAGGACTTTCCAAAGACTAATTCAAGGGCTATTAAACGATGGACCTCGTATCTTGAGGAGCTCGTGCCAAATAACAAACTCACTTAACTTGAAATCAGACTGCATGAAATCAACAAGAACCGCCCTATGGAGTTGAGATATATGACGCTTGAGGCATAAAATGTCTCGGGACGATATTGCGATAACTTTAAGTAATCAACTTTAATTTGGGAAAAGTTTACAGAAACAAACGTAACGGCATTTCATTTCAAATTGAAAGAGCTTAAAAATAATGGCATGGGCCATTTATTTTCTTCTTAAAGCGCAACCATCTTGAAGAACTCGCGGCCGGGAGGGAATACGATCGATGAGAATAATTTCTCCCCACGTCTCTTAAGCCAAATAAACGTCGTGAGAACTAAATGTTCTTCTTATGAAATTGGCGCCCTGATATGAAGCAACAGAGGACAATTCCGCGTCGTTTGGAATCAGAAATTATATTTACTTTTGTGTATTTTGTTTCAGATAATTTAAAGGAGATTTTATTTTGTGCAGAAGGTATTCCTCAATTAAAAAAGTATATTTCCTTGATAAATGGTTGATACCATATATTTTTACATTTAGTTCCTTAGTAAAATATTTGACGGATGACTATCAGGGAGCGCACGTTATTGCGAACAAAATTTCTGCTACGCAACAGAACATATGGTTCTGCCAACTCAATAAGACTGCACCTTGTCGAATTTTTTTTGAAGAAAAAATATAAAATACCACACAAAAAACTCAAAATCATTATTACGCAATGAATGTGATTAACGTGCTCTGATGGAAAGTAGCACCTGCTAGCTTCTAAGATACTTTGTTTACACTGGACAGAAATATAGCGGAGATTCTTGAAATGGTTTGAGCTATGGCAAGTGAATATATCGTTTTGTGTTGGCTGCGAAGTTGAGAGTACAATAAAAATAAGGATAACGGAATAAAAACACAAAGATTTTTTATGTCAGTACAATATGTCAACATTAAATAATTGTGTAATGCGGTAACTTTTAATCATGGCATAATGTTCGTGCTACAAAGCAAATAAACTTTTAAAATATTACCGTGAAGCAGAATTAAAATACACGGCATGGTATGAGGATGTTGTTTAGCTGATTTTTTTTCATGAATTCTCTTCATTGATGAAAGATTATGTGATAGCAAGTTGAAATAGTGTTAAAGCAGGCGATGGTGCTATTTTAATGGACGAATACATAACGAAGCATACATTCCATTCACTGCCTCCGGGAGTATAGTTTTCTTGTTTCTGGTGAAGCGTGAAAAGTGATTCCTGCAAATTGCATGGTTAAAGCCAGCTGAATAGAAAGTGTATTTCTACTCCTTTTTACCTTCTCGTATACACCGTATATAGAACGTATCGTAATGCTGCAAAACATGTATCACGAGATTTTAACAGAAATACACGTTTTGTGAGCCCCTATCTCTAATTTTTTCCGCTGTTTTGCTCGAATAGAGCAAAGTAAAATTGATTTTCAGAAATAAGTTTGAAAATTCGAAAATTGCAAAAGTTGAAAAGTTTTTAAAGTTGAGCTTTGGTATACTTAATAAGTTCCTGTGGTGTAACAGTTAATGCGACTAATCGTGAAACCTATGAGTTTGAGTCAGAATCCCAGCACGCGCAAACATTTTTTGGGGTTGGAAACACTTTTGCAGGTACAAATATTATTGTTATATTACGTAACTTTTTCAAAGAATACGAAAAAGTATGTGCAGAGGTAGTATCAATAGTTCTTTATTAACTTAGTTCCACTTAATTGATTGGTTGATTGATTTTTAGTGTTTCCGGGCGTGTCAACTGCTGTGGTCATTAGTCCCGTGAGTGTAGTGCATGTTTTTCTATGGAGATGGCGGTGATCTTCCCCCGCTGGATGGCGAGATCCGGCGCCGACCTACCGTCGGCTAGTGGGTTTTCCCCCTAACCAGGACTCTCCCATCAGCGGGGCACCGCCCCAGCCGGGATAAGCTCTAAGCTCCAACCGGTCTTCCGGAATATGTGGTAGGGTAGTGCATGTTAGTGTAAGTGTGTGTGTAAGGGGAGAGGATATGACAAGGAAGAGCAAGGATAGATCGCGCGCGGTCCGTGGCCCGTTTGGCAGGGAACTGCTCCAGCATTCGCTTGGTGTTGATCGGAGAAACCACGGCAAACTACCAATCAGAGTAGCCGGCCGCTAGAATTCTTCTCCAGACAGCGACTGAATTCGACCTAGCTGAAAAGCCTGCCGCCGTCAGGACTGGAACCTAGGACCTCCCGGTCACAGGTGCTGCAGTGACATCAGTTGATTCACTGAGCTACCGCTCCCGATTTAGTTCCACATGTTTGTACATTTCTTTGTACTCGAGCTTAGACTGCAAGACTAGGCAGGGTGGAAGGTAGTGGGGGAGCAGGGCGGGGCGGGGCGGGGGCGGGGCGGGAAATGGCAGTGGGCGGTGGCAGGAAGCGGGGGGCGGGGACGGGTGCTGCGAAGCGCCTGACGAGCAGATCGATGGACGCCGCGCAGCGAGAATCGGTGATCTCTGCAGCGGCCGCTTCGCAGAAGCCTCGCTCTCGCAGGAGCTTCCTTGCGCTGTGGATAAACGAGCACTCGGCGCCAGAAGCAGGCTGCTTTTCTAGTGTACAGGCAGTGGGAAGGCGTTCAGAGAACCATACGGAGGATTCGAAAATGAAGGAACAAACTAAATTTTAAGAACAATTTTGCAAGTACGGTTGATGAGAAATGTTGCCGTAACGGGGAACATATACCAATCCTTGATATCATGGGTAGAATTGTATTAAACGATTTGCAAAAGCCAAATAATAAGATAATAAGATAATTTTATTTAAACCGCAAATGGGTATTATCCGGTGGCAGCTACATACAGATTAGGTAATATAACTAATTTGCAAATTATATAATAAAATATGATATTATAGTATTATATATATATATATATATATATATATATATATATAATTGTAATAATAATATTGGCAAAATAATAATATAAATAATTCTAGTAATAATAATAATAATAATAATAATATAAAAATGACTGATTCATAAAGCATTAAGTTACATTAAGAAAAAGAAACTTCTATAATCTAATTCCTCTCTGAATGTTAGTACAATTAAGACCACACTACACTGGCACTGCATTTTCCTTCCCTTCTCTTCACTTCACTCAGACTCATTTTATTGTTTGCTGATCCACAAATTTCAAAAATGTACCCCGATTTAAGGATATTTTTGCCTTAAAAGACAAATATTCCGGAGGTACCTCAATAATGTAATTTTGATGTGATAACGGGTACACATATGAGTATAACATCACAATTGAAATGATACAAAACGTTAAACGTACAAGCAACACTACTGTCTAAACTGTGTTATATTTTTTCCAAAATTTATATTCTTCCAATGAATCTCATTAAAATGTAGGCTCTGCGAATTTGTAACAACTTTGAAACTGTGGGGGTATTTTATAAGAAGTTCAAACTACCTTTTCAAACTTTTCTTAAAACTTCCCCCATTTTTTCTTTAAATTACTTTCTCAAATATTTCAAGATGTTCTTATAAGTACAGTAAAACCGGTTTTTTTCCAATTTTTAAAAAAAAGTTCAACTTTTCTCGAAACTCTCCCTTCATGTACCATTTTTGACCGAATATTATCAATAATTTTTAATAAAATTATCTATAATATTAAGAAATATGTCAACAAGTTCTTCTCAAAAATGGCTGGATAATTTGTCTTTAAAAGTATTTTTTACAAATAGATTATTATGCACTAAATCATTTGACAGAAGTGCTATATTCATTAAAAATTTTCATAGTTCAAAAATCACACAAAAGTTTGCACGATCTTTCTTTTCGGGGGTAAATACAGACTTTGCAAGAAGGGGACAACATATTTATTTTTTCCACCAAAGTCACTGTACGGCTAGAAATAAAAATTCAATTTTGAAATGTAAAACCGACTTCTTAATTCAACAACACAGTATATTTACACATAATTCCAACTTTATATTTAATTTGTCGATTAAACATTAACAAAAATATATGCTACATAAGGACATTCCCGAATTGAAAGATCAAAAATGTGTACGAAATTATTTGTTATGTTTATGTGAGTTTTTATATTTCGAAGTTCGTGTTACATTTTTATCTATACACAAATATCTAAATACTGAATGTGAAAATTGTTATATTCGTATATTTTTATACAATGTCACTTTTGCCAAATGGGTTTGTTCGGAAATCTTTAATTTTCGTACATAAAGTTGCCTGTTTGTGGACAATTTCCTACTATAAAAATACTTGTGATTTATATTGAAGTCCTCCATACCACACATTTTTTAAAGGAGACAGTATTTTATAAATATAGACGATCGAGTAATTGAATCTCCCCGGGTTATGAAATTGCTAGGTTTGTAGAATATAAAATGTGAATTATTAGACGGGAAAATATTTATTTTAGAAATAGAATAGAGACAAAAAAACAACAATAGATTTACGTAAACGAACTTGTGGTTAGCCAATCCCAATTTAGGTTTGACGGCTTTTAGGAAAATAAAAGGTGAGTTGACGGGTAATGTTTCGCGGAATGTTTTCCGAAGTTAATCAGCCGCTGAGAACTATCCACCAATCAGCATGAGTGCTGATATAAACAATGTGTAGTGTTTTGTGAATGGAAAGTGAAAAATAGATCAAGTATGGACGTGATGAAGTTCGCTTCGTCACGCTGAGCGAGTAGTTTTTTGAATAGCGAGTATCGCGTGGGAAGAAATATGTTTGCACAGTGCAACGAATAAGTTATTCGTAATAACCATTAGGAACAGAATTAAATTAGGAAATGAGTATTTTTGGAATACCGTGTGTGTTCGGAAGGTGGCAAAAGCCTAGTCGTCACCAAGATACGAGGAGAAAAGATAGCACCAAGATACGAGGCGACGAGGAAGTAACTGAAAAGATGAATTAAGTAACACGTTTTGTGTTAAAAATATTACTTCTTTAAAAGCTGGACATTTTCAAATTTTGTGGATAAGTCATACATGACTTTATCAATGAGATTATTAAATTTATCTTGTTTGTTTGTTGAGTGTGAATGATTAAATATTAGATTAATTTATATAGTTATTATTTGTGGTAATTTCAATTTCTCTGTTACGTTAACTGTTGTTAAAAAGAGATGGGAAGATAGTTCTTTGGTTTTACATTTTGAAGTTAATTAAAATTTGATTGTTTGTTTATACGCTCAACCGAAATGGCCGTCCTATTATTATGAATATTATAAGAACTTAATGATATTTCGTTCTCGTCATCCATTGTTAATTTGATTAAAACTCCTGTTCCTGCACTATGCAAGATCGTCAACTCAGTTTATTATGTATGCCTACGATCTGGATTAAAAATAGTATTTATATTTATTTTGGAGAGAGAAATAGCTGGAGGAGCGAAATATAATTTATCATATTTCAAAAAAAAGTAGTGAGGCGGCTCGCAATACCATAATTTCTTGAAACACAACTGACATCTTGAGAAGACATTGTATGTGTACGTACCAT
Source organism: Teleogryllus oceanicus (assembly GCA_964035755.1). Taxonomy (NCBI): domain Eukaryota; kingdom Metazoa; phylum Arthropoda; class Insecta; order Orthoptera; family Gryllidae; genus Teleogryllus; species Teleogryllus oceanicus. The sequence continues at coordinate 140,976,012 of CAXIVR010000001.1, read as the reverse complement.
ATCGCTCATTCATTGGAACAATGATGTAACAGCTAAATTGTGCGAAAATAGGTCAAGACTATTGCAGAAATTTAATACGTCTGCTGAAATGTCGACTGAATTGTTATTTTGTTCTGGTCCGAATGTGGGAAGTTCAGTTGTTGAAATGTCATGTGATTTGCTACCATTCGAGGGCACAACGTATCAGTTGGTGAGTGGTGTTACTACCAGATACTCTCCCGTTTTCGCTAGGACATTGTCATTAAATATCTTCTATGGTATTCTATGAAACGAAGAGTAGGCAATTTACAGTGGAATAAATGTAAAATTATATAATTATTGTAATTGTAAAATAGAATAAATTTTGGAAAATATTCAATCGTATACCATTGACTCAATTTGTTCCTAGTTGCGTTGTTTACCTAACCGACTGATCGAATTTTGACTCATAATTGTTAATTATTCATTTCATGGGAAAGGTTTATATATTTCATGGGAACAACGACAATTGTAAGAAACGGCGTGAATGGAAAGATTAAAACCCGAAAATTTCTATTAATTTTGGTACTGTTGGTATAATGTTGGTTCAAAGTATTTTATTCCAGATTTTTGCTTCTCCTGTAAAATTTCATTTTCTATAGATACGTCATTGTTCCATGGGCTGAGCAATACGAGGTAGAAAACAATGGTCAACTATTCACAGTATCCAAAACCTGATTACTTTGATTCTGCAACCATTACACTCATGGTGGCATTATGTCATTTTGAGGAAGAATAATGTTACGTTTCTAGGCGGTGAATTAAAAGTCTCGTATTATTTTAACAAAAACGTTTATTTTGTTTCTTAACACAATCACTGAAAACACTTGATTATTTATTTATACTACACTTCTCTTTATTTATTTACACTACACTTCTCGACTATTTATTTACATTACTCTTCTCTTGATTATTTATTTACACTACTCTTCTCTTACACACTCGCACAGTCCTAAGCACTGGCCACAGTTTACTGAACTGATCACAGTTGATGCACTGGTAACAGTTCACGTCACTGACCACAGTACGATGCACTGACCACGGTTTACGTCACTGAGCACAATCACTGCACTGCTATTCACCGCGATGCATTTTAGGTTCCACTGCGGACTTAGGACTGACTCGCGATCGCCGGCAGCCGCGTATTTATATTCGGCGAGTGCCATCCAGAACTTTCCGGACGCCGCGCACGTTCTGGAATAATCTGCCGGCAGGTGATGCAACCCGTGCTCACAGGCAGCTCGTGGTGGCGCCGGCAGATGACGCAATCCGCGCGTACAGGCAGCTCGTGGTGGTGCCGGCCGGTGACGCAATATTCGTTACAATAATATAAACCTACCAATAATTTGCCTCCGAAGTGTAATCAAATATTAATGTTTTATGTTATTGTAATATCTTCCAAAATGACAGATCTTCGTAATGTTGAATTCTTTAATTAAAATATAACTTAATTTAATACATTTATTGTAAAATCATGATGTTCTTGATCTTGCGTCAAACAGGAAATAAATATGTATTTTCTTAGTAAAAGTTTATTCATTTATCGCAGTAGAAATAAATTGTATACTGACATTGATCTCCACTTCATAAAGCACGCACAACATATTGTTTAACCATAGCCAAGTTAAATCTGAAAAGTAATTGAAGAAACATTACAGATCCACGATTCAAAATGTACAGCAGCCATTGTTTAAACTTTTCCACATTAAAAGAGGAGTATACTTTTTTTACAAGAAGTTAAAGTTGAATAGGGAAATAAGGAAGCAAATACCGGTATAAAATATGCAATGGTTTGGGTTAAAAACGGATGTCATTTTCCGCTTACTCAGAAACTCACCTTTTTGTTCTCTTGACTTCCTCCCGAGATATATAATCCTTTAAGAGCTGCTTGCATTTTGTTTTCGACTCAGGGGACATTATCTCTTGCTCCTTGAGAAGAATACTCTTGGAAATGCATTCAGGTCACTGTTTAAAAAGTCATGAAGGTTTCCTTGAAATAAAGCACAGTGGACGTAAAAAATACGAGACAAGAGACATAGGCATTAAACATTTTCACACGAGATACATTAAAAGTTATATGGATTTACGGCTTATGGTGTTTCGGTTTTCGTTCTTTTTAAACTTTGGTTCTTTGTGTATTTCGTAAATATTGTAAATATGTACCCAAATTTCATGTTATATGATGGAATGTGTGTTTGTTTTTCGTTTTAGTTTTCATTGACGAAGGTAAAGTTATATGTTTCACTTTCTCATACTCTAGTATTTTCGCCATTTATGGGAATATCAGGTCTGAATGCACAAATTTAAAGGGGGATAAGGGAGGCAATAAAAGCATTTTTGCCTTTCGCCACGGGTATTGGAGACGATTCGATACTGGGGATGGGGAATTCAAAACGCATGCCTCCCGGCACTGTCGCCATCCGCAAAGATCTTCACAAATTCAATTAAAAAATATACTACAAATACTTTTTTCATTTATTAGAGCAATTACTCAAGAGACACCCATTTACCTCCAAGTTCGTAGATGGTCACGCTCTACCAAAGATTTCAGGCATGCCACGAATCGTTGCGCTGCAGCCTGGTCGGTGACAGAGCGTTGTCACTCTGTTCCCAGGCCATGCATTAGTGTTTCCATAAGGTTCCAGAAAAAATCGAAGCAGGTAAGGTCTGGTGACTGTGGTGGTCGAGCGTGCTAATCTACAACGAAATGTCAGGAATCGATTGTAGACAATGTCACACTGTGTTTTGCAAACGGTATGAAATGGGAAACGGTAATGAATACTACATCTTATTAAATTATTCCATACATATTTATCATAACGTTATCAACCTTGTGTGTTCTACAAGTATGGAATGAATAAAACACACACATTGTTAATGAAGAATGGAACATCAAAATAATAATAATAATTTATCTTGACTAATTCTTTATTAGAAAGTTCCATATTCCAACCTAAATTCAGATTGATTGATTCATTACTGATTTCGGGCGCGTCAACTGCTTAAATCACTAGTCGTTACGTGTAGTGTATGCTTTAACCGCGGGAGGTGGCGGTGATCTTCCCCCGCTGCCTGGCGAGATCCGGCGCCGACATACGTCGGCTTGCGGGAATTTTCCCACCAGCGAGGTCTCGCCCCAGCCGAGACAAGCTCTAAGATCCCGACTGGTCTCCCGACATGTGTGGTGCATGTGAGTGTTAGTGTTTGTAACTAAGGGTTGAGCATAGGATAACAAAGGTAAAGGAATGATCGCGCATGGTCCGTGGCCCGTTTATTACGGTACTCCGGTATTCGCCTGGTGTTGATGGTAGAAACCACGGAAAACCACGGATCAGAGCAGCAGGTCGATAGAATTCTCCCCCGGACAGCGGGTAAACTCGACCTCGCTACCTACCCAGTAGCTACCTAGCCAATAGTTAATATTTCAATCTATTATCTTTATATAGATACTACTTTCTACTGTTTACTCCATATGTCTATAGATGTAGATGTATGGGAGTATTTCCTTTATGTAACAGAAGCACTCTGAAATGAGTGAATGCTTATTCATGCATGCATACGAGAACAAATTTTTTGTAAAAGGGAAAGGAAGTTATGCTTGGTTTTAGCAACTCTTTCCTCACACGAGTACAAAAGCCGAATATTTCTCTGAAGGAATGTAATATCGCGTTCACCGAACGCTTCATGTGCTCTTAATTAAGAAGAGTGCATCACTGAACTTGTTCTTGAGGGTAGAAAGCTAATAACATGGCTATAATCATCCCTTTGCCTATGCTAAAACGAGGAAACTTTACCAATACCACTTGAAGTTCATGGCTTTACCTGCGGGTATGTGGTGCAGAAATTTAGTTTTGGATGAGTACGTACGCACGCAATTACTTTTTAATCTGATCAGCTTTATTTAGCCGCATGTGACGATGAATACTCAACAAATTTTGTCGAAGTAGACTTTCTGACTCCAGAATACGTTTTGACGAAAAGGATCAACCAAAAAATAGGTTCCCCTTTGTAGATTTCTCCAAAAATTATTCTATACAATTTAGGGCCTTATCATTTGGAAAATTATTAAATGTTAGATTACTTTTTACACACCAAAATTTGGTATTTTCCGAATATTCTCGTAACATCCTCTCTCGATCCCTCTCGATCTCGATATCTCTCCATGACTATGGATGTAATAATAAGCCAATTAAATATTTTGTAACCATCAGGCCGAGCAATATTGAATACATTAAATAGTGTACGTAATACATTTTATTATTGGAATAAATCTGCCAAGACAAAATTTATAGAGCAGTTAGAACAAAGTTGCAAAAAATGTCGTACATCAAGAATTACACATTACGTAAATATTACTTTTACGAAGAAAGTATTATATATATATATATATATATATATATATATATATATATATATATATATATATATATATATATTGTTACAACATGTATTTAGGGAAAGGGGTCTCTAAAAGCTGACGATTCAACTCGCACAATAGACGACCAATTTCTACCTTGTTTTCTTTCTTCCAGGAACGTGCAAATGAAACCGTCGACAACTCGTCCTGGAGCTCAACCGCTTTTGCTTAGATGAACGCTTCGCTCCTCATTCTGCGCGTCCATTTGCCACCCACTATCTGTGTACAAGCGTCATCTCGTTGTTCTTCCGAGGTACACTCAGTTGCGGTGATAGTTAATTCTCTGAACGCCTCGGCAAAGCGAACGTCTTGGCACGCGATTTCTCGTTGCCCTGCGCCGCCCCGCGCCGCCCCGCGCCGCCCCGCGCCGCCCCGCGCCGCCCGCGCCGCCCGCGCCGCCCCGCGCCGCCCGCGCCGCCCACCGCGCCGCCCCGCGCCGCCCCCGCGCCGCCCCGCGCCGCCCCCGCGCCGCCCCGCGCCGCGCCCTGCGCCGCCCCGCGCCGCGCCCCGCGCCGCCCCGCGCCGCGCCCCGCGCCGCCCGCGCCGCCCCGCGCCGCGCCCCGCGCCGCCCCGCGCCGCGCCCGCGCCGCCCGCGCCGCCCCGCGCCGCGCCCGCGCCGCGCCCGCGCCGCGCCCCGCGCCGCGCCCCGCGCCGCCCCGCGCCGCGCCCCGCGCTGCCCCGCGCCGCCTATTCACAGATTTAATAGATGTTTTTTGTGTATTCACAGATTCCATAGATGAATACTGTCAGACCATGTATTTACATTTTCGTAAAAATTGAAAGTGCCAATTTGGAAATATATGTACCTACCATTTCCGATACCCGAATATTCGTACATCTTCTTGAATGGATTTCCCAAGGCAATTAGTTTTTCCTTTATGGTAACTGTCTTCCGTGTGGTCCATTCGTTCCGTTAATTGAAAGAAATTAAACAAGGAGCCATTTCGCTATGTTCATTCCGCCGAAGAAAACATTTGAACAATGTGCTCCTTGTGCTTGAATTTCCCCTTTCGGCGAGAAAATCATCGCTGTCGTGTCTTCCCCTTGAAGGCAGTTCGCTTGCGCTCCTCGTGCATTATTTGCGCCGCTCTCATGAGTTCCACTTCCTTTCAACGTCAATAACTTCCTACGTCCTCACCCCGCCCACGCCCCGGGAAATCTCTTCCTGGATGCGTCGATTTTCTTTCCTCGTGTCCCGAGGCAATTGTGGAAGTCGTTCTAGGTGCATCCTCCCTTAGAAAATATTTTATGAAAGTAAAGTGATAGACCGGCGTTTATTTATGCACCAGAACGTGTTTTATACCCAGAACGTGTGTTTATGCACCAGGACGTGTTTCTCACAAGGAAAGTTCACGGTTAATTGAAACCGGGAACTGAATGAAAGTTTGTCGTACTGAAATATCTCTAAAACACGTGTTATATAACAACGCATGAGGAGTCTCTCGAACTCCACATATTCTGCAAGATCACAAGTGCATGCCTATGAAAGAACGCTGAGTAACTTTGAATAAAAGGAGAAAAACCAAGACTCCTGATTATTTTTTGGCTGTTCGAGGGTGTTGTTGTGTGGTATATTCATATTCTATTCAATATAATTGAAACTCTAGCTATTAAATGAGACTTCAATAAACTACATATACAGTCGACTCCGGTTATAGTGAACTCGGATATAGTGAACCCTCGTGTATAGTGAACTTAGGTCACTGGTCCCGTTTCACTTGCATTACAAATAAGCATAAGATTCGGTTATAGTGAACATGAACTTTGGATGTAGTGTACGTAGGAAATACAACGTCCTGAAAATTAATTCCCTTCTGGAAGAGAACATGTCGCCTCAGTGTCATATTAGGAAGCTTGAAAGAAAGCCGTCGTCCAAAGGTCATAATAGAAGAAGTCTCCCGTGAGGCGATGGTAGGGGACGGGGAACCTTACTGATGACCTTATGCCTCTCAGTTTCCCTGCGGAAACAAGGGCAATGACCTGCGTGGGCTCCAACTGGCGGCGGCGACGCGTGATTGCTTGCTTGGGTTTCAATCTCGGTAGTTGATATTCCGCGGGAAAAAGCGCGTTGAGTTGTACGTGGGCGACAGGAAGCACCCGACTGCCACAACCTGACGATATTCGCCGTGCCGCGCGGGAAAGCGATCGGTTTCATTCCGATCTCTTCCGCCAACCCACTTCCAACAACATCTCGAATGTTATTCGGTGAGTAAAAGAGCCTTCGTAGAGTCGGACGGTATTCCAGCAGTGCAAGAGGCATTGAATGGTGTCAAGACTGCATTACGATACTTAAGGACGATACAGAATCAAGTAAGGAAAGAGCACGAACTCTGGAGAAGGATCTAGAGAAATTACTAATAAATGAGAACGAAGCAAACAATAGGAAATAATTGATTTAAGAACAAATAAATGTATTGAAATTTTTAGTTCAAGCTGTTAATGTGTTTTGCTGCACCCCTTATTAATGAAATCAATCGTTATGGAGAAATCCGATTTAATTTTGACATCATGAGATATAGTGAACCAAAAATGTTAGTTCTCAGAAGTTCACTATAACGGGAGTCGACTGTGTAAGGGTAATTTGCAGTGAGATGGAGGTTTACTAGATTGAAGCAGGCCGATAGGAATTTTTGTCCAGATACCCAACGAAAACGCTATTGTCAAGGGACACTGAAATTTTTTGTTACATCTTACAACAGATAGTTAAATCTTACAACAGGTTAAAGATAAAACAATTCATTTTTCACTGTCTTCCCGTCATACAGAAAAAACATAATAAAATTTGTTTTCTGTGGTGAATTTATGGTTGTATTTTTTATATTAACCAACATATTTCCATCCTTTCTCTCTTGTTGCCAAAATTGAAAAAAATATCTAACAAGCATTCTTCCTCTTGAAGTATAAGACGTATACATTAAATTAATTATTAATTCGAACACATAATACAATAAAAAATCAGAACCAATCAAACTTCTTGATGTAGGAATTGGACAAAACTTTTTTAAAATCAAAGATTTGTAGAAACAAACGGAAGGTCTTGCGATGGGTTCAAATCTATGTCCCTTTTTTGCTGAGCTGTTCATGAATAATTTCGAATGGGTTCTATTTAATCATACCAACCCCCTTATAAAGAATATCCTGAATTATTACAGATATGTCAATGATATCATTTGTTTATGGACAGGTACCTTACAACAATTACATCAATTTCATGAATTTATGAATTCTTTACATACAAAAATTCAATTAAAAATGTAAATAGTATAAGACCAAACCATTAATATTTTGGATTTGACCATATGTATAAAAACAATAAACCTGAATTTAAAATTTTTAGAAAATCCACACAAACTGATTTTGTTATCCCTTCAGATTTCAATCACACCTCAAGACACAAACGTTCTGCCTTTCACTCCTGGATTCATAAACTGTTCATGGTCCATATATCAAAAATTGGTTTTCACAAAGAAATCACCATTATAAAAACTATAGCCAGTAATAATGAATACAATACAAAATTAATAGAGAAACATGTTTCATCTAAAGGAAAGAATATATTATTAAAACAGATTTTTCCTTTGAGTTTTTCTGATGAAAACAAAAAATGCTTCATGTGTATCCCCTATATTGGTAACGTGTCACGTTTACGTCAACAACTCCAAAAATATGTTACAAAACTAATAAGAAATTATTGACATTGCTCTCCAGAACCAAAGAGCCTATAAAGTAATCAAGAAAAAATGGAAGGTTTAATTTAAATTCTAATGATTGTAATGCAGCTTTTGTAGGCCAGACAGGAAGTAAATTTATTCATAAAGTCAATGAACACATTAAAGCTTGGAAACAAAACCAAGGAAATTCAACATATACCTCACACCTTATTGAATATAACCACTCTGTCAACCCCCAAAAAATTCAAATTCTACATATTCCGAGTAAAGGATCTAAATTACATATTTTAGAAACTTTAAAACTAATAAAATTACTAAAAATATCCTTCAAAGACTGGTCTTAATGAACAAACAGATGTAAAATGTAGCATACTCATTAATTTATTTACTTCCTGTCCCCTCCCCTCCCCGTCACCTCAGACTAACTACAGACAAAATGGCTTCCCCATATAATATTGTTGTTTACTTCTGGTACTTTATTTTATGTAAATTGACCACGTTACCAGAGTAAGTATGATCTTTGTTGAAATTAATAATTAATTTGTTAAATGCATTTATTAATTTTACATTTGTGAATGTTTTAGATATGTTATACATTACAAGGCGTTTCTTATATTACTGAAGATGGGGAAAGTTCCGCGAAACTAGATTAGTAGGATTTTTTAGTGTATAATGCGTTAAATACACTATTTTCTCATACATTGTGGTCTGATTACCTCCATCATACATCCATTGAATTGCAATTAAGAGTTGTGGTCTCCATGGTTCTTAGGATATAGCGTAGGTGGTGTGAGTGTTTCGCTTACATGAAACTAGAGCCTGATGGGGAGTTCTTGAACACGTTATTGATTACAGATTAATTACTGTCTGATGGTATTGTCACTCCGTCCCAGCCCTCTAGGAATACTATAAGTTTGTGTTCAGGAGATTAATACATCGCAGAGCAGCTTTTTCAGTAAGAGCGTATATCTCCCTAATTTTAAAATCACGAAACGGTCGTACTTTATCAAAGCAGTGTCTATGACAATAGTTGTTACAAATCAGAATGGTTTAAAGTGAATAAGAACTACTTGTCCTTCCTAGCGTATTATCCTGGCGGTGAAATGCACTTTCTCAGTGCACCCGTGAAGTGCACGGGCGCCGTTGGCGGGGATGGGGGAGGGGTACGTTTTCTCTATTTAAGTACATCCGGTTCTTTTATTCTGATTTCATTTGTACTTTATCGCCATTAAGAAGCTACTTCCTAAGAAGAGAAAATTATGTAATGGTGCGAGAAAAAGGGCCGAATTTTCGGCAGAAAAACTCACATTGCCGTTCCCTGGTAACGAAGCTAAATTTAGAAAAATGTTCTCTAACACGTGGTGTAGCTGGAATCCATGTATTGTGGGTCCTTGATACCAAAAAAGTGATTGACGGCAGAACGCCAGTCAGTCAGTCAGTCAGTCAGTCAGTCAGTCAGTCAGTCAGTTGGTCTGTCGTTATGTCTGTCTTTATGTCTGTCTGTCTGTCTGTGAATAACGCTAGCGGCTGCACCGTTCAGCTGCTTTTCTTTAAAATTGATATTCCACCATCAAACTGTTTGATGATCCTTGAATTTGAAACCGTTTTTTGAATTCTGGGTGGTGCTTACATGGCAGAAAATATTGAACAATATTATCATCTGCGACACACATCAATATTATCATTTGCTGGACCTTCTCAACCTAGACGAGTTAGAATCCAGTGACAGTCGCAGGACAGTATTTGATCTAATGAGCCTTACTGTTCAAAGAAGGGCGTATGGCCGGTGGAGTGGGATGTTGAGGACACTAGTGGTGCAGCTTCAAATTTACAATCTACAATTTCACGGGGGATTTTCGTGATTTAAATAGAACTGACGGGTGGTGGTGCAAGTCTGGCTTCGGATTCGAATTCAGCGCGTCAAAGGGCATAGAGAAACATGTGTCATGTCTTTGGGTCTGACAACAACCCACGAAAACAAAAAATACAATTTCACGATGGTTTTTTGAGATTGAAGAAAATTGGAAGGTGGTGGCGGAATTCTGGCGTCAGATTCGGATTCAGTGTGCGACATACATAGAAAAATTTGGGGAACAACATCCGAAAAAAATATATACAATTTTAGGTGGTGGCGCAATTCTGGCTTCAGATCCTGATTCAGCGCGTCGACATACATATAGAAACATATGTCAAGTCTTTATGTCTGATAACACGCCCCCCCCCCAAAAAAAACATTTCTCGGTGGTTTGTCGCTATTAAAACAAATGGAGGGTGATGGCACAATTCTGCTTTCATATTCGAATTCATCGCGGTGAAATAAATGGAGAAACATGTGTCAAGTCTTTGGGTTTGACAACTTTCTTTTTGTGTGCCTGTGAAATTTATAGTTCTGGTGATGTACCCCACTTGTTTTGTCACATGAAGTGCTTAGGAATGCTTTGTCCGTTGGATGTGGTGCGTGGACCTCAGCGGTGCTCAGTCGAGTCGATTGCAGTAATGAAGGCCTCCCACACAGTTGAGCAATGACGAGGCGCGTGTGTGGCTCCGTAACTGGACAAATGAACAGAAACAAGTGTTCACTCTAGGAGGAACGCAGGCAGCAGTGGCAAAGGTTCACGAGGTAAGCGTACGCCAGGTGATCGATTTGGCGAATGTCGTACCACGCGTATAGAGATGCGGCCATCCCGCCGAAGGGAATGTAACGCGTCTGTGTGTCGAAAACAAGGCAGCGTAGATGATATAAAGATTGTAGAACAGGAAACAACGGAATACTGTTATAAAGAGATGTCTGCTCGTCACAGACAAAGCAGACCTACCGAGGGGAGCGTTGTAACGAGAGAGAGAGAGAGAGTGTGTGTGTGTGTATATATATGTGTGTGTGTGTATGTGTGTATATATATATATATATATATATATATATATATATATATATATATATATATATATATGTAAAGAAGGAATCCGGTACCTAAAAGATGTGCGTATACGAGTATAAGCTATTAGACAGCGTTTTGGTTCGAGATTGTGTATTGGGGAAGTAACCAGGATGTGCATTGAAGTTGAAATTTCTCACCGGCACCTTAAAGCTAAGACGCTGCAGTGCCTCAGACGGGTCTAGTCTTAGGTTCGAGTCCCGAAGTTGGCAGGATTTTCGACACTAGTTTTTCAGCTAGGTCGAATTCAGGCGCTGTCTGAAGGAGAATTCCAACGGTAGGCTGTTTTGATCTGTAGTTTTCCGTGGTTTCTCCGATCAACATTAGGTGAATGCCGGAGCAGTACTCTAACAAACGGGCCAAGGGCCGCGCGCGATTTTTCCTTCTTCTCCCTTGTCCTATCCTACCCCTTACACATACTTACACTTACATGCACTACATTACTACACATGCTGGGAGACCGGTCAAGAGCTGTTCCCGTTCGGGGCGGTTCTCGGCTGGTTGGAAATATGTAGATGGGAAAAACTCCTCTAGTCGACTGAAGGTCGGTGCCAGATCTCGCCATCCAGCAGGGAAAGATCCAGTGCGAGGAATGTGCTGGAGCATTGACGTGATGAAGACGCCAATATCCTATTGACCACAACTCCGGTGTCTTGCGACGCATAGCATCACGTAGGCCATGGAGGACATTCCTGTAGAACTCTTTGGTGATTGTTTGACACAGTGGTGCGTACCGGTGATGTACCATACCGCAGGAGGCAAAGAAAGCAGTCAGCCGCACTTTTACGTTGCTGCGCACTTGGCGCGTCTTCTTTGGCCTTGGTGACGTGGAATGCTTCCACTGTGACGACTGGGATTAAGTTTGCGGGTCGTACCCATACACCCAGAACTGTCACTAGGGCTTATGATGTTAATGAAGTCGGGGTAACTGTTTGTGGAGTCCAGAATGGCTTGTGAGACTTCAACAGGAAGTTGCTTTTACTCCCCCATGCAATGAAAAACCAACGAGAGCATTACAGAGTACGTCACTCAAATGCTGCTTGCCAGCAACAGACGCAATCGACAGGCGGAAAAAAATTTACACATGCGCACGAAGGTTCAGGGTCGGCTCATGCAAGTGCACTCGATGCAAATCCATCAGAAGTTTGGAAAAAAGTCGGATACTTTCTAAGAGACCTCGTATGTGATGTAGGCTAAAATAATTCGATATTGCCGATGCCAATATAAGTGAGGCTATTCTTGTTTTGAATAATTGTCAAAGTATATTACTGAATACAAGAATATCTGCAACGTAACTTGCAGTTTTTTATTCTACCATATACACCTTATCAACTTCAAATAATCCGTAAAAATTGGGACTTAAAACTAGGTGGAGGTACACATTTACATCACCTCCTTTGATGTGCCCCAAATTTTACGTGCTAGGTAAAATATTCTCTCTCCATGAACTGCTCTTTAAAGAGAGTTTTGGATAGGAAGTAAAGCCTGGAAGTTTGGAAAAACGCTATTTATTATTATTGTTGTTGTAATTTTAAGACTCAAGAACAGGAATTACGTAATTATATTTCTGGATTTGTTTTGGAAGTTTTTCATTTTGTCTTTTGGGGCTATTTTCGATTCTGATCCAAATATTTAGTATTTTTGTCTCATTTCCGACTTTTTCTTTATTTATAATTATTTCCTTTTCCCTCCTGGTACCGATCTCGATCAAGATGGAAACCTGCAAGCGTAGGCAACACGAAATAACTGTCGCTTTTTGTCTTTCTCTGCAAGCGGAACCTACAGAGTAGGGTAGTATTAAAAAATTATGTGAGAAAGGAAGAAGATACCAACCAAAATATTTGATTCCATTTATTCATTCCAACAGGCTTTGTTTGTTCACGAGTAATCCCATCCTACCCTTAAGTATGGCATCCGATCTTTTTCGATGACAGCTCTCTGTACGTGACACATGCACGTATATGATGCAGTCCTTCTCCGTGCTTACGATTACAAAATGCGAAGAGTGAAGACTACAATCGCATTTAGACTGATGCCATTCCAAATAGATTTGAAAGGGAGTCCATCATAGCATGACGAAGGGGTAGGGTTGCAAGTTAAACAAATTTATAGTCATCATACCGAAAATTTAGTGTGGCACTAAGAGTAATTTTGTGAAATAGATAGTGTGATAAGATAAATAGTGTGTGAAAAAATAATTGTGGTTATGTATAAGTCACGATTACACAGAATAGATAGTTTCCTTTTATGTAAGTGCTTATGTAGGTTTTAAAGGAAGAATATATACTTGAATCTTTTTTTTTTTTTGTTATTTTAGGTCGCATCAACATCTAGGTCACTAGCGACCACTATTGGAGTTCACGTTATGGCAACTGTGAAGGTGAAACGATATGGTGATGATAAGGGGTGAAAGGACAAACACACATACAACCATGCCCGAGGCGGGACTCGAACCCGCGACCCTTCGTCCCGAGATCACTACACAATTCTGCCATACAAACACTATACGATGGCATAAACAACACATTGCTGTATTCATTTGTTGTTGTTTTTTTCAAAAATTACAAATATGTATTTTTTTACTTGTCTCCAACGTCGGTAATATTTACATTAGAAGCGATATCTTCACATTATTGTATTTATGAGAACATATTATTTAAATAATGTGATATTAAGTTTTTCGAAAACTGAACCGTTTTCTGTTAAATTTCTTATTTTAGAAACGCTCAAACACCATTTTTATAAAAATTGTTCCAATTTGTTTCTTCAAAATTTTCCAACGGTTAGCGCTAATTGCACTGTTTAATATGACGTAAGGTTCGTTTTCGGGTAATCTTTAGTTTCTAAAAAAATTACACAGATGTAATATTAACTTTCTCGTATACGGACATACGGGAGTAATATACGAAATATAGAGAAAGTTATGTAATGCTGCGAAAAATTGATTTCGAGATTTCAACGGAAGTACACGTTTTGGAGTCCCCTGATACGGAAAAAGTAGTTTTTTTTTAAAACGCCCGTCCGTCTATATCTCTGTCCGTCTGTCGTATGTGAAGAAGTCTAGCGCCTAATCCACGACCAAAATCTTTTCCAAATTGAAGAAATCCCTGACCATCTGGCTGTAGTTCAAGCGTTCAAATTTTGAAAAATATTCTTTTAAATTTGAGAGTACTTTACATGAACCCCCCGGACATTTTAAACATTTTCTCAAAAACGGCTCCAAATTTTTTCTTTAAATTTCTTGTAAGAATAAAGTCAAATACACTTACAAAGGTGGCGTAGTTCCCATTTTCAGGGTTAACTCAGAATTTTTGAAAATTGTAAAAGTTTGAATTTTTTCCTACAACTATAAAATTGAAGACACAGATTTTTCCTTCCAAAGAAATTTGATACCCATTTGATACACTTTCATTAAGGTCATATAAACATTTTTGAAAATTTTAGTACTTTTTGTGCAACAGAGCGTGCAATACTTGCAATTTTAAAAAATTACAAAAATATGATTTTCTCCAAAACGGTTCCAAATTTTTTCTTTAAAGTTTTGGTAGGGTTAGTGTTCAACCAACCCTAATCGATGACATAAACGTCATATTGCTCTATTCATTTGTTTTTTCAAATACTAAAATATGTAATGTCCCCCACGTCGGTAATATTTACCTGAGAGGCAATTTCTTTACACGATTATATTTATGAGTACATGTGCTTTAAATAATGTCAAATAAAGTTTCTCGCAAACTCAATAGTTTTCTGTAAAAATGAGTTCAAAATTCAGAATTTTCAGATATGCTCAAACGCCATTTTGTCAAAAATGGCTCCAAATTATTTCTTCAAATTTCTCCAATGGATAGTGCTAATTGGACTGTTTAATATTACGTAAAGTTAATTTTCGTCTAGTCTTTTGTTTTTTCAAAAATTTCACAAATGTATTTTTTTAATCATGTTTCACGCCATTAATACGCACGTTTCCATCGATTTGTATGCATTATTGCATTTCAGAGTGAAAGTGCTTGAAATGAGTTACAATTATTTTTTTCGAAAACTCAATACATTCTTGTGAAAAGAGCTTCAAATTTCGCATTTACTGTAATGCTTAATCGCCATTTTCTTAACAACGGCTCGAAATTTTTCCGTGAAAATTTCTATTTAGGACAAGGTTTTACTCTTCATTAATATTCTTGAAGCTATATTTTGGTTCTACTATTATGATAATGAAAAATTGAGAAAATGTAAAAAAAAATGTATTTTGGGCGACGATAGATGGCAGCTGGCAAGAGGATGGGACAACACGGTGAAGCCATTCCCCACCAAAGAAATTAGAAAAGTTTACTACGAGAAAGTCTGTGCCATTCTGTAGCACCTCTAGTTCGTTGTTTAACCCTGCAGCACATACGCATTTGCTCTTCCACTGTACATCGCATTTCTTCTCAGAACCTCACTATTATGGTTCTCAGATGTCATAGCTTCCAGTTCGTGCCAATGGGCTTTATACTGTTGTCACGAGAATAATATTAATCTAGCCTTGTGCAGCGCAGCATACCGCAGACCAGCGTGTAGTACAATATGCGAGAACAACTGATACATTTTAATATGTTTTGTTCTTATTACTGATAAAGATTGTATTTCAAGAAAATATTAACGTATCAATATTAGTAGATGTGTTTAATGTATGTTTGTGCCTGACACACCCAATAGTCAGTTTGTGAAACAAGATAAGCTGAAATTCAAATGATGCATTTAAGGGAACACCCTGTTCGATCTAATAGCGCGTGTGCCGCACGGTTAATGTCTTTTGCACACCTTTCTTTACCCAGAATAAATACCTTCTGCCTGCCTATTGTAGGTAAAATAAATACCTAAGCTCCCGGGCTCTAATAAGTGAGCTTGAATCACTGTCCCCTGATATGAGCGGGGCCGGCTGGAGCACGGTAGAGCGTCATATTGCCACCCCCTATAGTACCGGCCGCTTATAAGCGACTCTGACAGTTCAACGCGCTGTTGTCTCACATTACTGCGCACTTGGCACCACCTACATGTTACATAAATGAAATATCAAAACATTAACACTTTTTGACAGGCTATGACACGTCATGATATCATGTTGATAACCTTCGCCAAAGCCGAGCCTCAGCAACTTCGTGCAAGTAAGATGAGCGGCAACGCTGAACCTTGACTGTGAGACCGTAAACAAATCCTCGCAAGCCGATTGCTTCAGAACAGGTCACTTGTACCACAGCTCGTGGCGAGAGAATTGTCAGAGTCGCTTATACATTGCCGCGTCCGCATGCGCAAGCAACGGGTCGTGCGCGGCATCGCGTATTATACGCGCAAGTTTGCTTGGGCCCTGAACACTTACCTCCACTCCTTTACCAACATGAGTTGAATGAATAATAAAAAATAGCAACGAGCACTGAAAATCTGATAACCAGAAATGGTCGTGCCCATGTAATAGAAACAATTGTGCAACGAACTACAAACCGGGAGCGGTAGCTCAGTGCATCAACTGATGTCACTGCAGCGCCACTGACCGGGAGGTCCTGGGTTCGAGCCCTGACGGCGGCAGGATTTTCGACATTAGCTTTTCAGCTAGGTCGAATTCAGTCGCTGTCTGGAGGAGAACTCTAGCGGCCGGCTGCTTTGATCGGTAATTTACCGTGGTTTCTCCGATCAACACCAGGCGAATGCCGGAGTGTTCCCTAACATACGGGCCACGGACCGCCCGCGATCTGGCCTTCCTCTTCCTAGTCCTATCCTCTCCCCTTACACACACTTACATTAACATTCACTACCCTACCACATACTCCGGGGAGACCGGTCGGGAGCTTAGAGCTTGTCCCGGCTGGGGTGGTGCCCCGTTGGTGGGAAAGTCCTGGTTAGGGGAAACCCCATTAGCCGACGGTAGGTCGGCGCCGGATCTCGCCATCCAGCAGGGGAAGATCACCGCCATCTCCCGAGAAAAAACATACACTACACTGACGGGAATAAAGACGAAAGCAGTTGACGCACCCGGAAACACGAAAGAATCAACCAATCAATCAAACGAACTACAAATTTGATATAAAATTCCTTGTCAAAATAACCAAACTCCCCTCTCCTCGCGCAACGAGCGAAGCGAGGGCTCAAGAAAACGTGTGCGGATAATAGCGCTTTTGCCGGCGGCGGCGGTGGCGTAGGTACGTGGCGTAAGTCGCGGCGGCGCACACGCGAGCCATGCGCCTACCCCGAAGCGGCGGCCCCGCGCGTCAATGGCGGCCTTGACACGACGCGAACGCCGCGCCGCCGCTTCTCGTGGGATATGCTGCGCAAAGCGACACAGTGCGTCCAACATGACACACATTCATCATCGGCCAGGCCTTTGCGACGCTGGGAATTAGTCGACCTTGTTGCGGCGACGCGCAAAGCGTTTCGACGCTCCCAGGAGCCTTCGGCGACTACAAGCGAGCTGCAGGGATTTGGCGGGCAAACGATTCGCCGCGAGATTTGATGTTCGTCGTTGAAACTCGGGGATATCGATGTTGACATCCGTGTTTATCGTGCGTTAACGCCTCGAAGGATGTCTTTTGCAATCCACAGTTGTCAACGTGGAAAAGGACTGATTTAACAACAGGAAGCACAATGACTAAATATGCTTGTTTTCAGAGTAAGGATGTTGCCGCGCCTGGTCTAATACAAAACCTGCTTCTTTTTGACAGAGTTTAAATGCTATACAAATCAAATTTATGCTAAACTAGTTTGCGGAAGTATTCAAACTCTCAACATAATGTTCAAAATGAGTATTGTCCGGCTATTTTATCCATAAATAAAACGGTAAATTGGATAATTATACGGTAATAAGTTGTCAGGGAACATAAACAAAGTTTTCGTTCGATAAGGTTTGTTCCACTGATCAGAAAAAATGTAGAAATGTCTCCTCAGTCCTTGAACATAAAATATGACATGTATGTTGTTCAAATCCTGTTTGCATTATTCTAAATTATTATCTTTAAATATTTTTTAAGCAATGGCTGAGTTTCACTTTCATCTAGAGTACATTTTCGCAATAAGTCATGAAAGCTAACCACGTTTAGTCATCTTGCAGCACATTCCGACACATTCTGAAATCCAATTACAGTCCTGTCGGGTTGTAGTGAACCTCTGGGAATTATCATGTTTGATTCACTATATCGAGAAATCCGAAAAATATGATACAGTTTTTCAACGATGTTTTTATTATTTCAGAAGAATAGTAAAATATTCGAAAATTGATCAATTTCAAAATTTAATTATTTTCTTGTTGTGTTCGTACTTGGTTCAACATTGTTCAGACATAAACATTTTAATGCAGCAATAACATCTTTCACTGCTACTTGTAGTCTTGGTGCATATTCAAAAATGTTTTTTGTAAGCCTGTAATTCCCGTATTTAATTAATCGTTCCGAAAAATACACACTGTTTTGATATAAAAATTAAAAAATATAAAAACTATTCTCGAAAGTATACATGGACTGAAGAAATAAAAATTTTAATTGTTCCTTTAAGACAATTTTTAAACTAGAGAAATATGATTTTTCACTCCAATAACACGTTGGCGACAAATGTTCTAATTTTGGTTACATATTTTATTAAGTTTTATTTCAGATACGGCACATGCATATAGATCTATCGGTTGTGAAAAAAAAGTTTCTCTGTGTATTTTCGGCACAAAACGACATTCACGAATTTACATTTGGGCATCTTCATACAATCAACTGTGAATTCCTATACCAGCTGTCTCAGAATAAATGTGACAAACTTCTCAGTGATGTACAGGGATCGAATGTGATCAATTTTTGCCCATGAATATAGAGTGTTAAATTGCATATAGCGGAGTGAAAAGCATTAATCCGCTTTATATGTCCCCCTGATTTTTAGGCGACCCTGTCTGCACAGATATTCGGCAGGAACTTGGAATCTTCGTGGCTGGATTAGAAAGTGGCCTGCCGTACATCTGTGTATAAGGAGTTGCCTAAGAATCAGGGGGAGCTGTCACATTTAGTATAATTGCACATTATTCCGTTACATGCAGTTTCCCATTACATATTTATTGGCAAATAGTTATCATTCTAGATCCTTCTTCATCTAATAATAGTTTGCAACTTTTGTACCTAAGCACATTTGTAATGAGGAGTGCACAATTTTTAACACAATGCAAATGTGCACAGAATGAAGACGCACTTTTCGCCAGGACGATAATCCCTAATACTTATCCTAAAAATTAAATTTGTAAAACGAAATACGTATTCACCAGTCGTTGGCGGCAATGATGCGGGGGGGCTATAAATTGACCTAGCGAGAAATTCTAAGAATTAACGGTGCCTTCCTTCCCTTACCTCAAATTCCTGAATGAATATCTCACTCGCTAAAATATCAACGTCGGGGCTATCGGCTCGCCCCTAATGCATGTGTTTTTATGGCAATATAAAACGTCAAAAAGTTTCATATTTCTTGCACATCTACAAATCCAGTAAATATTTTCATGAGAATAAAAAAGGCATTTTCCTAAACAACCAATGTCTATTCATCACTCTCGTTTTCATCTTTTCAGGAAGCCTTTCACTGCATTCATATTGTCGTAAATAGATGTCATTGAAATCTTCAGGCTGGACCAAACTGCCTTTCATGACCGAAGAATACTGCTGTGGCTCGGTTCGCTCGGTTCCCGGTTCGCTCAATCCCTTCCATTCACTGTCAATGTTACGAAAATAACTCACAAAATCCTCTTTCTGCAAACATTGAGCGTTTTATGAATTCGCGGTACTGGGGCTCATTTTTTTCCCTTGAAAGTTAAATTTGCCAGGTTGACTAAAAAGAATTTTCTTGTGCTTATTTGCTGATGTATGGAGTAGAGTTAGTTGGTTGTTAGTGATTCCGGGCACGCCAACTATTGCGGTCTTTAGTCCTTTAAGTGTAGCGCATATTTTATCGCGAGAGGTGGCGGTGAACTTCTCCCGTTGCACGTTGAGATTCGACGCCGACCTACCGTCGGCTAGCTAGGTTCCCCTCCAAGGTATCTCCCACCAGCGGGGCACAGCCCCATCCGGGAGAAGCTCTAAGCTCCCGACCGGTCTCCCAGCATGTGTGGTGTAGTATAGTGCATGTTAGTGTAAGTGTAACGGGTGAGGATAGGACAAGGAAGAGAAAAGAAAGATTGCGCGCGGTCCGTGGCCCGTTTGTTACAGTACTGCTCCGGCATTTGGCTGGTGTTGATCGGAGAAACCGGAGGGGAGTGGTTCATTATAATTGGCACTTCACAGTATCCAGAGTCAACCGGATTTGTTATTCATTTTGCACGTACTCCTAGTTGACCAATTCGACTCTAGGATGCGGACGGAATGAGGGCGTGGAGTGGGTGTGAGAGGGGCGTCAGCTGAGGAAGCTGGTGAGCGTGTGGCGGCGCGTGGCGGCGCGTGGCGGCGCGTGGCGGCGCGTGGCGGCGCGTGGCGGCGCGTGGCGGCGCGTGGCGGCTGCGGTGGCTGCGGTGGCAGGCTGGGCGCCGGCGAGGAAGCGCCGCTGCACCGACAGGTTGGAGGCCAATCGATCGGCAGCGCCCGCGCCCGCGCCGCGACCACGTGCCGCCCCTCCCCACGTGGCCTCGGGCCCCTCCGTCCCCCCACCCCCGCAGCACCCCCTCCACCCACCCGCCATTCGCATATGCCCCTGCACTGGCCTCATTAGGCTCGATCGCGCCTCCACGCCCCGCCTTGCCCCGGCCCGCGCCTACTAAATTACCGCATCGCTTTGTTTTCGCTACCAGGCCCTATCGTCTCTCTCCCTCTCTCTCTCTCTCTCTCTCTCTCTCAATCCGATCCCAACGTTCCAGATTCCTGTCAACACAACGTCTGTACCCAGCAACACTGCCACTGCATTTTACCCGCCTCTCATTGTCCAACCTTTGGGTCGGGCATTGCGTCAGAGCACTGAGGGGATCCCCCTTTCCCTTTCGCTTTCGCTTTGCCACCGCCGCTGCCGCCGCCGGCGCTGCGCCTCGCAGGCCGAAGCCCCGGCGCGGCGCCCGCCTGATTGGCCACCGCTGCGCCGCACCGATCACCCCCGTGCCCCCCGGCCCACCTACCCCCGGCTACCTGCAGCCACCCCACACCCGCTGCCTCACCCGCTACTTCTGAATCTCCCCTAGCACTTACATGCACTGCATTAACATATACATCTGGAGACCACTCGGGAGCTTAGATCTTGTCCTAGCTGGGGGAGATAATGTAATGGGGAAACCGTGAAAACAATTTCAAAAAGAGTGATTAATTACTAATGATTCAGTGCGCGTCAACTGTTAAGTTCATTAGTCCCGTAAGTGTAGTGCATATTTTCATGGGGAGGTGGCGGTGATCTTGTCCCGCTGGATGGCGAGATGCGGCACCGACCTACCGTCTGCTAGCCGGGTTTTCTCCGACCAGGCGTCTTTCATCAGTGGGGCACCGCCTCAGCCTGGACAAGCTCTAAGCTCCCGATCGGTTTCCCGGCATGTGTGGTAGTGTAGTGCATGTGATTGTGTCTTTAAGAGGTGACGATAGGACAAGGAATGGGAAGAAAAAATCGCGCACGCACCGTGGTTCGTTTGGAAGGGTACTGCTGAGGCATTCGCCTGGTATTCATCGGAGAAACCACATAAAACTACCAATCGGAGAAACGGGCCAGTGAAATTCTTCTGCAACAGCTGCTGAATTCGACCCAGCTGACTAGCTAGTGTCGAAAATCCTGCTACCGCCGGGGACTCGAATTCCAGGACTACCCAGTCAGACGCACTGCAATGGCATTAGTTGATGTCCTGAGCCACCAATCCCAGTCCTGCAAATGAATGCGTAAGTCAGCGCCGCATCATATCATCCTGCGAGGGAGGAACTCCATCACTTGCAGGGATAGAACACACACTACACTAACAGGACTAATGACCATAGCAATTAATTTGCCTGAGAACCTCATCCAATTATTCAATCAATCAGTCATTCAATCATTCAATCAATCCAGTCATTCACCACGCACCACCTACAGTCGCCGCACTGCCTTCGTCACTATACTCAGATTTATTTAACGTGGCGCCTCATGGTCACGAGCTGGACGAAAAGGGGCACACTGTCATTTAATCAGGAGCTTCGTTACAATTTAAATTTTTGGTTTCGAGCTACCGATTGGATGACAATGTGAACCTCCCCTTCTAACTCGTGACCTTGAGGCGCCGCGTTAAATAAATCAATGTATACCAGCACTGCTTGCCTCCCCAAGCGGCCTTCCTCCCACCACCCCCGCCCCGGAAACCAATTTCCCCCGCCACGTGCCTCCGCCGTCGCCAAGCACTCGGAGGGCCGGTGGCCCGCTCCCAACCGTCGCGCCTTGCGGGTTCCCGTGCCACCCCTGCTGGGCGCCTGCACGCTGGGCTGAGGCCCCCGCCCGCCACCACGCGGCCTTGGGACGCGGCGCGAACAGCGGGGTTCGCGGGCGGCCAGGGGTAGCATGGGGCGGGCGCCGGCCATGCGGTTTTCTCTCTTCTTTTTCCACTTTTTCTCTTTCTTCAATTATACTTTCAATTATATCAATTATACTTTCTTCTATGCAACTCACTGCAATAAAAATGAATTACAATGAAAATGGTAAATTTTCATTGGAGTAATATTCTATACTATACTATATACGTATGTACTGTAATAGACTATATACGTATGTACCATTACATAACCTCTGATTGTAACATGTTTTGCGTTATTTTCAATATTTGGCGCATTTTGTAACTCTGTTGGACGTAATTTCATTAATGTAATAGACCTATTAAATACCACTCGTAGTTTGGAAATTTTCAGATAAATCCCCTCCTCGCTTCGCGAATTTATCGGTAATTTCCAAAGCACTCGTGGTATACTCTAGGATAATGTCCCTCGGGTGGCTCCTGGACAGCGTCCTGTACCTTTCTGTGAAGTGATCCTGAGTTAGATCCCCGGACGTGGCAAAAATAGAGTTGTAGCTTTCCATTACAATCGTCTCAGTTTCTATAACAGTGTGACGAAAGAAAAGCTGAGGTTCAAGTATGCTTGTATATATAATATGATGATGGGGATACGTCATGATTGCCAGATGTCTTCCTTACATCCGGGCGTGGATAATAAATAAAAACAGGGCCCAGACCTGGCAACACTACTGGCTGGCAAAAATCGGATTTCTTCGAATAAACTTTCAAATATATCGCCTCCTATATTATTTCAGCAGTTTACATAGCGTTTGCGGCTCTCACACGCAACTAATCTTAGTAAATAAGGTGTCTAAAGAAAGATAATTTCACGGAGACGTGATGATTTCACTTTGATTTAAAAAAATATGAAGGATTTAAAACAAAACGCATCTAAATATTCGCGTCAAATGCAACCCGCAGCACTCGGTCGGATTTTTTTAATCTATATCGATAAATAACTCCTAAACGATGAATGTTAGGGCCTTAAAAATTAAAATTGTAAGACCGAAAGCCACAAAGAAACGTCTCTCACACCGTATTCTACAGGATGAGATTTTCTTAAACAGTCTATTACGTTTTTGCTGGTTCAAGACTTCTCGATTCTACCCTGCCTGCTAAGAGCCTGTAGAATCTGCAACTGCTACGTCTTGGAAGTTAGCAGGACCATTTCACCCAATCACAAAACTGTATAGTTCATAATTTTCCGCTATTTTGCCGTTCTTAAGATGTGAAAACCAAAAATTTGCCGCGGGTCATGTTCTCAAAAAAACCGATGTGCATGCTAACTTCCATTGGAAGTTAATAGTAGTTCAAATTTGCCGCAACCAAAGAGTAGTCCAAATTTTCTGTTTTTTTATTGATAAACGATTAGTGAAGAAATCATATTGATATCTTCATTTTTCCAAAAGATATTTACAAAAAACGAAGAATAACACCTACGTTCCTATGGCAAGCGCCCTCAAGAAGGAGAAGACACTATCGTCCAACACCAATTGCCGTAACCATTCATACTCTACGCCAAAATTTGCCCTTACCCGTTGCAAACTGTAACCTGTAATAAAAAAAATTTGCTGCGGACTGGTCGGTTTAAAATACCCAGGTTTGAACCCCAGAAATTGAAGTCTTGGAAGCTCCTGCGCAAGGAAAAGTCACGTTTCCTCCTGAACCAATGGCCGAAAAATTCATTTATATATATATATATATATATATATATATATATATATATATATATATATAAAATATGCTGACACATCATATTGTTACTCATATGGAATTCAGCAAATTTCATTAAAAATAACACCATTAGTTCAAAAGCGAACGATAAGTAGCATCCGTGGTTTCGCTTACGAAGAAAGATAAACAAATTTACGGAAATTTAAAGATAAACAAACTTATTTTCGAATATTCATAAATTATTTTTGCGAAGTATTTGTCCAGTCTGGGTTTTTAGGACGGTTCTCAACGTTCCGTTTTTTTACCCTGACTTGTACGGATGTACAATTTTTCGTGAGAAATTTTTTAAAATCTCTTCTGGTATTGTTGGTAAAATATTGTTCATTGCTACTTGTATTACAAGAGCTCTCTGAACTTTCCGCAGATTCTTCTTGAGACGGTGATGGACTAAGCAATTGGGTTTTTATATCGAACCTATTATTCGCCATGTACCAATGCAAAGTCGTTGGCTTATTTTTTCCCCTATGCTATTTGAAATCCGTTCCCAAACATGATTAGTAGCAGTTACAATTTTTCCCTTTTCATCTACCACTAACTCTTTATATTAAAAAAATGTACCTATTATATACTTATATATACTTATTATATACTTATAAACTATTAGTTCATGATCTAAATGTGAAGGTTTCCCCCGTTTCTTATACATTGTTCTTCTAAAATATCTTAAACAATCACATGAAATGTTTCCCCACAAGTCCACTCACAGCTACGCGGGAACAGCTAGTGAATCTGCTACTCAGCAGATATAATTGTCGTAACAATTTCAGAAAATTGAACCGTTATTGTTTGAAATATTGCAAGTGAGGATTAGACAACATATCTGGAAAATCTGGACATTGTTTCTCTCGAGCGGCCGGGGAAAATCCGCCGGCCCAAGGAACCCAAAACAGGAAGTATGCCAATGCTTTCTAAAACCTAAGGTTTGGAAATGCCTTTCTTTTTATACATCTTTGTTAATAATAGAAATAAAGTGTATGTACCTTTTCGTCTAAATAAAACAGTTAATGGCTCATTTGCTACTGACATGTAAATAACAATAAAACAAACACTGGGAGTTGTTATTTGAACTATCATACTTATAACATTTATAAATAATATTTGTAGTATTTTGATGAGGGAATACCGGTATAATACTTTTCAATAAAGGTATTTTTCCTGTGTAGACGTCGGATGAAGGTAATATACCTCTAAAATACCAGTATTTGACGTCTTATACAGGTATTTTTAAAGGTATTTTGAATAAAGTTATAAAATAAAGGTAAAAGGATTTCTATACCGGTATAAATTCCAAAAATTAAAAATTTAAATTAGAACATTTTTCTTAAATTTAAATAATTTTAAAATATTTGATTATTAACGAACAATTATAAATAGTGTAAAAACATAAAACTACTAATATACAGAATGATACAAAAATGCTGAAAATTCTCTAATTCCAAGAAACTCATAAACTTTCCTCGGACACGCCACCCACGTCTGACAAAGCGCCGTGTGAGAGCGAGGCGCGCTGCCGCTCCGAAATCGAGCTGAGATCAGCGTCATATCCGTTGCCGGCGACAGGTCGACCCATGCGGCACGTCCGGCGTATCGTATTCCTTTCAATGTACGCAACGACTGATAAGTGGATGTTAATCGACTCCTTCCCTGCGGTGAAAGAGCACGCTGTCTCCTGTTCTACCGCAGTGGCCTGACCCGAGAGCTTGTGAAGAAAATTATTATTTATATCATGAATAACCAATCTTCAAAACGCCTCTACAATATATTGCACAAAATGTAGGTTGTACCAAATAAAGCAATTGCTTGCACTTCCCAGTGTTTTGAATTACCTGTGAATTTAGCTAAGTTTTTACTCAAATTGTGCTGGACAAATTCCAGAGCTCCAGTAACTATCGGAACGACCTGTGCTTTTTACGCTCTACATTCGGTTGATCTCGATTTCCAAGCTCTTCTTCTTCTTCTTCTTCTTCTTCTTCTTCTTCTTCTTCTTCTTCTTCTTCTTCTACTTCTTCTTCTTCTTCTTCTTCTTCTTCTTCTTCTTCTTATTATTATTATTATTATTATTATTCACTTGTCGATTTCACTCATCTAATTCGTTCTCTTCAGAGTTGAGGACGGATATTTCCTCTCAACTCCACATCGAAAAGCAATTGTAAGTCACTGAAAATTTTGCAGGTTTAGCAAGTATTTCAATGAGGCTTTTCCTTGAATACGTAGGAAAACACTTTTTAATACTGAAATGACCAAATAAAGTCAATGATTTTGATACCAAATATATTGACGAAAAAATATTGCAATCATTTTTCATTTTTACACTTGCCATCTTCAGAATGTCTGAATTTTCTGAGCCGTATCTGTGAAATTTAGAATTTTCTTATTGTAAGCCTCTGTTGTGCGTGAACGGTATTTTTCTACGAGTATAGCTTTTCTTCCTTTTTATGTAGAAGGATTATATCTGGTTTGTTTGTTGGAATTTTTCATCTTTGTTTTCTCTGTGCCAATACATTTTTACTTAATTGTTCTCAATGCGTGAGTGAGGTTTGTAGTCAAAGAATGGAATGTTTTCCACTTCTGTTACACCAAAATATGCTCCTCAAATCTTTGTGAGTAATTTTCTTGACATTAATGGCATCGAAGATACTCAACGTTTGCAAGCGCACAAGACGTTTCGGAGTTAATAATAACTGCAAATCAGCGAACCCTCGGTGGCAGTTAGTGCTCGATAGTTTTAGATTCATAATGGGACATTAAGTGATATTCAAGCAGTTGTTTTAACACAAATATTCTATAAGTTCCAGTTGTAATAATACGGTTCTGAATAACCAAGCAGATTTCTATTGCTTCATTGTAGATGACACCCATATTCACCATATGTTCGATGTTTCTCTCTCTCTCTGTGTGGCGCTCATCAAGATGAATGAGTACCGTGAATGTGAAATGTACTGTGAATGGTTTCTGTTTCCATTGTTGAAATCTGCAAGTACCAGATCGTTGGTTAACTACGTAGACTACTTCCGCTAAGATTAGGAGGAGATGCCTTAGAGTCCACAGAACATAAAATGTAAAATGAGACTTTTTAATTGATTAAAACATATTTTCTGAGACTTTGGATTTCTTATGAATGCAACTGAGGAAGGTAAAACGATCCAATTACACTTTGATCGGGAGGAAGTGTATTTTTTTCCATGGCTGTAATGGGGAGCCGTATTCTATGATTTTTTATTTTTACACGAATTTTTCTCCCCTTATCTTCAAGGTTTTTTAGAGCGTTTGACAATCCCAAACAAGAAAGTTAAAATAGAGCAGGCTTATGTGTTCGGGGATTTCAATTCATTGCGGTTATGAAGGTATGACATAAGAAAAACTTCTGTTCCTTAGACAATCTGTTATTATTATTCTCTTTGAATATAATACACTGAGTGCGTAAAACACATGTTTACAATTTATAGAAAAAATTAGTCACAAAACCGTGTAAGAGTGCTATTGCTTATTAGGGAATTACTGCTGCTGCATAAGAGAGATTTAAGACCAAATTAGTGAAGCTACAATGACACATACTTTCTTGAATTTTATGTCACCGCTACGCAATAATATAAAATTGCATGAACCAGCATAAGTGTGTCAAACCAGTAGAAACTTTTTCTCCGCGGCAGGATTCGGAGTGAGTATTTTAGATATAATACGCCATTTACATTTATAAAGAGAGTTTGCCGAAAATGGGACTTGCGCCATTTTTAAGCTTCATTTGCTATATCCAGGAAGAAAAGGTAAAAATTTGGAGCCATTTTTGATTATTTTTTTTATCAATTGCGTAACTGCATGCAAAATTTACACAGTCACTATTAGTTTTTTTCAAAAAATTGTACGGGACAGTCTTTAAAGATCTATATTTTACAACAGATTTCATTTATGAAAAAAGTCTCTATCGCGAGCAACTTGAAAACAATGCGTCCTAGGTCTTTAAAACCAGATTTTCGTGTCCGACATGAGTTTCATGGGGACATGGGAGTTTTGTGAGAACACGAGGGTTGGAGGTAATCGCCTAGTTTGTCTATGGGTAGCGCCGGCGCTGGGTATAATCTCAACAGACTCAATTCTAGTAATCTCAGTAGACTCAAGTTTGTATAGTTTTTTATAGAAAGAGAGCAGTATCTATTTTGAAATTTGATCGGTTTCTGCGTTATTTATGTGATTTGAAGAGCATGAGCAGCAATGATGAATGCTTTCTTTTCCAGTAAGTTGTGTAGTTGAACTGATTGATTTGCAGGGATCGTTTTATCAGTACGTATTGGAAGGTCATAATATATTTTGAACTGATTACTTTCAATGATAGGCTTGGCTTAATGTTCAAATTAATGGATTTTTTTCTTCAGCCACAATTTTTGTTTTGGTTGCCAGAGCTTGGTGTACAAAATTTGCTGTCAGGTTGTGTCAATGTTGGCCAGATTTGTATACCATGTGATCACGTTATCTATTGTCTCTGCATTCTCTATTTCGACATTAACATACTCTACATACTCTACATTCGACATTAACATACAGTTTTTCTATAATTCTTTTGTAGTTTTTAGTTGAAATAATTGAGTCCCAAATTCCTTGAATTCCTTGATATGGGGCTTTCTCCATATAGATCCCCATATCAGCCACCGCACTGAAGCATCGTGGAGTGGGTATACCATGGAGTGCTTTGGACTTCCACGCCTGTAATCTTTCCTTTACTGTTGATGAGATTTAAGGTAGTTAAACCTTTGTCCCTCAATACTACTCCTTTATGTAAAGGCAATAGTTCTGAAGTAATTTTTCAGACATATTACCTAACGGATGTATAATGCCAATCAACAGTTATGTTAGAATAATAACGGTAGGAGTACTGAACAACGACAGAAAATGATTTACAATTAATAAATTCCTCCTATTTGCAGAGCTGCTCATTAATGATATGAAAAGTATCAGTCTCTCCAACGTCGTAAAAATATGCCGAATTTTAGCAACAAATCACTTATACACAAAAGTGAATTATTATTAATAAGGTTCGGAATAATGATTACACTGAGATAAGAACTACGCTTAATTATTGCAATGAGATTATTACTCTTCATTATAGATCTTCACCGATCTCGACACTCCACACATTCTTTGTAGGAAAATTCTTATGCCACTTGATGAGTCGCAACAGAGTTGATTTTTCTCCGAAAAATTTCATGGTTACAAGTCCTTTGTAGTCAACTTAGAACGGCCGAAATAACTATTGCACAAATTTTATGACGGCAATCTTTTGGGGAAAATGCGAATAATGATCTGTGAAGGAATTGTTAGGAATGTTTAAAAGAACATCTAGTAGTTGTCAACAAATTCACTACAATCTCAAGTACTGTGAAAAGTTTTACGAGAAAATGAAACTGGAAAACAATTTATTGAGGTCCAAATATGTTCTCTCATAATCACCCCTCGTAATGTATTTTTGAAGCTTTAGTTCGGGAAATATTTCTAGCATATATGCTAACGACGTATCACACTACGAGATATAATTCCTCTACATGAAAGAAGTTGTTCAATTGCCTTAATTCACAATATATAAAACGCCATTCTAACTAACAAGATTTATTTTTTTTTACAAGTAAGTTTTTATCAAAACGAAGCCTAATTTTCTGTAGCAATGTAGATTTCAAAATAAAATTTCAAACAACAATAAAGAGTCCATAAGCAGATGGAATGACTTAAAACATTCAAAATTGAATGACCATATTATGATCCGAGTATATCAGCTCTCAACATTAGATGGAAACCCTTATGAAAATTTCTAATGCATGTAAAGTGACAAGTGGTTACATTGTGTGATTACATCGACGTGAAGACATTTTCACAAGTAGAAAAGGATTTAGCCATGGTATAGTTGCCACGAATTCTTAAATATTTAGTCTTGTGTACCGCCTTAGGTGGCTGAGAGCATTAATTGATATTTCTACAGTGCCTCTGACCGAGAGGTTCTAGGGTTCGAGTCCCGACAGTGGCAGGATTGTCGACACTAGCTACTCAGCTGGATCGAATTCAGCCGCTGCCTGGAGGAGAATTCTAGCGACCGGCTGCTCAGATCGCTAGTTTTTCGTGATTTCTCCGATTAACACCAGGCGAATGCCGGAGTACACTAACGAACGGGGCACAGACTGCGCGCGACCTTTCCTTCCTCATCGTTGTCCTATCTTCTCCCATTACTTACTCCCCCACATACATGCACAATGCCATCAAAAATGTTGTGAGACCAGTCAGAAGCCTAGAGAGTATCACGGCTGGAGTGGCATACTGCTGGAGGGAGAGAACTAGCTGGGAACACTCCGCAAGTCGACGTGTAGTTCGGCGCCGGATGTCACCATACAGCGGGGAAAGATCACCGCCCCCTCCCGTGATAAAAACATGCACTACGTTTACGGGAATAATGACGGTGGCAGTTGACGCGCCCGGAAAAACGAAATAATCAATGTTTGGTCTTGTGATTGCTGTAGTATGGTGTTTAGGCCCTGATTGACCTGAACTCTTATGCAAATATTTTGGAAATTAGAACTCTTTTTGCTTATTTTCGAGTGACATAGTTTGGGGAAAGCCGTGGTCGCATTGGTGACCCCGGAGGGGAATCTGTGCAAGAGGCGCAGCCGAGCAGCGGCGCGAGCGGGCTGCCCCGCGGCGGAGCCGCTCCCACAGCGGAACTGACACTTGTGCGCGTTGAGCCTGTTGAGCGCGTTCGGCGGGCGCCGCGCCGTGGCCAGCCTCAGCCGGCGCTTAGCCCAGCGCGCAGCCCAGCGCAGCCCTGCGCAGCCCAGCGCTCCCGGCCCCGTAATTGCTCCACTTCCTGCGCCTCGCGCTAACAGCCAGCCCGCCTGCCCGCCGCCCCTCCACGCTCTCCTCCGCTCGCTGACCTCCACGCCCCAAAACTCACCTGTCAAATGCCCGTTCGGTCCCCGCCCCACTGCCCCCGGGGTCGCGTCCCACCCCAGCTCCCGCCATGGACCCGCTCCGCCTCCGCTGCCCTCCCGCTCACACGACCGCGCCCTCATCGCACGTTCGTCTCCCCGCCCCACTGCCATGCACTACACTACTACACATGCCGGGAGACCGGTCGGGAGCTTAGAGCTTGTCCCGGCTTGGGCGGAGCCCCGCTGGTGAGAGGCACCTGGTTGGGGAAAACCCCGCCTGCCGACCGTAGGTCGGCGCCGGATCTCAACATCCAGCGGGGAAAAAGTGAAAAATGCACTACACTTACGGGACTAATGACCTCGTTAGTTGACTTGACCGGAATCACTAACAACCAACCAATCAAACGCCGACTGCCCCCTCTGTCTGTCCTGTCCCTGCCCCCCCTAGTCCTCGCCATGGCCCCGCCCCTCTGCTCCCCTCCCCCTCCCCCCCCCCGCCCCCGCCCTCCCGCTCACACACCGCTCACCTCGTCAGCCGCCCTCTCCCTCCCTCAACGGCCGGCTGTCGCTCCGCCTGTCCGTCTGCGCCTGCCTCCGCCTCTGCCTCAGCCCCTGCCCCGCACTCTGCGACAGCTCCCGTCGCCTGCCCGTCGCGCGCCCGGACAAATGGCGCCCACGCCGCCGGTGGCCGGCGCATGTCGTCGCCCCCCCCCCCCACTACGCTCCGCACTTCGTTGGGACACGGCAGCTTTGATTCGGGCTAAAATTATTGTCTGTTCACGCACACAATCTACGAATGAACATGCGTGAATTATGACACATAATTATTGTGACTGGACGACTGTGTTAAATCCGTTATTCGAAATGCCGTTTTGAAGGATGTACTTTTCCATTCATCTTTAAAACAATCTCAAGTTAAATTTCGAGTCATTGGTAATAATTAGCTGCAATTATTCATACATTTTCATCCAATATAATTAATCACTTTAGAGTTTTTCTTCTTCTCATTTTAGCATTCGATTAAGAGAGAAAGACACAAGAAGGAGCGTTTGATTTGGAGCAAACATGCGTTTAACTGACAATATTTGGGTTCAGCACGTTAAAACGTCTTCTTTTGTAAATTCAAAATTATCAAGAGTTGACTGAACGCTGCGTAAATGCCACTAAGCTTAAAAGAAAACTTATAAGAAATGGATTAATTGGGATAATTTACTGAACGAAGACATTATTGGATCAAATGAGATACATGAACACCTCAAAGATAGTCTATCTATATCAGCGGCTAAAGAAGCACTTGCAGAAATACTTGTAAATAAGAAAAAGAGAGGGAGGAGCTATTGGATTACTCAAGACCTGGAGCGGGAAATGAGAAGAAAAAATGAAGATTGAAAAATGGTTGAGTACCAAGAAAGCGGAAAATATGGAGAAATATAAAATCCAACGAAATAGAGCTAGAAACATGACGAGAAAAGAAAAACAACAACCAAGGGAGAGTAAATGTCAAGTAGTAGAACGGTACATAGGTGGAACTAAAACTAGCGAAATTTGGAAGTTCATAAAATAGGTCAAATGTCCCCAAATGGAAAAAGTCCGCATTCGAAGTACATCTGTAAGTAAATGGCAAGACTACTTTAGAAAATTATTGAATGAAGATCAGATTTTCTTGGAACTAAAGGAGGAGGAACTTGGAGCTTGGAACTTGGAGGGAAAAAATATCTCCGGCCAATGAAATAACATTAACAGAAGAGAGGGTTAAGAGATGTATCAAAGAAATGAAAGGCGGTAAGGCTGCTGGTCCAGACGAAATCCCAAGCGAATTGATCAAGAATGGACCACCAAAGCTAATGCGTGTAATGACGAAGCTAATTAATAGGTGTATAAATAAAGGCGATATACCAGAAGACTGGAAATAGCTCATATAATAGCAATATAAAGAAAGAAAGGAAAGACATGGGTGAGAATTGTAGAGGGATAGCAGTGACAAACACATTTAGTAAGGTATATGGAAGAATGTTAAGAGAATTAATAGAAGAGGAATACAAGGAGTACGAAGAAGGAGAAGAACAAAGTGGTTTTAGGGTGGGTTGATCTTGCATAGATAACATGTTTTGTCTGTCCCAGGTGATGCAAAAGAAATGGCAAAATAAGAGAGAATTTCATGTGGTCTTCCCTGATGTAGCAAAGGCCTATGATAGTGTTCCAATCATAAAGTTATGGAAAGTTATGAATAATAGTAATGTAAATGAAATCTTAATAAATGCGGTAAAGGAATTGTAAATAGATCAAAGGGAAAAGTGAAAGTTAGAAAACAGATGACCCAAACATTTCCTATATCAAAAAAGCTACGGCAAGGATTCTGATTGTCACCTACCCTCTTTAAAATATATGCTAATGCGGTGTTACAGGTATGGAAAAGATGATGTGCTGAGATGGGAATACAACTTGATGATAATACAACACTCTATACCTACAATTCGCTGATGATCAGGTTCTGATGGCGCAAGAACAGGAAGATATTGAATATATGACTAGAAAGATAAAAGAAGAGTATGAGAAATAGAGAGTAAACTTCCACTGAGATGAAACAGTATACTGAACACTAGGCAATACACATGACGTATTGACAATGAAAACCGGAGAACTAATAAGAACAGCAGAGGACATAAAGCACTTGGAAATAACAATAGGGAAACAGGGTTTTAATGGAAAGGAATGTGAAACCCGACTCACTAAAGGAAGAAAAATTTTAGGAGTCCTAAATCCAGTGATCTGAGATCCAAATATAAGCAAGAATACGAAAATTATAATATATAAATGTATGGTTGAAAGTGTGACATTGTATGGAGTAGAAATATGGCAACTTCCAGAACAGCAGAGAAAGTTGCAACAGCAAAGAAAATTGAGAGCCCTGGAAATGGATTTCTTCAGAAGAGCGGCAGCAATATCTAGAAGGGAAAGAATTAGAAATGAACGTTAAGGAGATAATGAATCTGCAGCATGATTTTAAAGAGGAAATTGAAAAGAAACAACTCACCTGGTATGGACATGTACAGCGAATGGATTGGTTTGGTTTGGTTTTTTCGTGTATCCGGGCGCGTCAACTGCTTTGGTCATTAGTCCCGTTAGTGTAGTGCATGTTTTTTCTCGGGAGATGGAGGTGGTCTTCCCCCGCTGGATGGCGAGATCCGGCGCCGACCTACCGTCGGCTAGTGGGGTTTCCCCCTAACCAGGACTCTCCCCACCAGCGGGGCATCGCCCCAGCCGGGACAAGCTCTAAGCTTCCGACCGGTCTCCCAGAATATGTGGTAGTGTAGTGCATGTTAGTGTAAGTGTGAGAGGGAGTAAGGGGGAGAGGATGGGACAAGGAAGAAGGACAGATCGCGCGCGGTCCGTGGCCCGTTTGGTAGGGTACTGCTCCGGCATTTGCCTGTTGTTAATTGGAGAAACCACGGAAAATTACCGATCAGAGCAGCCGGCCGCTAGCATTCTCCTCCAGGCAGCGACTGAATTCGACCTAGCTGAAAAGCTAGTACACCGAGTGGATACGAAAAGACTCCCCAAATATCATCTGAATGGCAACCAAGTGAAAGGAGAAAACGAGGAAGGCCATGACCAGGGTGGAACGACCAGATCAGAAAGGTAATCGAGAAGTGGAAATTATCTCCTGATTCCTGGAAGAACGGGGAAGACTGGAAAAGAAGGTTAGGCGCCGGAAGACCGAAGTAGCGGTTAAGAAACCGGCAAGAAGAAGAAGAGAAACGGTTTAAAGTGCTAATAAAGAGGATAAGATTGCATTGATTGCGAATTGGAATACACAAAATACGCGCTTAATTCGTACATACACGGAGCAGACGGTTTGGGTAAAGCTGTACGAATGACGTTGAACTAAACATTTTTGGCATTATCCGGCTAATTTAAGAGTTAGCAAAAGGGCGATGGATATAAAAATGTGACCGTCTGAGTATCAGGCGTTTTATATTTTCGAAAGAAGTGTTTTAGGCTCGATTTGTATTAATAAAATTGCTGATCCTCGATTTAGATTAGTATTTTTGTAAATATTAAACAAGTTGTTGGCGTTTGTTCTTCTCAGAAATAAACAATTTAAATAATTGGTTAGCTATCATTAAACAAGATTGAGGGAAAGTAGTGTATATGCATTTACTTAAGAAATAACACTGCATTTATCGAAGTATTCCAATATGAAGTAATTACTCAAATTTCAAAATTATAAAACGACTGTTATAGTCTACTCGTCCCTATATATGGACTGGTTTCGTCACATTGTATCATCACACAATGAACGGATTCTATTTAGACATATTCCCTGTCCCATCTTGTTCTTCCAGAAGTAGTACTACCAAAAAACATCAATATACAAAGTAAATGCTATTTGTGATTCTTGTGAAAGAAGTTGCAGTAATGTTGCCCATGCTAAATTACATCAACCGATAGACACTTTACTCGATAAATGTTGATGACAATACTCAATCTCGAACATAGTTGTGTGGCAGCTCATAGTGAGATAGATTTTCCCTTTTCACTCAGCAACTATGTCTAGTTTTCCCTGTAGTCTTGTTTGTTTTCCTTGAGGATGTTTTGGGGGAGGGCACATATTACAAGTTTTATTTCTAAAGAACATAACATTCACAAGAGCAGGGAAGACATCAAAAGGTGGGGGAAAGTCGTGAATTTGATTAAATAACACTTGTGAAAAATGTGCCACCCAAACACCCTTTCAACCTCGCCCACAACCGTATTCACTGCTTCCCTTTGCTAAACTCGTAGAATTGTAAACAAAATGATTAAACTTGCAAACATGAAACTTCTCTGCAGCAAATGATACGTATGCCGGAAAATGCACTTAGTTGCTAGTTAGCACAATTGAACTTGAAATCCTTACATACGATATTCGTATAATTCTCTCTCCTTTTTTGACATTCTGTAGCTCCCTGCAAGTTTTTTTGGTAATCCTTATTATTATCTTCGTGTTGTTCCCGTAATTATAAGGTATTTTAGCAAAAACGTTCTTATCTTGATATCCTTTGTCACAGCTATTATCCTTGTGTGTTCTTGTTTGAATAAGATTTAATATCTAATTGTTACCTTGTCCGAAAACAATTTATTGTAATAACTTAAATCGTGCATATTTTTAGAACTTAAGAGAAGTGCATCCCTGTCTTTCCCATGTAAATTTTATGATTTTAGGAACACGTATCTCAAAAACTATTTTACTTACAAGGTTGATTTTTTAAAAATATTTAACATTTAAACCTTCGTTAATACAAATCAGAACAAAAATCTGATACCCAATTATTTGTTTTTGAAAAGGAATTTGTATTAAATTATGAAAAAAATTTACATTTTTAGTTATAATTTGTATACATTTAAATGGCTCACCTTTTTCGTATTTTTGTTGCTAATTATGACTTTAAGAACATTGTAAATAGTACTGTAAAAAATTAAGCATGTACTTCTATTTTTCCTATTTATCTATTATATTTGATTATATATCAGATTCCAGACAGGTCATTATATATCTAATCAGCACATTCAGGAAAAATCATCTATATTGAAGACCCTGCCAACAAAAAATATTAAGTAGTTTCCACTCTTCAAGAACACAAGAAGGAATCGACTTAAGGGACACTTAAAAGAAAGGTGTAGATCTCATTTTCGTTGACCTCTGAATTTTCGAAAAATTGCAAATTTAGAAATAATGCGAGAAAGTGTGTGCTGTTGTAACTCCACTACGTTCTTATTACATCCAGATGTTTTACTCAGGAAAAAATAAGTTGTAATAATTTTATTGTTGAAACCAAACTATAGGAATACTGATATAGGTGAACTACTTCCGTTGAACCACTGTTTTATCTTTTCAACGAATTTAAAAACGATATGTAGCGCGAATGTTTTGTCTTGACCCTCTAATTTACCTTTAAAATAGTCCACATCCAAACTTTTGGTCATGAGAGTAATAATTATTTTCTGCTTCTTGAGCATACAAGATCCGGACATGTAGCAAAACATTTTGGATTTCACACTGCCTCTTCTTGAAATATATCTTACAACATTTCTTACGAAGAAAAAGTTCAACCACGCTGCAGGTTTAAAACTGAGCCACTGTCAATAGGATTCGGTGTTACTCGATCGGTGAGACCTGCAGTATATTAATTGTTAGTCAAAGGGACGGGCAATGCAGAGCTGCAGCGTAAATTTGTTTATAAACAAGGGGGGGCAAGGGACAGAGCCCAGTTTTGTTGCAGGCCACCATTGTTATGAATACTTTACTACGTATTGGTGTTGCACGTTCAGCCAGGCAAAGAGTTCTATCTCGTAGACCTTCATTCAATCGATTTCAACGAAAGGTATTCCAAAATTATTTGTGTCAAAAACACATTATGCAAAATCTGCACCAAATAAAACAGAACATGTATCAGTTTTTAAATTAGGGCATTCGGTGATATAAATAATATAAAATACTTCGTGCCACAACATGTTCGCAGAACTAAAATTTTTTTTAAATTAATATTTATCTTCCGGGGGGAATTAAAATTAACCCACATAAGAAATCTATAATTAAAATGTAATTTTCAACCATTTAAAATATGCACACTCATGCTTTTGAATACAGTAAATGGACTGGTATTTACCTGCGCATTACACCGCATTCTTTGATTCTACAGCATTAACCTTTTGAATATTCTTTTTCAATTATCAGATTTATTATTTTCTAGCCTTTTGGAGTCACGATGCTGTATAAAACACGCCGGTGAATTAATACAATGATTAAATGGATCACGTTAACTATTTCATATCAATTCTGACTAATTCCATACTATGAACGTTGCATTTAGTACACAGTCCTTGGTTTCTCCAAATAGACACAAAAATGTTTTTTTTTTATATTTCCTGAAAAGTATAATTTCGTTTTTACATCTTTTATTACTTAATCAAAAGAGTCTTGAATTTTTATAATACCAAGAGGTAAAATCGAAGAAATTGTTATGTGAACACAATGATTACATGAAAGAGAAAAACAAATTTCATTGAAATTTGTACAACTGGCGTAAAAAGTATACCTTTTCATTCATTCATTGTTTGAGCAATTGAAGCAGTTTTAAATCTAAGAGATTTCTTGGATGTTCTTTGAGTGAAGCTTCAGATCTAGAGATGCTACATTTAATTACTCAGCAACGAGATAGTAAGTTTCATTGGTATTCGTGTGAAGTTCTCAAAAAGTTTGTTTTGTATGTTGCAATTATTTCTACAAGGAGGCAACTGCTGACCAAGAGTGAAATAACGTATGTCTTATGTCACGACTTTTCTTAAACAATTGAAAGGCTCAGTAGAACAAGGGGCTATCCCACATTTTTGTGAAACTGAGTTATTTGCATTGAATACAACTTCAAGTATTATTCATTTAGTATAATATGATAGATGAAATCCAGTATGGACTTATTTGCGAGTGTAGTGTGTTTAAAAGTTTAAAAATATACTGACACTTTAAGATATTTCTAGTAAAACTCGTAATATAACTCAGAACTAGGTCAATGTGGGATAGCCCCTTGCTCAACTGAGCCCTTCAATTTTAGGTGCGTGTCAAGTAGCAGTTCAATACCTACATCTAAGTAAAACAGTAATGTATGTTGGACATACTTGCTTCATTGGATGTATTCGTCGAGTATTCATTTTCCATTCACTTCTTTTATCGTTAATTCCGCATCATTTGAAGTTACTTATCCAGAGAGGTTTTTGCCACTTGATTTATACAATTTCTATAAAAACTGTTGTTATAAAATTACATTAAAGGATCTCAAATTCTGGACAATTACAACTGAATATAGGTTAGTGCAAACATAACTAGTTTATCGAGTTGAGTTTGTTAGCGCGTAGCAGTTCGTATTGCATGGCTCACAGTCAGCATGTTGAAATGAATTAGGCATGCCGTTCATGACGTAACAGCGTAACATATGTTCTGTAAGTCGTGTGCCGGAGTGTGCGTAGGAACGGTAGAGGGCCTAGGCGCTCTGAAATTCGGCGGGGCCCTGCATTGGCAGGCCTGCGCGGCGAAAGCGAACGGGCCCGACGGCGCGTCGCCAGAGGCCGTGCGGCGCGCGGGGCCTGCCTGCCTGCCAGCCAACCATCCGCGCACGCCGGCCGCCCGGAGCGCCCGGCCGCCGCTTCCCCTCCGCCGCCGCCGCTCTGCAGTCGCTAGCGTGTCGGCGTTCGGGGGAGCCGCGGCGCGGAGCTGCTGTGCCCTGGCTGTGGCAGAGCGCCGTCCGTCGGCCGGGACTGCAGGAGGGCGGGCGCGCGCGCGACCGGGGGTTCCGTCTTCTGCGGCTGTGGGCGCCGGGCTCGCCGCGCGGCCGCTGCAAGGTACCCGAGGCGGGGGGGGCGGAGCGGGGCGGGGGGGGGCGGACTGGGGCGGGGAGGAGGTGGAGAACGAACCCACTCGTCACCGACGATGCTCGCGCAAAAACAAAAAAAAATCTGGGAGCTTTGGTGATTGCCTGGAATTTTTAATTGCGCATCCTGCGATGGGCTTTTATGTTAGCGATGCGCGCTGTTCGTGAAAGGATGCCCCGTTTCTGACATCAAAAAAACCTGTGCTGGGTTTCATATTGTACGACCCGTCAAAAAAGAGAAAAAAATATGACGCCCTTCATGTGAATGCCGCGTTGAGTGCGAGCGTAGATATGCTTTTGGAAGTCTTGTAAGTGCTGATCGTCTTGACGTATCGGCCAGTGAGTTTCCCTGTGAATGTTGTGTATGTGCTCGGGCTGTGTGAGTGAAGTGAGAGGTTGTGTGTGACGAAGTGATATGCGAGAGGGAGAGGAAGGAAATGTATGATGTGCGAAGTGGAGTGTGAGTGAGTAAGCAGTGAGTCGTCAAAATGTGGATGATTAGAATGAAAGGTTCCAGATGTAAGTAAAAAAATGTTATGCATTGGTATTTTGATAACCTCTTTTTAATTTAACCCACGTAAGTTGACCCTTCTCTTGATTTATACTTTTCTCTCCTGGAGGTATTTAACCAGTCACATCCATGGAAAAACCACATCAAATAAAATTAAAAGAATTTTATAATTATCATTACTGGGTAGCGTGCATGAATCCAAAAGTGTAACGACGTAATCCATAATTAATATATTGCCAAGGAATGGGTTAACGTCTGTTATCTCGTTAACTTGTAACAATATTCTAGCCTTTCATAAAAGCGTACACTACAATATTATTTTTCAAGTAATTTATTGGCATTTTTATGTTTCGTCCCTAGTTTGGGTTTTTTAAAAAATCCAAGGTCCAGGTATATTAGAAAAACTTAGTGAAAAA
The DNA here is from genome assembly GCA_964035755.1 of Teleogryllus oceanicus. Classification (NCBI taxonomy): domain Eukaryota; kingdom Metazoa; phylum Arthropoda; class Insecta; order Orthoptera; family Gryllidae; genus Teleogryllus; species Teleogryllus oceanicus. Next base: position 140,935,535 of record CAXIVR010000001.1, on the reverse strand, counting down.
TTAAAACAAGTAGAATTTTATATAAAAAATGTTTATGTTTAAAAAAACCAACGGTAAAATATATATATATATATACTGGTACTGCATATAATAATTGTTGGTTCCTCTTGGATTTAGGAAACAACAATAATAATAATAATAATAATAACAATAATATATTTGATTATTACGGGCTACTAAATAATATGCCGAAATCAACACATTTATATTAGACATTTTTAAATTAATTATTTTTTTTCCTTTAATTAATTAATTAAATTTCACGTTTGTTTAACGTACTAGATCTCTACAATTCAAATATGTAAATACGAATCGTCATCTATGGCTATATTTAGTATGAACTCCTGAAATATTTATTTTAAATATTATTAACTGTTTATTTTTTTATGAAAATATCCGACGTAATTATGTCAGAAAATAGCTACATTTGTTCATTGAATCTTTCGCTCTAATATGTCTTGAATGCGAAGCTTCAACAATGTATATTCATTTTCAAATTTTAAATTTGTGTTTGCATAATTTCAATGTATGTACTGCAGATTACTGACAGTTTTAGTGAATAATAATAATAATAATAATAATAATAATAATAATAATAATAATAATACAAACAACAACAACATATCTACCCGCTTTGAACATACTGTATAAAGTATGTCCATTTAAAATATTCTCGTATATAAACATCCGTCTATTTTGATCCTAAATTGAATAACGGAAATTATACGAATAATATTTGAGGCAAAGCTTCCAGCATACATCATGCACAAAAAATCGTTTACGTTCAGAGAGACACAAAGGGCTTACACACATCATGAGGAGAAACCCTATAAGAGTGATCCAATTGTGGGGTAAATCTGCGTGAAAAGAAAATGTTTCCCCAACCCCTGATTGCGCCCGTTCGGAGTTCCCACGCACCCCTTCCCAGCCCCGCATTCCACACCTGGTGACGAGCCAGCACTCGTAGGGAATCGCGGAAACGCGTTCACTCTCCCCGGAAGCCGAGCGCCAGTACCTGAAAGCGAAGCGCTTTTGCGGGTTCGGCGAATCCCCCCCGCTGCGCTTCACTCAGTACGCGCGACAACCGTGTCACAGCCCGCGCACTCCCCGCACCCCCAGCCCCGCCCTCCCCAACCCCACCCTCCTCACCCCCGCCGGCGGCCGCCGTGGGAAGGGAAACACGAGGCTAACGGAGATGGGGAAGAAGGGTAAAGAAATGTACGATGGGCTTTTATGGGAATCGAGGAATTAGAGCGTGCGTAGTAAAGATATAAGCGGAAGTGAGTACGAAATTGTGATGCAAAGGGACAAGGAAGTGGTTATGCACGCAGAGGGTTTGAGGTTGGGCTGACAGTTACGAATGGCGGAGGGGGGGGGGGGGGGGTGCGGCACGTGCAAGTCGTTTCGCCCGCAGGGGGGGCGACGGCGGGGCGAGGCGTGCCGGGGCCGGGCGCGGGGCGGTGGGCAAAGCGCGGGTGATGCGGCCGGGGCTCGGGCCGGAGGGCCGACGTCTGGACAGCCACACGAATTCGCGCGACCGCCGGCGCTGTTTACCCATCATTGCGCCCACAAAGGCGCCGCATTGTCCTCGAGTTGGCGCTGCGCCGCCGCTGCACCAATTGGTGGCGATTCCTTTTGAGTGGCCGCGCGGCGCGGCGCTGCGTAGCGCTCGTCACGCCCCCCACCTCCTCCCGCCGTCTTCCTCCCTCCTCGTGGCCACCGCTCCCCTCCCCTGCCTTCCCCGCCACCGCGGCCCGGCCCGGCCCGGCCCGGCCGGCGCATCCTTCGCTCGATGGCGCGCTCCCCGCTGCCCGCCGCCCCCGCCGTCCCCGCCCCGTCCCCGGCCGCTTTGAACGTCCCCCTGGCTCGCAGGCGCCGCACGCGGTCGCCTGTGGGACGCGCGCCGTACGCACACGACGCGGTGCGCGGTTTGCGTGGAGCGGCCGCCTTGAATGGGAGCGCGTTGCGTTTGTCCGCCGCCTCTGCCCGTCGCGTCACTTGCCCTGAGCCCTCCGCTGTGAGTCGCGGCTGACGAGGTAAGTGACACCGACGTTGGAGTCTCTGCACGTGAGCTTGCTCTGACGAGGACACGTGGAATGTCACGTCGTGCCGTGTTTCATGCGAGGCAGAGTCGTATAAGGTCCGATGGCCTGATATACTGGTATGTTTTGGACAGCCATTCGGACGTACGGCTATTGAAGTTATTTTGTATACTTCTGTTAAGTTGTTTTCCTCGTGTTTTTTACTTCTCATTTACTTCGTTCCACGTTGTGTGTGCGACTCCCTTCACCCTATCGTATTTGCTCTTATTAGTGTATTTCCGTGTCATGATAACACGTTATCATATCAGTACCTTTTTACGTTGAAAACGTCGTTTGAAGTAGGCACAGAAAATTAGGTATTGTGTTATTTAATCGCTTGTTTTCACTAGAAAATAGATGTTTTTATTATCTTCTCTGGTGTTTGTGGCTCGCATTTATAAGATATCTTGAAATAATATTTGGTTGTGCGGTTTGAAAGGGAATTAAATCTAACGACCATAGACGTAATTCGATGTAGTGCATTGCTTGTGTTTTTGCGAATATACAGTTTCGATATTTCTGGAAAGTCTAAACAAACCTATGCGGAAGTACAACGCCACATTCACTGCCGCTCGGTCCTTCCTGGAAACTCTACCGCCGCAGTCCTGAAGCTATTGTTCCGTTGAGTCTAAACAAACCTATGGCACATTAGCATATATGTATGCATGCCAACCAAGGAAAAAGTTGACAGTTTTGGGGTTCACGCATGCACGAAATACGTGCGCGGTATAAATTACTTGTCAATATTATTCATCACGATTCTTGTGGTATTGAATTTCAAATGTGTTTGCGAGAATGTGACCTCCTTTTCGAAATTGCATCATGAAACAAAGATCAAAACAACGAACAATGCTTCGTGTTCACATTTATTTTCTACGTGCACTTTAAAATATTTATTCACTTCAGCATTCCATGCAAAAATTAGTTTTGTATACAATACAAACATGCCTCTTTAGTGTGTATGAATTCTCTATTTTATTAATATTACGCGTATTAATTTCATGCACAACAATAATGGCATGTGAAATTCGAGATTTTGCTTCCCCAAATGTTCTAAGGGATTATTGTTTGTTAGATTGACCTTCGCCGAAAAGATGCAACAAATGCTTGATGAAATAGCATATAGTAGATTGCTATCGAATGAAGTTAATTATACACGACACGCTTTCCTTGCCAGTAATAAATCGAGCAATAAGTGAAGCATTAAGTCTGAAATAATCTGCACTACTTGAAATAACTGCTGAGAATATGTGAACGCAATGCTTTCCATTTTCGCCGGGGCACGAAAACATCCTATGTGAGCTAGTGAGAGCGGCCCGCTCCTCTCCGCTTTATAGGAAAACCCCACGCGCGGCTCCCGAGGCGTATCGTTTTTCGCTGGCGCCCCTACCAACTGGCGGGAGCCAATTTCCAATTCCACGCGCCGCCCCCGCTCCCGCAGCCTCCACTGCCACTGTCACTTGGTATACAGGAGATGCCTGCGCTTCCACCCCTAATATTACCAGCACCACGTGTCAATACTCCCGTCGCGGTTATCGTCTCTGTCGAGGGGCGCTGGTGTGCTTCATCGCCACTGCGTCTCCATCGCGGCCTCCCGCCGTGGTTCTCGTGGTCCGCGCGCCCCGTCACGAGTCTGCGCTCTGCCGGCCCCCGTCGCAGCGTCATGCTTCTTCCTTCGCCGCGCTGCCGCCGCTAGCGGCCGTCGCCTTGTCGCCGCCTCCGCCGCCCCTCGCTCGCCCCTGTCATTTATGACTAGGGGCCGATTTCATGAAATGTCATTTTTTCTTTTCACTTTAGAACAACGCCGTTTAGTATAGAAATTAATTTTATGTTATGACAAAAGGAAATAACCCACAAGTCTTTTTTTTGGCATTTTTTCGTAAATTTCTACTAATAAGTCATTTTTTAATATTTTTGTCATTTTTAATGAATATTTCGCGGATTTCATCGATTCTAATGTTATTTTAATGGTACTAGCTTCCAATAATGTTCTCGAGATGCAACAAATGTTCTCCGCAAAATTGCGGAATAGCCTTTTTGATTTCTTCGTTTCGAAATTGTAATGTCAGCCGTTGTATGTAATCTAAGGTTCATGTGTCGCCTATCAGCGCCATTGTCGGTACGTTCGATTTCGGAAGAACTAGACAGAGATTTCCTGAAAAACAACAACAACAACAACAACAGTCCAATCCAAAAGTCTGCAAGCTGCTTGAATGAATAGAACAGGAACGACAAACCGTGCCCGCACGAACTACTTGCCCGTCTGCGAAGCCCAGCGCGCCTACGGGCACGCCAATTTCCCATAACTTCGCACTCATTTCCCCATAAAATCCAGAAAGGGGTGTATGGGCGCAAGCTGAAACCGTGAGGCAGTGAATAGTGGCTTCATTGGAAAATATATTTCCCAGATTTTTTCTATCAAATTACCGAGAATTGTATTATGTTTATATTCTTCACTAATTATTACTATTTGATGTTTACTTTCTGACTAAATTCTCCCATACTTAAACATCTTTGCTAAGTGACCAGAATATGTTTGAATGGTTATTTCTTTCCGTCTTTTCGGTTGGTCTGTCATTAAAACATTCATTTATTAAGTGTATTTAGCAATAATGTAAAATAAATTACCAAGTCTCTATAAGTTAACAATTCTCGCTTACGGACGGATAGAGCTTTTAACAGACAAGACTACTTTCTAACTACTATCTAACCCTACTACTTTCTAACCTGAACATAGAAAGTTCATGCTTTTATATCACGTAAGTAAACAGGGTTTCAAAATCATGATACTTTTGATTTAAATTTTCTAATTTTACTCTCAATTGAGAATTTGAAATCCGACTAATATATTGTTGTAATTTAAAGGATCATTTCTTTGCGACAAAGAGGAAATGGGAATTAATATAGCTATATTTGGGGCAACAACCGTCAACAAACTTCTCCAAAAGACTGTCAAACGCCAGGCATCTAGTGACGTACCGCCACGCCGTTACATTTGTACAACCCTTACTTTTTAAATCTTACGCCAATTTCTCTGGACGCAGTGCCCGCGCGCTCTAGCAAGCTTGTTACCTTGCCCGCGACCTTGACATGCCTGGAATAGAAGCGGCTTCGATTACATCAGTAACGTATCCAGCTTGAGTTTTTCTTTGCTTTTAGGGCACTTTAAAAACATTTCAAGAGCGTTTTATTGATCATTTTTGGCGATGTTTTAGGTCACCAAAATCCGCCCCTATTTATGACGTATAAAACGCGTCGCCGCTAGCGAAATTTGATTTGATTTATTTGGTCAAAAAAAGCAGTAAAAACTATATATGGCGTATGGGGGAGAAGAATATATTTGCACGTTTTCTTGAGTACCAGAATCCCATTCCAACATTTTAACGATAAATTGTTGGAAGTTAAAACAACAACAATAGTAATAATAAATAATAATAATAATAATAATAACAATAATGAAATTTAGTAAAGGGGAGAGATTATGAACATTTGAAAAATTAGACATTTTCGTTCCCGCGCAGCCTCGGCTCGGACCGCGGCAGCAGGGCTTCTGCGCTCTGCAACGCTTTTTACGGACAACGCAGTGCCGCTGACTTGGCGCACTGCTGCCACTCATTCTTATGCTAACTGCTTTTTGTGATAGATGCTCTGGAGTCGGGCCTTCGTTCCAGAACTCATCGTCAAAAACATTCGGTCATTATGCAAGTTGCATTACGCGCGGTTACAAGCTACTTTATTTCAATGACTTCCTTCCTTGCTATGGCTCTCTCTTCCGTTACAGTTTCTATGTTATACCGTGTTTTTCGGGCAAATAAACAATTCAAGCCGTCACAAATTCGCGTTTCATTGAAATGGCAATCCTCTTATTAGGAATCGATTTCGCCGAAGAGTTCCATGTGCCATTCACGATGGAAAAAGGGTTTTCAACTCTAATTAGATTCTTCCGCGGGTTTGAAGCGACTGTATGAAGAGATTATTAAATTCCTTGAATGTGCCGGGTGAGTATTGGTCTTGCAATTTTGTGATCGAAATGGCCAAACCATGATCATAATTATTAATTTTCATCATTTACTGTACAAAAACAAGTGTTGAATATTGAAATTATTGAAGTGCATTACAGTAATGATGGTGTTGGACCAATATTGAATTTGATTTCACGCCAACATTTTTGACAGTAGTTTCGCAAAATAGCTGCAACATGAAAATGAAAAGAATTGGATCAGTATCAATGTCAAGCAATCAAAGTGAGCCAATGGACAGCAGGGTGATTTTCGTGAAATCATATCAATGAACACAGTAAAAAACTATTGCCAATCTGGCTCCATGTCCATTTCAACTTGTTCGACACATATTGCACAATTTGTTCATTTGTTGTTGAAATTACTGAAATAATTATCATCTTCAGAAGCATATGGAGTGTAGATCAGCGAATCGAACTTCGTAATTGGTTCTCTGTTCACACGAAAGAGTTGTGAATTTTAATATCAGCATGTTCGTCGACGTATCGAATATTCGAATGCCAGTCATTACATTTTTATTTGATTTATTATCGCCAAATATATAATTGGCTTTGCAGAGTAGACCACATAACTGACCGAAAGCAAACAATGGACATTTTCAGTATTTACTACATCGGAGCTAATTGGACATAAAACGTGTTCGAGATTCCAATCATTGAAAACAGAAAAGTGCGTAAATATAACATCAAACGCAATAAAACACTACAGTAAATACATTGTAACTTATGGAATTCGTTGCGAATATTCGCGTATTCTCAACGATGTATTCTCTTTCTAGTCATTAGCCCCCTTAACTATTATTTCATATTTTACAATTAATCACATATCGAATAAATCAGTGATTAATAAAATGAACGTTTTTGGAATCTTCAATGTGATTCAGTGAAGAATATGTGGCATTATAATTCAAACACTACACACAATGACAGCATATGAAATGCTAAGAAAGCTGTGATATCTATCCCAAACTATCTATTGTTATGTCAGTTTGCTCGGGTGACTTATAAAACTACTAGGTATTCGACTTTCTTTACTCTGCACAAATATGATCGAAATTATATGAACTCGACTTTTAATATATTGTCGTTGTAGTTGGAATGAAATGGTTGGTAGCATTAAACAAGTTTTTATTTTTTATTCTACGAAAGAGGATCACTTGTTGTAACAAGTGATCCTCCTTTGTAGAATAAAAAATAAAAACTTATTCTTTATCAGTTTCATCTATCATTGTCGAGTGAAAAAGCAAATTGACAAGAAAATAAATGAAGAAATCAGAACTAATTATTAGAATTAACGATAAGAATGTTTAGGATTTATAAGATTAATCTCAGAAATGTATAGTATGACATTGCATTAATTGGAAGTTTGTAAGTCATATTCCATATGTCAGTCATATGTGCTCTGATGGCCTTTCGGCAACAGATAAAAGCTCATGAGATTAACTCGAAACTTTAATAAACTAAACTTATCAACGTTCTTATGTTTGCTCAGTGTTATTAATTATTGTTCAAGAATTCACTGGTGGCAGTAGATATCTCGTATTATTACACATTAATATAATGAAAATAATGAAATTTAGTTGATATATTGTTTACCGGCAGCGATAGCTCAGTGCATCAACTCGGCGGTACTCATCGGTAGTTTTCCGTGGTTTCTCCGATCAACACCAGGCGAATGCCGGAGCAGTGGCAGGATTTTGACACTAGCTTTCCAGCTAGGTCGAATTGAGTCGCTGTCTGGAGGAGAATTCTAGCGGCCGGCTGCTCTGATCGGTAGTTTTCCGTGGTTTCTCCGATCAACACCAGGCGAATGCCGGAGCAGTACCCTACCAAACGGGCCACGGCCCGCGCGCGATCTGTCCTTCCTCTTCCTTGTCCTGTCCTCTCCTCTTACACACACACACTTACACTAACATGCACTACCCTACCACATATTCCGGGAGATCGGTTGGGAGCTTAGAGCTTGTCCCCGCTGGGGGTGGTGCCTTGCTTGTGGGAGAGTCCTTGTTAGGGGGAAACCCCACTAGCCGACGGTAGGTCGGCGCCGGATCTCGCCATCCAGCGGGGTAAGATGACCGCCATCTCACGCGAAAAAAACATGCACTACACTAACGGGACTAATTACCAAAGCAGTTGACGCGCCCGGAAGCACGAAAAAGTCAATCAATCAATCAATTTATATATTATATCATTGTTTTCATAATATTAATTATTGTTAAAGAATTTTACGAGCAATATTATGTAAAATAGAACGTATTCTACTATCTACTTATCAAAATACATGTCTACATGTCTGACGAGGAAATGAAGTGACGTATGAAAAAGGTGAACTATGCGAGACAAACTATAAAAACAATGCGAACTAAGCATCGCTTTACCGCTGCGTGTCGTCTGTTTTGCCACATTTTGTTCCCGACGAATGGCTGAAATATTAAGTTCGATTATTGTCTTCCATGTTCTTGATCTGTAAGGACCAATCTGGTGCATCTGGATACGATGGTTACTCTAAATCAAAATCATTATTGATTTAGTCTAACTGTTCTCGTAAGTGAGATCTCTCATTTAACTTCGCTTCCGAGAATGGCCATATTGCGGGCCCGGAATTCGATATCTCTCTGACAAACTAATTAGTATTCTCTCTCGGGTGGCGCTTCGATTTTAACATCGCGGAGAATGAGAACATTACGAAAGTTTATCTTGTTTCAAATCATTTCTCTAAGACCGGCTGCAAAAACCAAAAATTTGAAATACAATGCTATAACCTCTTAGGGAGCTATTTTCAATCATCCGAATACGATCTGTGAACTTTCTCACACTTTATAAACGTGTATTGACCGAACGTGGATACGAAAATCAAAAAGAAGACATGGAAACAGCAAGAGTTGGTGGAACAGATCATGAGGGACTGGAAGATGTCACTCGAAAAATCAAAAATAGAAACGCTAGTGGAAGCGATGGTATAAAAAACGAAATGATCAAATATGTGTAAGAAAATTTGAAGAAACAATATTCCACTTCATCAATCTATGGTGGAAGAAAACACATATACTCCAAGAGTCGAAAATCGTGAAAATCTATATTACAAATTCCAATTTTCCAATGCACTCAGAAATTGAGAGAAAACTATGCAGCATTCGGCCACGCAAACGGTGTCTATGGTTCCCCTAGACATCCCGGAACTCGAGAAAATACAAAGACGATGAAACAGTTTCGATTTTGACTGAAATTTGTAAATATTTGACAGTGTTATTTTCCTTTTTCCCATAATTTGCGAACCAATTGAATTCTCAAACTTAGTGCGTCACCGCTTCCGTCACTGCTTTCGACGTCATCCGACAGCAAGTGTCCAAGGAAGAGGCTACCCTCCAATAAATATTTTTTTTCTTCGCATGTTGCACTTTGGTTCAGAAACGTTTTTTATGTGCTTGATCTGTAAACAACTGTTGTACTGTGTTGACACGATACCATGTTATTGCTTTAAACGAGAACATTTTATTTGTTGTTAGTTAGCAATGTGTGCGCTACATTATGGAAAACAATTGTATAGTTGTGTTCACCAGAATTTTTGCTGATGAAGGATACGAGTTTATTCTATTTTTCCGTCTCACCGTACTCCGTAAACTAAGAATGCTGCGGTGAAACTAAGTGATTACGCAACAGAAAAATTCCAATTGTCGGGCACTCGTAACGAAAGAGTGGATTCATCTTGTACCTTTCTGTAGTAAATTACTTCCTCTAACACGTGGTGTAGCCAGAATCCACAATTTGTGAGTCATTAATAACAAAAAATCTATTCATGACAAAACGACTGTCGGTCTGTCCGTCCGTCTGTGGCCAATGCTAGAACATAAACCGCTCAGACGATTTTTTCGAAACTTGATATTCCCTAGTCGATCTGAACGAACACAAGATCTTAAGAGTTTGAAGTGGATATTTTGATTTTAGTGGTTACTTTACATGAACCTTTAATAACATTTTCAAAATTTTCTCAAAAATTACTTTGCATTTTTAGCACTTTTATTATACTTTGTTCTCGGACATTTAAAAGTGTGAAGGTCTTATTTGCAATGAAATCATTGACTTTTGGAAAATTGCAAAAGTAATTTTTTTAAATATGCAAAAGCGACATTTTTTTCGGCGTCTTTCTACAACTACAGTATTGATGATATATAGTTTTTTTTCTAAATATATATGTTGTTCAAAGATCTATCTTAAAATAAGGTCATGTACAATTTTTCGAATATATGAGTAGTTTTTGCCCCATATTGCGTGAAATGCAGGCATTTGTTAAACATTTTTTACTAAAAACGGCCCCCAATTTTTGCTATAATTTTTTTCACGATTAGAACAATGGATGTTTAAAAAATGATGCAGTTCGTATTGTACTTGAACACTCAAGTTTTTCAAAAATTGCAAATGTTAGAAATAAAGCCAGAAGGAGTGTTCTGTAGTAGCATCACTCGTGTTCGGGTTAAATCTCTTGGATAGAGAACTGACGGATAATTTACTATTCAGCTGTAGCTTACGTAGGGATTTTATGTCCAAGTTTCCTACCGGCATAATTATTTTCGCTGTCTACCCGAGAACATGGTTTTCTGGCCATATGCCCTAAACATTAAAATGCCGGGTCGTTGCTCTAGTAGTCACGTGCATGTGTGTGTGTGTGTTTTTGTATGATCTTTAATGTTTGAACATAATACGTTTTAATAATTGTGGTACTTGATCCATAGAATTCTGTGCATTGTGTTGAAACAACGTTTTTTTTATTAATTTCAAGCACAAATTACGTAGAAACATTTGAGTACGTAGATACAATTGTAAAAAACCTTTTTTTAAAATTGATTGATAGATTTATTAGAGTTTGCTTTGAGTTAATGCTCGATGGCAGACACGATTACAAATAGAATTTGAACGATTACAAAATTATTACTAACTATTACAATTAAAATTAGAAGTTGACAACTTAGTTTTAATTAATTTCTATATATCTTTTAATTAACATTTTGTTCTTATTTTCCTTTGGTTTACAGCTTATCTAACAGTTCACTCCAATTCACACACTCACTACATTTCACTATAGTATACAGGGTATTACCAAGGACATGAGTTTTTATTATTATTATTATTATTATTATTATTATTAAGTATTATTTCCTTTTTCTCTGGATATATACTGATGCAGGGGTTCTCAAAATCACCCAAGGCAACAATGGATTGCACGTAAAGTGGAACAAGTATATACATATTCGTGAAATCAGGCTTAAGAATTTGCGGACTATATTTGCTGTTCCCAATTATGCAGCTTTCTGAATGATCAGCAAATGCTTCTCAGTTAGTTTTAATGTTTTCGCGGTCTCTTGCGATTCATTGGTGACCAATCCATTCGCTGACATGACTACTGGAAGGACTCCCACGTTTACACAAGTCGAGGACTCTTAGAAGCCATTAGTTAGGTACCGAATCAAAGGTTGTTTTGAAATCTATCCAGCTTTCAGAAATATTGCGCTGGTGTTTTCGAATTTGCTGCGTAATTACACTATCAATTAATAATAATTCTTTGCATCTCATATTTCCCTTGCGACAGCCTTTCTGTTCAGCAGTCACACTGTGCTGGTCGACTAAGTGACTATACATTCTTGAAGAGATTATAGAATTCAAAATTTTATATAGTGTTGGCAGGCAAGTGATCGGTCGATAATTACTTGGTTGGGATCTATAATTGGCTTTGGGCACCATATTCGTTCTGCCTGTCAACTAGTACTTTGGAAATATAGTTGGATCTCGCGAAGCGTAATCGAGGGACCGAGTCAGGCATGGATGCCTGGCAGTGAAATACTTCCACCATACATTTTGGATACCATCCGGATCAGGCGACTTCAAATTCTGTGTTCTCTGTACTGCTGGTTTGGTATCAGTAAAGGAAATTTCAAAGTGAGGCATCTGCCGACGTTACGATATGCTTCTCTTTTCTCCTGCAGCCAGTAGGCTCCTTCATTGTGTTGCTCTGGTTTAGCCCAGATATCACTCCAATACTGAACCAGGGATCGCTACTCGGAAATTGCCCTTGACGATCTTCATTACCATTCTACAGCTGCCTATAAAGTTTCTTCTGGTCGGTACCGAAGGCTGACAGTTGTTGGTGTCTCGGCTTCATCATAACGCCGAATTCTCTCATCGAGTGCAGCAATTCTGTTTCAGGCGTTCCTCTTCATCTTTCAACCTCTTATCTACATTCTTAAGTGAACCTACGCAATTTCATTCTTTTAACAATTAATTGTATCCCATTTCCACTTATTATTAACAATAAATAATATTTATCTAAAATATAATATTAATAACAATAAGTGTATCAGTAGTAATAGCGATGATCTAAATGGAAGTAAGCATATTTTTAAATTTGACTACTTTAGAAGGAGGAGCCTCTAATGCACCGCAAACTACCTTGCACGTAGTTTGTTCAAATTTACGTCAGTGCGCATCACAAAGGGGAACGTGTCTTTATCAGTTCTTTGCTTTCTACATCGAACTTTCCAAGATATTCCACTCTGCTTTTATGATCTGGTTTCTCTTATCTTTTACCGATATCTGCCCAAGTGGTGTCCCCTCTATATGCCTTGTACATTACACACAAAATGTGTCCGTTCCCGTTTCTAGCTAAGGACTGCTATACTTCTCCTCCATCAACAGCGCCCATGATTTACAAACTTTCGGGTTTTGAATTTTATCTAACACATCGAATTGCCCTTTTCTGTACGGGTCCCAGCATGCCGTTCCGTATTCTAAAATAGGATGAAGAAGTACAAAAGCTAAGGATCGGGCTTGTGCACTATTGTTCTTACTTGGTCGCTACGGTGTAGAGAGAAAGTTATGAAATACAGGGCGAAAAACTGCGAATTTTCGGCAGAAAACTTATTACAAGACCCTGGTAGCGAAAAAGTGGAAAAATCCTGTTGTTAAATTTACAAAAAAAAAATCCCCTGACACGTGGTGTAGCCATAATCCAGGTTTTGTGGGTTCTTGATGCCGACAAATCGAATGACGTCAAAATGTCTGTCTTTCCGTCTGTGAAGGGGCTAGGGACTAAACCGTTCAGCCGATTTTCGGCAAAATTGATATTCCGCAATCGATCTGGCTGATGTCCCTTGATGGCCCCTTGAATTTACAACGGGTATTTTAATTATGGGGGGGTACTTTACATGAAGCCCTTGGGACACTTTCCAAATTAAAAAATGGCTCATCGTTTTTTATTAAATTTTGTTATTGGATAGCATAAAGTTAAGAGAATATTTGGATAGCGAAGAATTGGATAGCGTAAAATTAAGAGAATGATACAGGTCTCATGTTAATTGATTTTTCGAAAATTGCAAATGTTCAAAATGTTTTGGGCGTCTTCCTACAACTAAAATATTAAAGATAGTTTTTTTCACTTAATGTTATCTGTTCCTTAAAGATGTATTTTGAAATAAGGTCATGTACAATTTTCGAAAATTTGAGCACTTATAGCGTAATTTTGCGTGAAAATACGGCCGAGAAAATATGTGCTAGTTTAGAACAGACATTACAGTAAAGCGCCCACCAGGATTGTTTGGCCGTTTTGTTAATGTGATCCGAACAACCCAAGTCGTTTCGCAGAACCAAATTCAAATATTTATAGTTTTTTACTCGTGGTGCATCATAACTTATAAATGGAGTGTAGATTCGAACCTCTTTTCAGGATTTAATTCCATATTAATTTTTAACAGTTCCGTAAACAGTTCACACATTTCTGTGGAATAGTTTCATCCGCAGACGAGCTTATATATTATGCAATCATCGGGGAAAAGTTCACTTTTCGATTTTATTCCCGATGCAAAGTTGTTAACGAACACCTAGAATAGTTGTGGCTCTAACACACTCCCCTGGGGGACCTCGGAGGTTACATTGACTTTCGATAAATATTTCTCGTTTATTCTGACTGGCTACGCCCCGACTTAAACATTCGTTAATCCACAAGTGTATTCTAAAGTCTAATCCAGTTTCTGACAACTTGCCAATTAAAAGGCCACGTGGAACAAGATCAAATGCCTTAGAAAAATCTAATATTACTGCATCGACCCTACTCCCTCCATCAAGTGAAACTGGTATGTCCTGCCAAAAAGCAATAGTCTGGCTGTGTGTTCCATCCTTACAGAAAGTTAGAAGGAAAATTTGGAGCCGGTTTTCATATAAAGTTGATTAGGTATCCATGGAAACTGATCTGACTTAAAATTACGCGAAAAACACTAACATTTCGAAAAAAGCATATTTTATCTCTTATACAGCACTACAAAGAATTCGACACACTACAGTGAGAACAAGGAAAGTCAACACGTCCCCGCGACCCAAATGACGTGTATGTAGGAAATAGCTGACGTTTTGTTACGCGAGGTTCCGACCTTTAATTTCGAATTTGGCATTTCATGTCAGCGATTGCAAAGCGTTTTAGAGAAAAGACAAAGCGGATTCGCAGAATTGAATGAAGAATCTTGTCTTACAGTGGAGTCATGTATTGAATAATTGTTTCTGAAATAAATTGAAAATAATCCTTTGAGTCTTTTACAAATTGACCATCTCCACAAACTCTTACGACCTAAACCAATAGTTTTAATTGCATGTTTATTCTCAAATTTTTCTTCGAGCACAATATTGTGTACTTGAAGGAAATTTAAACCTGTCTTGTCACTGAAACAAATTTCAAACAAACGCAAGAAATCAAACAAAGCTATTGTCACGAAATTATACACTGTGCAAGCTCGCGCATTCAGACTACAGAGCGATAAATATCTTATTCATGTCGGTCGTTCTTCGCATTTTCTCTCATTTCACGGCATCGAAGTCTATTCGTTAACGGAACAACTTCACAGATGAGATCCGACAATGTGTACTACATGAAATTATTTAAAGATACAGTATATTGTATATTACATTGCATTAAGGAAGAAATATTTAATGCTTTAATAATGAACGTGTAGGAGAGGTTCGAAAAAAATAATCACAATTTTCGAACTTTTTAATGAAAACCGGAGATATGATATTATGAAGCATACTTTGCTGAATTTGAGCAAAACATTTAAAGAAAAACTTTCGAGCTATTTTTGAGAAAAAATGTAAAACGTTTGGTTCTTCAAGTAAACACTCCGAAACTTAAATATCTTTTTCAAGTCCTCAGGGTACGGTCAATTCGATCTGGGAATATGTATTTTGGGAAAATACCGTGTACGATTTACGCACTTATGTTGTTCAGAGACAGTCGAACGGACTGATGGAGGTATGTTTTTGAAAGGAACACCTTTTTGGAAACAGGTACCATCGAAACGAGAATTTCCGTCAAAATCATTATGTCGATTGTTAGCAGTATTACATAACTTCCTCCACACTACATGTACGAGAAAGTAAAACCTAAGGCAATTGAATTTGGAGAGCAAGTTTCTAGCGTTCCGTTTACGCCATTAAAATGCGAGCTAACCCAAGGCGTTGGCCTTTGAACCTGACCCCAAGTAACCCCACGCTAATATCTTCAGTGTTCACAGCATTACCCGGGGTTTCCAGGTCAGCTGGGGGCCATAACGCGACGTGACTAGCCTTAATAACTGGGTGTAAGAAAAGGATGGAAGGAAAGCATATTTATTTATATTTGCAGTTTGTATGACTTAACTGTATCAGTTTTCTTATTCACAGCGCCATATGTCACTTGAGAACGTACGTACTACATTTTGCAACTCTGCACTTAGTGTTTTACATAGTACTGGGAAACATTTTTCGATGGGCTGTAACCCTTGGATCATCTTGCCATCCAACCGTGGCTGAATGGCGCTATTTCGGTTGTTGAAACAATCTTGATACTGCAGTTAGATGTTCTTTTAAATTGACGTTTTATATCTTCGACTATACAATTGTAGATGTCATGCAAATGATACATTAAATCATACTCTATTAGTTTCAAGTAAATTTGCTACGGAGTTCTTATACTTAATGGAAATTAAAAAAAAGATTTTGACAGATTACTTTCCAAATACATTATCTAAAGTACATGATTTCACCTAGTAGTGAAAAGTTTCTTGCTTCTTTGAACTCATTTTTGATAATCTGGGGATAATTCTCCCAGATTCAGAGAATCCTTTGCAGGATGACTTCCCTGACAGGATATTTTCTATGTTAAGTACTCCTGTTTTCCATTCGTCTCGTAACATGCGACTAGATGTTGGCCTTTCCAAAGCATTTCTTAAATAGCACCTCGACTATTTTCGTCGTATACAAAACAATGCGTTCTTCTGGTTTTCTTTCTCCTCAGTAATGTTTCGTGTTATAAAATAACAGTTTACAACCTCTGGCATTGCAAACTCTCTCCCAACTTGCGACGCCAATCAGAGGGACGATTGTATATTGGGACAATTGAAACTTGCGTCAATTGACTGTATTCGGCTTTCATTTACCGTGATATAATCAGCAACTAATGAGTTACGATCGATAACTCTTACAGTGTAATTGATTAGCAGTGCCCTCTCAAAAAAACACTTTCTATGGAAAGTCAAACGTTTAGGTTTTCCGATATTCGTCATGCGGGAATAAAAACGCAGAAATACTGAGCACACATTTGTTGTTCTAGACACATTATTCAAAGATTAAATCAACACATTTCGTCCACAATTGAAGTAAAATAAGAAGTTGTGACAACCGAAAAACCAATTTTAAAAAAGTGTTATGAAACATTGAGTGATAAATATTTCCATTTCTCATTAAAAATTGTTTAATACATTATCCCCAAAATAACTTTCCACCCTCACAGGTACGATCAACAAGTATTTTTCTCAAGTACTCATGCAGAAAGGCTGCTGCTGATTTTTCACCTTAAAACAACGTGTACTCCCCTCTGCGCTAACTGAGTTTATGGCTAGTAAACAACGGAACAAACGTCAAAAATTCAAAATTGAGTTCATGAAATAGTATTACAATTGCTGAACCGAGCGGCCGAGATTGCTAAGGCAGTAGTGTCGTAGCGGTCTCGGACAGAAGAATCTTGGGTTCGAAGTCCACCTCGGGCATGGTTGTATGTGTTTCCTGATTGTGCGTGTTGTCTAAGTGTAATATATTTCTGTGTCCTCTGTGGTTGGCGCTAGGAATGGCATCCGGCCGTAAAAACATCGCCAAAACATTATAAAAATGGTGTGTTCGGAAAATCAATAAGAACTGAGGCGGCCCCCTTTAGCGCCGACCCAATAGAAACAGAAAAAGGCTAGGATTGGAAAAAATAGTCTTTCAATTGCAGCCGTCAATTAAAATATAATCGTCGAGTCTTAAGCGCCTATTTGAGGTGTTAAAAAATTGAAGACACGTACGTCAAAGTTCCTTTTTTTATATTTTCTCGACTTACTACGTAAGAAGTAAAGAGAAACAAATTGAAATCGTGCGAAAATAGGGAATTTTAGACAGAAAAATTCTTCGGGCATTGGTAACGAAAAGTTTATAAATCTTGTTCCTACAATGTTGTAAATTCCTTTCACTAACAGTCGTCAGAATCCAGATTTTGTGGGTCCTTGATTCCAAAACCTCGATTTTTTTCTCTCCCTTTCTCTCCTTCTATCTATCCCTTTCTCTCTCTTTCTCTCTCTTTCTCTCTCTCCCTCTATCTCTCCCTTTCTCTCTCTCTCTCTCTCTCTCTGGCTTCGGTGGTAAGACGGTTAGCATAGCTGTTGTACCCAAGTTTGCGGTTTCTAATCCCATCAAAGTCATGGATATTTAAGGGCGCAAAAGAATTTTTGGTATGCTTTCCTTCCAAGATGAAATCAACCGTCTGTCCCGTCCAGATTTACTGCATATAAATGATTCTGAAGCCCAAAAGAAGCCTCTGAGCTAAATTCAAATCGCTTGTTGCGTCGCCCGAGTAATACCATCTTTCTCCGCTAGATGGTTAGGGGAACTTAGCGAAGTTTACGTGTCAGACGGAAGAGTGAGCCTGACGTAAAATAAGGCCTACACTGCATTGTCTGTCAATCCGTTTGCGGTGAACGCTAGCGCCTAAACCGTTAGACGATATTGTCCGAAATTGGTATTTCCCGATCGAGCGGTTTTGAAACTAATATTTAGATTCTTGGGGGTACTCTACATGCAGCCTCAACATTTTCTAAATTTTCTAAGAAATGACTCCAAATTCTTTTATTAAATGTTGTCTTAAACCTCCTCGAACAGCGTACGGGACGCTTAAAAATATCCCAGGACTCATTTTCGTTGAAATTCCTGATTTTTCGAAAATTGAAAAAGTGGAACCTTGTTTCTTCCTACAACTACAATATTGAAGATAGTTCTGAAGTAAGGTCATATAGAATTTCTGGAAAATATACGTTTTCGTGCAGTTTTACGTGAAATATAGGCTGTTTTTAAACATATATTTTCTCAAAAACTGTTCCAAATTGTTCCTTTAAATTTTCTCCTTGTATGTAGAGCGATACAAAATTGGTACTGTTGTAGAAAATTGTAGAAAATTAACATGCCAGATATACAATATTGAGCAGAGATATTTGGGTCCTATATGAAATCTATTCTAAAACATCAGAATTTTAAAACAGGTCATGTTCATTGCTTTTAATAAAACTGGTATTTTTCGTGTAATTTTTCTTTGAATTTATAGCAATTTATAAAAAATGCATTTTCTCCAAAATAGGTTCAATTTTTTTACTGAGAACATTTTTCACGGATAGAGCAAAGGCGCTTAAAAGAATAGCGCAGGTCACATCTTCATTGAATTCTAATTCTTGAAAATTGCAACAAAAAAAACAACAAAAAAATTACATTGCAAAAGTACAATAATAACGATAGAAGTTTTTTTTCTAAAATTATATGTTTTAAAAATTAGATCTTTAAAAATATTCATGTAAATTCGTTGGGGAAAAGGAGTAGTGTCCACGAAATTTCTGCTTGAAGTTTCTGCAATTTATAAATAAAATACCTTTGTTAAAATGTATACCTTTATTTTAAAAAATTTAACCTAAATGGCTCTAAAATGGTTCCGTCGTTCTTTGGTCATTTCAAGAACATTCGGATGCTGTCTTTGGACAATATCTAATCACGCTACATATTCTGATGCCTTTGTTTATTTGCAAGGATTACTGGTGCAGGGCGCAAGTTAATTTCTCTTTATGAAGTGAGTTTCAGAGACAAAGAGTAAATCGATTTTGTTTTTCAGAGAAATATTTTGAGTTCTTGATGTCGCACCAGATCGGTAACATTCCAGGCTGTAATTAAAAAAAATACACATCGGATCATTTGGTCACTAATGTTGATACTAAATTAAGACGTTTGTTTATTTGCTGAATTTGTTGCATGAGAACATTCAGGGATTTTTGAAAAGAACGTTTTCCAAATGAACGTTTTCCAGATGTTGTTCTGAGTGCTCTTTGAACTTTTTGGTTGGATGAATTTCTAATACGTGTGTATACAAAAATTTTCAAAGAGCCTGTTAGGAAAGGAAAGCTCGTAATATAGAGAAACGATTATATTGGGCAAATTAAAATTATATAGATGCATTTTCTTTTGGTTCTGAACCTTGCTCGTGGAAATAAAACATGTTTTTAGTGAAAGGACATTATTTCAAGTCATGTGACTGAGATTTAAGAGATACTGACACAAACTGTGTGAAGTACCCACTGATTTATTGATCTGTCCTCGTTGTAGAAGCTAAACAGTCACCAGCTCTCAGAGTGACTCACAAGAGAGGAACAAACATTTTTGACTCTAAATCAGCTGCGGATTTAGCCTCCGTGTCTTACCACCAATAACTTACACATTTCAAAGGCACAATTAAACAAATTAACAGTTGAGCGTCCAGGGGTATTTCAAGTTCGAACAACCCTGAAGGGATCAAAGAAATGCGTGCTACGTCTCGAAAAAAGGTGCTTTCTGATATTCAAGTGCTGCTAGATCTACTTTGGAACAAAAAAAAAATAGTATCCGAAGAAAAGAGAAAAGAAAAGATTTAATTAAAGTGATTAGTGACCTCAAAGTAACGTTGCATTGAGAACCTAATGGAGTGAAATGTACTAGTCCTTACGAAAAGAGACTGTGACGCTTGGATCATTTTAATGATTTAGCCCACTGCATATGGAATCTTTCAAACATCTTTTTTTAATACACCGTATCTAAGTAAATATCAAAGGAACCGTATGAATTGTGTTAAATGTATGAGGTAGTGCTATATTCTTATTTCTGTGTCTTATAATTAGGTAAAGTGATTTTGCTCTAATTTTTTTGGGACTTCACTTGGTGTAATAATTCACACATCTTATTTTACTTCAAAGCGGATGATGTTTTGCGGGATGCATTTGAATATTCGGCGCACAAAACCATTGTCTCATTACACTCACTGACGATTGACTCATTTTGAAACATTTAGCAACAGGAGCTAAAATTATTATTCCCTTAAAATTAGTGCTTTAAATGAAATGATCGATACCTTGCGAATATCTTAACATGATTATGATTAGATTTCAACATGCCGGATGAAAAGAGATTTTTTTAACATTTTTGTTATTCTCATTAGTATACATAGTTCAGCTTACCATTGCAAACTTTTTCACATGTTTTGATGCTTGTTAACTATTATAAAATTCTAACATAATACTACTTTACAACTATTTTTTAAGGGAGAGGAAAGCCACTGAGCACCTCAGAATCATCCAGATTTGTAAATTGTGTGTAAAAACATGTTTGAGAAATCTATTTTTTATTCTGGTGATGCTTCTGGGTGATTTGCCTAGATTGTATTGTGACAGATGCGGAATTGATATATTCTTATAAAAGTTGTGGGATCACTTAGTGATATGGTGAATGATAGGTTTTTTATTTGAAAATCTATGTAGAGTTGTTTGTTTGTTTGTGATGAACCAGGGTGCATTGGTTATTATCCACAGGAATTTATTCTGTATGACCTGTATTTTATGGATATTGTTTTTTGTGCTTGTTACCAGACTGAGCAGGCTTAGAGAATTATGGGTCTTATTATTGCTGTATATATGAGTTTGACATTTTCTATTATTATTATTATTATTATTATTATTATTATTTTACTGTGGTTATTCATTAAAAGCTTTCATTGGATTAGTTTTAGTTATGTTTGTTGTATTTTGATGTGTATATGTTCCTTCCAATTGAGATTAGTGTCTAAGTGCAGTCCTAGGTCCCTGTTTTGTTTTGTGGAGTCCAAGGGATGGCGTAAATATTCAGTGTGAGTGGTGCGGGTGTTGAAATTATTTTTAATGAAGATAATTTTGCTGTTGACTTAAATGGGTTTAATTTAATTTTCCATTTGTTTGACGAAAAAACGATTAGGTTTAAATGTTGTTTACCGCTTCTTAATATGTCAAGTGAAGTGCTGGAACAATATAATGCTTCATTGTGCAATGTTGATTTCTTGGATGTAAGGATATCAGTGTATAAAGATTAAATAATATAGTGACAGTGGGGATCCCTGTGGAAGTCCACCAATATTGGTTTGGTTTGAGAGATGTTTATCTATTGAAGCTGACAATGATCTGTTCGTTATGAAGCTATTGATAATGTTGGTTAGATATTCAGGTGTGCCACTGATTCTAATGTTGTACATGAGACCATGATCCCATTGTCATAAGCTTGTGAAATGTGGAGGAAGGTTGACACAGTATGTAGTTTTCTTTGGAATGCTGAATGGATATGTTCTGTGATTCTTAACAATTGATGTGTTGTTGATAGCTTTTCTGTGAATCCAAATTCATGTCTGGGTATGATGTCATTTTTGTTATGGTAATTATTGAGTCTTCTCTGAGTGGTTTTCTCTAGAATTTTTGATAAGGACGGTAACAAATTTATTGGTCTATAATTTTATGCTTTGGATGGACTTTTGATAGGTTTTGGTATATAATAGAGTGTTTCCCTAAGAGAGGGAAATAACTTGTTCTTAATAAAGAATAATTATTAATATTGTTTATGAATGCTATAGCTTGGTTTGGCAGGTTTTTGAGTATTTTGTTACTTATTCTATCGTACCGGGAGCGGTAGCTCAGTGCATCAACTGATGTCACTGCAGCGCCTCTGACCGGGAGGTCCTGGGTTTGAGTCCTGACGGCGGCAGGATTTTCGACACTAGCTTTTCAGCTAGGACGAATTCAGTCGCTGCCTGGAGGAGAATTCTAGAGGTCAGCTGCTCTGATCGGTAGTTTTCCGTGGTTTCTCCGATCAACACCAGGCGAATGCCGGAGCAGTACCCTACCAAATGGGCCACCGACTGCGCGGGATCTGCCCTTCCTCTTCCTTGTCCTATCCTCTCCTCTTACACACACACTTACACTAACATGCACTACACTACCACATATTCCGGGAGACCGGTTGGGAGCTTAGAGCTCGTCGCGGCTGGAGTGGTGCCCCGCTGGTGGGAGAGTTCTGGTTAGGGGGAAACCCCACTAGCCGACGGTAGGTCGGCGCCGGATCTCGCCATCCAGCGGGGGAAGATCACCGCCATCTTTCGAGAAAAACATGCGTTACACTAACGGGAATAATGACTAAAGCAGTTGACGCGCCCGGAAACACGAAAAAATCAATCAATCAATATTCTATCGTGGCCTGGAGGTTTTTTTACGGCGTTCTTTTATTATGTTTATTATTTCCTTGGGGGATGTGAATCTTCTTCTAGAGGGTACATTATAAATAGGAGATGATACGAGCTGTGTGATTATTTGGAGTTGAGTGTGTGGGGTGAGTTATTGGGTTTGAATGTATCCGCAAAATGATTAGCTAGTGTTTCTGCTTTTTCAAAGGGTGAGAATTTTTTCCCTGTGCTGGTGTTAAGTGCCAGAATGGTATTTTTTGTTTAATTGTTAAGCCTTTTCATTTCTTGTGTAGTTTTTGGACAAGAATGTGGATGATATATGAATCTGTGAAGGCAGCCTTTAAAGTTTTCGCTATGTGTGCGAAAGATAGATCATAAGAGGTCGGCGGAATTACTCATTTTGTAGCGAGCCTGCGTGAATACTACTCGAGGTTTGTTTACACAAAACTCGTAAATTGTTTACTTGCTTAGAAATCTGGACAAAATATTTTATTTTGGACGATATAACTTGAATGACCTAAATACAATACATCGACCTTGCATGGGCATAACACTGTGAACTCAAGGTTTGTTGACATTAATCGGGAAAGCTCTCTGGAACAATGAATGAGTTCAAACAAAAGCATTTTAAGGAACATAAAAATAAGCACTTTGGTCTTGGAGAAAGACAAACAGTGTAAACATGAAATTTCCGCTGTCGATCCACGCGGAAAGGAAGAAGCGTGCGATTTAATTTTTTTACTTTAAAATTACCTCTCTTAGAATACAAATCTTAATAATTGTTACGGCACGGTGCCTTAATCCAAGTGGGAATATTAATGAAGTTTCATAAATAAATCAAAAGAAAAATCAGAATTCAGGGCTAAGTTAGTTGTATACACGTTTTTCTCGAGGCATACAAACAACAAATCAGTGAAGATTTTGCAGAAGTATCGATGCGGTTGAATCGATGAAACTTTTTTTTCAGGCAGGACGGCGAAGTTCTTTTAAAAAAGAAATCAGAAATTTCTCTCTTGAGTACTCCTACAATTCTTGCGCTGTCTGCAAAGTGGATTGGACAGTTGAAGGTTGGGAAAGTTATGGAGCTTTGCCCATGGCGAACAGCACGAGTTGGGCCTTGAGCTGAGCCACGGGTCGGTCAGGAGCAGGCGATCTTTCGCAGGAACATGTCGACCCAGGTGTCGCACACGGTTGCGCCTCGCACAGACGCGGGATGTTGACTCTTGTCCTGCGTAATGAATTGGTGTTTTCATTGGACGTAGAAGCCGAGGAAGACAATAACACGCCACCAGATAAGCTATTGTTAAACAAATGTAGCTTTCATTATCATCTTGTTGCCTAATGGCAAAAGTCAACAAAAAGTCCATAAAAATGTAGATGAAAATAAACAGTCTTGTACAATCAAACGGCCGTGTCCAGTTTATACCACATGATCCGTTAAAACTGCAATGCATGTTTTTCCCTTGGATAAATAAAAATGCATGAGGATGGTAATTTTAACGTGGCATTTGCAAAAATATTTGAAGTTTTGCCTCGTCATGTATGCTTATGCAATCCTTTTTCTTGTCAAAAAATTCTCATTATATAAGATGAAATTGTATGAAAGTTTCATGGAATTTGGTGAAAATCTTGTATAAGGTACAGTCGTTAGCATTATTCACTGACAAACGGCCAGCTGATTTGGCGAAAATTAATTTTTCGGTATCAAGAACCCACAAAACGTGTTTTCCGACTTCGTAACTCATACGGAAAAGTCATTTACTATTGATACGAGTAAGATAAATCCTCTTTTTAGATATCATTGTTCCTCAAAACGCATTTCGATGTCGAAAAATATCCACTTTTCGCTGACGCGTTACAATACTTCATCAGTACAGATGGTATATTTGTAAAGCTCAAGAATTTCATCTTGTTAAATAAAAATAATGGTTTTTTTTCGGAGTGCAGAAAAATTTCATTTTGTTGTACAATGTAGCTTGGTTAAATTACTTACAAGGTAATTAAAAAACAAATTGTAAATATTTTCTTAAATATGAACACTGATTTGGAGTGTAGCAACAGAATTCATTGCTCTTTATAACCATTCATTTGTAAAAAAAATTAAACAATTTTTATTCAGATTCCATGTTCCTGGTGAAAGCTTAAATCCTTAGCTCAGTTTCGCGGCATTTAAAAAAACACAATGAGTTCAATACACATGAAAAACCATAATGAGTCGATGGAAAATGACCGAAGAGACAGGAAATGTCATGTAAAGGGATGTGGTCCACGATGTCTTAAGAAATATATGGGACTGCTTCCCCTGAGCGCAACGCCTGCAAAGGATTTTGCCACACTGATCTTCGGCTTCGATCCACTGCTTCCATCACGTTTGAACCCGTAGACTTAGGTCCATCAGCTCGATATGCTAACCGTTGTACCACCGAAGCCACGAATTGAGTACCTAGATTCCCCCAAACAACACAAATTGGTTTATAATAATAATAATAATAATAATAATAATAATAATAATAATAATAATAATAATTGTAATAATAATAATAATTGTAATAATAATAATAATAATAATAACAACAACAACAACAATGGTAATAAAGCTGAGTGATTGTCCTTTGAATATCTGTATGTCGGATGAAAAGCGCACTCTGTCCATATTTTTGGAAATTAAAATTTGAGTGAGCACCATCTCACATAACACTCTTCGCTCGTTCTAGTGGAATTAGGAACTATGTGCCATCATAACATAGCAGAAAACGGCACCAGAATCCCCAGAAATCCCCAACAACTGACAGATAAAATTAAATAATTAAGATATGTCACTGAGAGTAATATAAAACTTAATGCAAAGAAATGAAGAAAACAGTCTCGTGAAAAACAAAAGAGAGAAAAAATCATAACCGTGACATTCTTTTGGCTCTCCTGTATAATTCTCTTTTCTTCCAGAACACAGAGATGTATTCAATGTTATTATGATTCCTTTTATTAGGGACAAGCAATATTTAGATATCCGATATATTCCAATACCTTTTACATCGGAAATGAGCTCGTATAAATTACTTACCAATTTACAACAGTTATTTACATTTACCCAAGACAAACTAATATTCCAAGGTGGAAACTTTGACAATCTTGCAATATTATTTTTTCTCCTTTTTCAAATTGATGTTAATTTGCAAGTAATTTATATTATTTAAAGTCCAATGTATTATTTTCACAGCATACTTAAGATGGAATCATATGTAATACCGAAACGTTGTACTTGAATATGTTAAAAAGTGAATGAGTATAGAACTGTATTGTTAAAAATTGAATGTTCGTAATTTAAGGAATCATAATTTAATTGTTTAAATGGACTTGGCGAATCTGTTGTTTTAATGTCTTAATTTGGAGCGTTCATTTAAGAAGCGTTCAGATTCCAGCACTCTAGATCAGTACAATATTGCATTTCTCCCCATATTTCGTGGCACAGCTTTTAACTGTTTTTGACGTAAAATAAATGAGACCCGGCGGAAGGGAGTTGACATCCCGACTTGCCCGGCGTTCGCTGGCGGAGGCTTCTTGCCTCACTGCAATGGAACATCCACAGCGGTATTACATGTAAATTCTTGTTCTAAAGTGCATCTCCAGTAATGACTGAGCATCGTTCAAGTTTACAAAATTATTCGACGAGCATGATATTTTTAGTTAGCAACATAATGCTAAATGGGTTTTTCCATCATGATTCCTTTCCATGAAACTTCCTGTTCAGTAGAAAATCTTGTTTTTCCGAGTTTCCTGATAAATTATTGTGTGTATACAGCGGAATATGAAAGCGTTTCTGATACATTTTCTACTCTCCCACATGCCTCGGAATTTGCGAAACTAGTTGTCAAAAAATACTCGCTTTAAATTTCGACTTTACACGGTTTGGTACTTTCAAGTGTCTCATTCCAACTGAACGTTGTTCAAGGAAGTGTATGCCCCTTGTTTTCTTACAAACTCGAAGGGAGAGAGTAGAAGTGTAAACGCGATAACGGGCCATAAAAGATAATTTTAGACACACCTTGCGGGAAAATTGGTTTCTCGGGCTTGTTTCCCGTGTGCCAAATAGCTGTTTTTCATTTTAATAGTGTGCAAAAATTACGAAACGTGCGCGAAACATCGACAAGTGTGTGCGAAACATCTGTCGGAAACGGCGTGTTAAAAATAATATAAGCAACACTGCGCGAGGTGATTATTATTCTTGCGCTCGGCTTTTGTCGCCCTCGCCTTCGCTCGGGTGACAGGCTCGTCTCGTACGCGAATCATGTTTCTCGCTCTTGCCAGGTAACTTCGGTTTCCTTTTCACTTCGAAGTGAGCTTCCTGAGGCCGTGGCAAACTAGAAGAAGTGAACAGGCCTTAAAAGACCGTTGAGTTCACAATCAGAAAGTGCAACTGGGAGAGGTGGTCCTAGGTTCGAGTCCCAACGGTGGAAGGATTTTCAACACCAGCTTGACAGCTTGGTGGAATTTAGTCGCTGTCTGGAGGAGCATTCTAGAGACCGGCTGCTCTCAATGGTAAATTTCTTTTGTTTTTCTGATCAACACCAGGCAAATGCCGGCGCAGTCTCCTAACAAACGGATCACTGACCGAGCGCGATCTTTACCTCTTCCTTGTTCTTACACACACACTAATGCATTACACTACCGCACACGCTTGGAGACCAGTCGGGAGCTTAGGTCTTGTCCTGGCTGGTGCTGTATCCTGCTGGTGGGAGATACCAGGTTAGAGAAACCCCGCTACCCGAAGGTAGGTCGGCGCCGGATCTCGCCATACGGCGGGGGAACACCACCGCTACCTCCCGAGCAAAAACACGCGCTACACGTACGGGACTAACTAGTTGACGCGCCCGGAATCACCCACAATCAATCAGACTGCACACGTCTATCCCTTAGACTCTGTTTGGGGTCATTTGTGACCCCAGTGCAAGCAGAGTTTTGCAACACTGTCAACATTATTGACATGAACATCTTCTTTAAGATATGCTTAATCTGTCAAGTTTTACATGTTTTGTAAATTTTTCACATTTTAAAGTTTTTTTGGTTGAAAGTAATTTGATTTTTATGCGGTTGGGGTCAGAAATGCCGTCCAACAGATTCCAGGTTACACGTCTAAATTACAAAAAACCAACTAAAATGGGTCCGTTTCCGTTTTATAGTATTATGTTGTGGTTTCTGATCTATTTGTTTATTACCGGTTGGGAGCCCACTTTCAAACAATCTCATGCTGGTAAAATAGACACATATGCGTAGTTATGAGAATATGCTGGCATGTTTTTTCAGGAAATAAAATTATTCTTTGTTATGTAGTACGAAATAGTAAGTAAAGCAAATAAATAGATTATTTTTTCAATTAATATTTCCAGATAACATCTGAGTATGAAGTACTTTAAACTATTGTGAAAAAAGTGCGAGGTCAAACATGACCCCAAACAAAATCCACGTAAGTAATGGAGAAACAAAGTCGAAGAGTTAAATAGTACATGCATAAGCATGCACAGTCCCAAACCAGACGAGGTGGGTGAAAACATTTCTGTGTCTCCTATTCCCTGAAACTTTTATTTACAAGACATATTCAACGAGTAAACAATTTTTATTACGAAAGGCTACAGGGCCCCTTTCATAGATTTTAGGGGGGCCGTCCTCCACGTTCCTCTCCCCCTCACGCTTATGAGTATATGCACTACGTGGGATTTTCTTGGCAATCGGTCATCATTTCCACATCATTGAGAACGAAGTTAAGAAAACAAGAAATCATATTGCACCATGTTCACTGTCTGGTTATTAGCTGCGCAGAATATCCAGCCGAACAGCCTATATTTAATCATCGCAAGTTGGGACGGGAAGAAGTAATAAAAGACCCAGCTTAGCGGCGGTTGAAGTTCTCACCTGCGCTTCGACTTCCTCCAGCCGCGTTGTGCTTATGTGTGTAGGCGAGCGGCTCTATTTTGGATGATAAAGCCGCCTTGAGCGCAAAAGGAGCGGCTGCGGAGCTGGCAAGCGCCTTTGGCCCATTAGGTGGCGCGTCTGAGGCCGGCGCAGGGCCGGGTGAACGGCGGGGGCGGGGCGGGAGTGGGCGAGGCTGTCGGCCCGTGGGCCCTTGGCGGTTGGGCCGCAGGGGGCGCCTGGGGGCTGCGGTCTGCGGCGGCGGCGGGCGCGGGCGCGGGCGCGGGCGCGGACTCGGACACGGCCGGCCTGCTCCTGACCTTTGCACGCGGCTTGGAGCGGGTCAAGTGGGCCGCGTTCGATATGGCCCTGCCCGCGGCGCGGCGGCTCGCCGCCCGACGCGCGCCCGCGCGGGTCCGTTCCGCCCCGCCCCGCCCCGCCACGCCCCCCCCGCCCCCCGCTCGTCTTTGCCTTTGCTCCCGGCACAGACGCAGCCTCCTGCGCAGCCTCGGACGAGGGGCGGCCAACGAACTGCGCCTCACTGGGCCACCCTTCCATCGCACTTTTTTTGCAATCATTTGATCAATATTTTACACATTTTACAACGAAATAAATAAAACATGCTACGAGCAGAATTCAATAATAGCTTAATGATACTATCAATGAATACAATTGGGTTTCCAGATGCTTTGGAGAGCCTCTTTCAAAAATGTCTTGTTTCAATTCCACACGTTATCAGCTTGCAAAAATGCGAAAATCATCAGTTACGGAAGTAAAAATGTTTTGTTACGTAGGGCCATGGAGCCCGTTTCCAATTTTTTTTGGAGGGGGGGGAGACACGGCCCCTTGGACTCCTATGCGCACGTCTATCACTTTCTTTGCCTTGTGTATCCTTTCGCCTTCGCTTACTTGCTCAAATGAGAGGAGTGAACCGCTCTGACATGAATGCCACATTTAGAATGAAGATGATCGTATGTTACTCATATTAAATGCGTTTTAAATAGCTCAGAATGACAATGTTCTTTCCTTTGAAGTGCAAACAAAAATGAAAATCCTTTTATTTTCTGCGGTCATATATAAATATATATGACGTTAAATCAAATATTGAAATTTTAATTTTGAAGCTTGTAATATACTTTAAATTCTACTCAGAAAAATGCAACAGGCGACGTACGAGAGAAGGCGTAGAAGGAGAATCGACAAAAATAAAAGATTAATCACTATTGTTATACATTTATTATAAAATAAAAACACCGACTAGACCTGGACTGATTAGTAATTGGTATCAACGTATTACAACACAATGTTTCCTGTTGCAACGGTGTTTCATACAGGCACGTGTGTAGTTGTCCGTTCGACCTTTACACTTCGGATTCTTATCAGACTTTCACAATTCAACTTCAGCCTCAGCCACAGTTCTAATAATAATTAATGTAACTCATGTGTTGCTCTAGTATTGTGAGGAATGTAGTTGGTGTTCGGCTTGTATTGAACTACTTTTTACATGGACTGACCTCGCCAAGTTCTCCTTCCAGACAGTTTAAAAATAGATGACTAACTGCGTGTTATACGTCGGGACTTGCGTTTTTTCTGTCCACAAGCTTGTTCCACACACGTAATTTACAGCAATAACATAATTATTTAAGATCATGACGTGCGGCTAGAATAAGACTGATTTTGCATTTTACAAAACGAATGAGACTGGGGACGAATTTGTTCATTGAATATGTTATTTTCTGTGTTTCAGGTGAGTACATTCTGACACTTCATTGATGCTTGCTAATCCTGAGTTGCTGGTGAGTTACAAGATATTCAGTTCATTTGTTAAGTTTTTTAGCCGTTAAAATGTCTGATTTTGACTGCGCCCGTTAAGCCAACTTCAAATATTCAGTTTGCTCAGGAATGTTGGTGAATTAGAATTAATTGGAAGTCCAATATGTATTTGACAGATTTTCATGACAGGAATATTTGCATATTGTTTACTATTGTGTCTGCTACGAGTGCGGCTGTCATTTGAATTTATTTAATAAGCACTCTCGTTCAGCAGTTTTACTCGTGTTTTATCTTCATTTTCAAACATGAAATTTTGGGCAAACTAAAATTAGTTTTTCACTTCTTAAAGAGTACTGATAAATATCTTTTAAAAAACAATTGAAAGGCAATAATGAATATAAATTTCCTGTAAAAGTGATTTTTTTAAACTGAAAATCAATCAAGATATCGTTCTATTTTTATCCATCCCGTCATGCGCTACTTGTGTCTAGAACTTGATAATATAGTAAATGTTAACGAACGTGAATACAGTCCGATTGACTTGACGCAAATCCCTTTCCTAAGAATTATTAATTTTATGGTTATCTATATGAACATTCCGAGTTGTTTTATTTTCTATCACCTTGTTCTTTTCTGATTTTATATTAAAGGAAGTGTTATATATTTCTCCCATACGTCGCATAGTATTTTCTATTTTTTGATAAGTAAATGAATTATTAGTATTTTTAATAATTACTTAGAATTTTTGCAATGTACATATAAAAAGAAAAATAATTGCGCATGTTTTGCCTTTTAAATTTTTGTTTCACGAACTTATTCATTTGTGCTCTTTATTGATTTTATATTATGTGAGTACATCGTTCGATTGATTCTGTGATTAATTAAATTGGTCCCTTTCCTGAAATCGACTACACAATAAGTCGATTCCAGAAACACGGAATAATATAATATATGCGTGTGTATGAATGCATCGTTGAAACATCACTGATAACTTTGTATCTCCGGGTTAATTTCTTGTACCGTGGGTCGAAGCTATTCAATTGTCCCTACAAATATTAATGTGCTTTTACAAAATGTTTGCCAATTTATGTTAAATAACTTCATTTATTATTGACTGTGTGCGGTAAATAGTCGCGGCACGAGTGGAAATGTATATCTGCGCCTGTTTGCGTTATGTTGCTGTTTGAGGCTGTTCTCGATGTGGCTTTGGTAACTCGTGTAGAAAGCGCGGTATCTGATTCTCGAAGAGAAGTAAACTCATCTACAGCTCGGACGAAGTTAGGAAGATAGATACTCTGTGTGAGGTTGCACTGAACTATATGATGAACGTTATTACATCATTGATTTTCGTGGCACACTCATTTTATAGTAGTTATTATTATTATTATTATTATTATTATTATTATTATTATTATTATTATTATTATTATTATAATAAAAAAGTGTCACTCAATAGTTTTCAAGAATTGTATTTAGTACAACGGAAATATAGACATACATAAGGAAAAATATAGAAAAAAATTCACAGAGAAATTTCAAAATCTAAGGAAATCATTAACAGTGGAAATAATTGTCATAGTGTATAACACACTAATATGTTAATGTGGTTAGCAGAGCTCTTCCATCAGAGACACATACACTCTCTAGAGTCTCGCGGCTTATGCGTCTAGGATCTCCTAAAGCCTAGGTCACTTTCTAGAACAATGGGAAAAGGGGAACCCACGGGAAGGACCCCAAAGGACACTTGTAGCTGGCGGATTCCCTACTACGTAGGCTATTTGTAGCCGTTTTCACCAAAGGTAATTCTATTCATTCTTCAGAAACTGGTTCTTACCACGAAATAGATCGGACACTATCTCGATGAAATGAATATATACGTATACTTACTGGTTGCTTTTTATTGCTGTTGTGTATCTCTTAGTTTCGCTTTCCTCTATATTTAATTTCTTTATTTTTACTTAGTTATACTCCTCAGTGTCGGTACGGCTGCAATTATTACTAGGTGTATTTCCTATGGCTTGCATACTGGTTTTATTTAATGTCTCTTATTCTATAATTATTCCGATTCCTTCTTTGTGTGTAGAAGACAATTGCTTTTATCTTTTAAAATTTCTTTCAATTTTAACATTAATTACTGATGAAAATTATTTCCTTAAAAAAATCATATTCTAGTGAGAGTGACACTTTCACTGAGGTGTTTAAAATGGCAACGTAACTCGCTATTTACTGGCCAAACTAGTTTACATTGACATTAATGTTCTAGAAGATAACGAGGCACGTGCCATGTGTTTACTAACACACTTAAAGCGGAGTTAACAAGCAAAACCATGCTTCACTGTTTGCATTTCCAGTTTCACGGAGGAGACAATGGTAGACAGAAAGTAGGAAACCGATATTTGTAAATGAATATTTATGTAGTACCCTTTAAAATACGGATTAAATGACAACATAAATAATAGAGTAGTCCTTAATTTCGGAAAGATTGAAATTTCCTGGATCTTCCCCCTGCATTACATTGTCATTGTATGCAAAACTTCAAATGATCTGCGTAATGGGTTCATATTGTTCAATCGATGATACAAGTCCTGTATTATTTTAACATTTTAAATATACTCTGCGAGAGAACGAAAAAAATTCAGGCTTGCCAAACTAACGAATATCTTAATCAATCATGTATAGGATACGTTTCTTACAATTGGCAAAATAAAGTTTCAGAAATGTGTTGATGTCATAACTATGTGGTCGAATTCTAATAAAACGTTTTATTTATTTATTTATTTTACGTCAAAAAAGAGTATGACGTGCTATGGGGAGAAGTGAATTCTGTGCACAATTTCAAAATTCTGTGATCCTAC
Source organism: Teleogryllus oceanicus (assembly GCA_964035755.1). Taxonomy (NCBI): domain Eukaryota; kingdom Metazoa; phylum Arthropoda; class Insecta; order Orthoptera; family Gryllidae; genus Teleogryllus; species Teleogryllus oceanicus. Next base: position 140,902,313 of record CAXIVR010000001.1, on the reverse strand, counting down.
ACTGAGTCATATACTACATAAATTTTGGGGGAAAAAAGCTCTCATGTAATAAAATCTATTTTCAAGGATAAATAAGCAATAAATTTTGGGTTCTTACCCATGATGTCCTTCGTCAAGGAATAATACTTCTTGCCGCGACAACATGGAAACGATAATTTGAATAATTGTATTTCCCACCGAATTCTAGAAGACGTGCACAGATAATGAAGTTACATTTATGTCCAGAAGCAAAACAAGGGGCCATCTCAGCATTTGCTCAATGGATCAGGGAAACTGGACGAAAAACCTGATCGATATGGGGGTCATTGACCCGGAAGCTGTAGTACAATAGTTGTTACAGGTTGTTTATACTCATTTATACAGTCCAAATGGTAAATAATGCATTATGTATCATTGGTAAAATTAATGTTACTTTTCTTCTGATGCTCAGTATAGTCTCTAATTGTATAGAAACAGTTATGCAGCAGAAACGATTTCACTTGAGATTTAAACTTTTCTATTGAATTTAATCGTTTAATGTCATCTGGCAAAGTGTTGTAAAATAATGTACATGTATTGCATGTGAATTTTTTGTAATGAGCTGTTGATACTGTCACCTGATGAATATGATTTCTACGTCGAGTGTTATAGTAATAGACTTCGGCATTTTCTGAAAATATATTCCCGCCCTTGAGCAAGTCATTTTTACAAAAACCACTGATTCGTAAATAAAAGACACGGTAATGGTAGAATTCCTAGATTAATGAAGAGAGGCTTACATGAATGTGGGATTTGGTTATTATTCGTACAATTCGTTTTTGTAATCTAAAAGTCTGGGAGCTATAAGATGTATTTCCCCAGAATATTATGCCATATCTCAGGCGGGAATGAACATTCGCGAAGTATACACAACGAGCAGTATGAAGGCTGACTGAATTTGCAAGAATTCTGAACGCGTAGCATAATGAACTTAATTTTGTGTTCAATTCATTTAAATGGACGTTCCATTTAAGGTTTGACTGAATTGAGAGACCTAAAAATTTTGTTGCCTTAACATCAGTCAATGGTCTAAAATTTTGGGTGAACAGTCTGTTTTTGAATTTTGTGACTGAAGCCCCTGAGTGAGATCGGCAGCAAGTCTCGAAAAGTATTGGTTAAAGAGACTAGCCACTGTTGTCGGATCGTTCACATTTACATCGCTTTATTTTAAAACAACATTACCTACAGGGTTTCTAGTTGATTTGGTCGTATTTTTTATTATATTTCACATTTCTTTCATTTTGTTATTCGAGTTCAAAATATCCTGATCGTTATTCATGATTTTAGCCTGCCTTATGACTTTTCGTAACAATCTTTTGTATTTTTCAAAGTAGATGAGGAAATCTTGAGATACGTTATGACGTTTAGAAATGAAAGAAAGAATTCGCTTGTTTTTACAAGATGTCCTAATCCCTTGTTTTATCCAAGAATTGCTTTTCCGTGAAATATTTAATTTTCTTTCTTAAAGAGGAAAGCAAGTGTTGGTCTCTAGAACTTAGAGTATTTTGCTGGATGTTGGTTGCAGATATAGTTTCCCAGACTTAAGGGGTTTCTCTAAATTCTTCGCTAACTAAAGTGGATTCTGGAATATTTTTTTCTTTCCTGCATATTACTAGGTATGTAGTATGTTGAAGCGAAGACGTCAAACGACTATTTTTCGACAGAGAAACTAGTTTTTTATATCCCCGACAGCGAAAAATTGATAATTTCAGCTCCAATATGTAGTAAATGTTCGTTGTTCCTCTAATTGGTTGCAGATTATATTTTGGTCTTAGAAAAACTGGAGATAACACTTAACAAAGTCAGCAATCGCTCTTTTGAATCCATTGTTTTATGCCGAGATTTTTTCATTGATTTTCTGGACGAATCTTGCGAAAAAGAAAAGTTTCTCAATTTAATTAATTTTCAATTTACACATTACGATTAATGTAGGAAAAAAAAAAATAGGCCACGATGCACAAATTCTACCATTATAAGAAATGCGAACACTGACACAATAATAATACACGTATGACTAGATTGTTTACTGAAAGTAAAATAAAATTATTCATTGATTACTTGATGCAGGAGTCATGGGAAGCGGTTTATAATACTGTTGATACAAACGACAAATATAATTCCTTTTTTCAACTCTTTCATTTCATTTTAACACTTGCTTTCCTCTTCAAAAAAGAAAATTAAATACTTAACGGGAAAGCAATATTTGGATAACACAAGGAATTAGGACATCTTGTAAAACCAAACGAATTCTTTCTTTCATTTCTAAACGACATGACGTATCTTAAGATTTCCTCATCTACTTTAAAAAATACAAATCATTGTTACGAAATGTCATAAGGCACGCTAAAATCATGAATAACAATCAAGATATTTTGAACTCAAATAACAAAACGAAAGCAATGTGGAATATAACAAAAAATACGACGAAACCAACTTTAAACCTTGTAGAGAATGCTGTTTTAAAATAAAACGATATAAATGTGAACAATCCGGCAACAGTGGCTAGTCTCTTTAACCAATACTTTTCGAGAATTCCTGCCGATCTCACAAAGGGTCTTCAGCCACAAAATTCAATAATATACAGTTCACCCAAAATTTTAGACACGATATTCGTTTCCGAAACCTGTTACTATGTAATTCTCAAAATAATCGGTAAACTAAAAATAAATATTCGTCCGGTTTAGATGAATTCCCGGATTCTTTGTTAATGACCTGTGCGTATGCCATTATACACCCGTTAACTCACATATTTAATGCATCTTTATAAACTGGAACGTTTCCTGATATTTTCAAAACAGCTAAAATTAAGCCGCTTTTCAAAAATGGCAACGAAAATGAAATTCAAAATTATCGGCCCATTTCTCTTCTATCAGGTTTTTCAAAAATATTAGAGACTTTTTTGCGTACGAATGGAAACCTTTCTCAGTAAACACGACGCTCTTTCAGATTGCCAACATGGATTTAGAAAATCAAAATTAACAGATACAGCTGTATTTTCTTTTCTTAAAGATATCGCCTCATCATTGGATCAAAATGAGGCACCTATTGGATTATTTTTAGATCTCTCAAAAGCTTTTGACGTCACTGATCATGACATTTTACTTTCAAGATTACCTTCTTATAGAATCCGTGGTATTGCTCTAGATTGGTTATGTTCGTACCTTAAACAACAATCTCAGAGAGTGGAAATTCTTTCCTGGATTTATAGAACATTACGTACACACCTTTCCGACTTTTTGCCCATTGCACGTGGAGTTCGAGGATCGATTTTAATCCCTATTCTGTTCCTACTTTACGTAAACGATATGCCCTCGACGATTCGAAACGGAAGAACGGTTCCCTTTGAGAATGATTCGAATATCCTTTGCAATAAAGAAACTGTAAATAGTACAATATCAGATGTTTCAAATTGGTCCCGAAATAACAAATTAATGGTAAACGAAAATAAAACGGTTTTAATGCAGTTTTTCATTTCAAATAAACAATTCTGTGCTCCATTGAAAATGAACGGTATACCATTGACTGATGTTAGGACAACAAACTTTATAGGTCTCTGAATTCAGTCAAACCTTAAATGGAACGTTGATTTATATGAATTGAACACAAAATTAAGTTCATTATGCTACACGTTCAGAATTCTTGCAAATTCAGTCAGCCTTCACACCGTTCGTTGTGTATATTTCGCGAATGTTCATTTCCGCCTGAGATATGGCATAATATTCTGGAGAAATACATCTTATAGGTCCCAGACTTTTAGATTACAAAAACGAATCGTACGAATAATAACCAAATCCCACCCACGTGATTCTTGCAAGCCACTCTTCATTAATCTAGGAATTTTACCATTACCTTGTCTGTTTATTTACGAATCAGTGGTTTTTGCCAAAAATGTCTCGCTTAAGGGCGGGAATATAGTTTCAGAAAATGCAGATGTCTATTACTATAACACGCGACGTAGAAATCATATTCATCAGGTGACAGTATCAACAGCTGATTACAAAACATTCACATACAATACATGTAGTACATTATTTTACAACACTTTGCTAAATGACATGAAACGATTTAATTCGATAGAAAAGTTTAAATCCCAAGTGAAATCGTTTCTGCTGCATAACTGTTTCTATACAATTAGACATTATACTGAGCATCACAAGGAAAGTAACGTTAATTTTTAATAGTGTTATTTAATGTAATATTTATCATTGGACTGTATAATTCTAAACAATATGTAACAAGTATTGTATCGCAGCTTCTGGGTCAATGACCCCCACCTCAATCAGGTTTTTCGTCCGGTTTTCCTGATCCATTGAGCAAATGCTGAGATGGCCCCTAGTGTTGCTTCTGGACATAAATGTAACTTCATTTTCTGTGCACGTCTTCTATAATTCAGTGGGAAATACAATTATTCAAGTTATTGTTTCCATGTTGTCGCGGCAGGAAGTATTATTCCGAAGGACCTCATGGATCAGAACCCAAAATTTATTGCTTATTTATCCTTCAAAATAGATTTTATTATATTGAAGCTTTTTTTTTCAAAATTCAAGTAGTATATGACTTAGTTTAGGGATCACAGAATTTTGAAAAAGTGCACACAATTCACGTTTCCCTATAGCACATCATACGCACTTTAAACTGTTTTTTTACGTAAATAAATAATGAAATTAATAAAGTACGTTGTGTATTCAGAATACAGGATTTGTGGGTCCGTGATACTGGCAGATTGGTTTACGGCAAAACGGCTCTTCGTGTAAACAATAGCACTTCACAGGAATTTCACGAAAATTGCTATTGGTGAATTGATCTAGCTGATGTTGCAGCCCCTTAAATTGGAAACGGATAATTTCATTTTGGCAGGGGACTTTAGTTTAGGCTTCAAACAACATTTTCAAAATGTTTAACGAAAATGGTTCCAAATCTTTTCTTTGATTTTTTTTTCTGAAAAAGAGCAAAGTAGTCCTATAAAATGGCGTAGGTTCTATTTTCGTTAAAATGTTTAAATTCTTAAAAATTGAAAAAGTTAAAAAGTGTAATATTGAATATGGAGATATTTTTTCTTAATAAAATATGTTTTTCCGCAATCAGATCTTTAAATAATATAATGGAAAAGTTTTAGAAACTTATAGCAGTTTTCCCGAATTTGTGCGTTAAATACCGATAACTTTTAAAAATGATGTAAATAAGGTTTTTACATCTGCAAAATTTTTCTTAAGATGTTACTCGAATTCCTCCGTTTATCATTAAAATTTCTGAAATCTCGAGAATTTCACATGTTCTACTTTCTTTTTAAAGAAAGTTGGGCGAGTTTTTTTTTTTTTTCGATGCAGGTCATTGGTATTTGTTATACATAAGTACCTGACTTTGAATATTAGTATTGGCAAATATTTTTGTGGTCTGAGTACTTTTTGGGGGGTTCAAATAATATTTGTAATTAATATGTGAAGAGAAAAGTTTGTACCGTTTTAAACATATTGCATTCACGGAGGAGTGAGCTTGGCTTTTCTAGTTAAATTTTATATGGAGAAACGCAGAAAGCAAAAATTTATATATTATTTTTATTTATGTGTGTTACAAATATTGCATATTAAATTAAATTGTGTACTTATGTACACCGTAGAGATGCAACTTTCAACACGCTCCAGCACACTACTGTAATGCTTAACTCAAATACGAAGAGTTTTAGAGCCTTAAAACAAAGTTTTCGTGTCCAGTTGGGTCGAAGGTTTTGTTTTTCTATTCCGTTAACTACAAAATGAGATTTTTTTAAAAGATTATTCCAAGCTTAGCGTTTAAGAGAAAGGTGCACTACTGTATATTTGCATTTGAGCACGTAAAAAGAGAATATTCTTTCACTTCTACTTGTATTGCTTTTCTTTATTGCATGTCACATACAAATGTGTACGTGTACGCGTAGGCTTCCGCGAATTACAAATGTGTACTTCGATCTTATTAACACTTTTTGTAGGGGTTCTTCAGGTAAGATTTCAATTTTACTATATGTTTTCTAACATCTTACCAATAAACACGGAGGATGCAAAACACAGAGGATCGAAGTATATTTTGATTTTGAGATTTATTCGGAGTGTGATTGGAGTGACCATGTTTTCAAATTTGTGAAATATTCTCTTCATAATATAAGGATAATAAGGTAATTATAGTTAAGTGTTCATACATTAATGTTCTGAAGGGAAAACAACTGGAAAAATTGGAAATACCGATTAGCACAATTGGAATATAATGCATGCTAATGCATCAGTCGAACTTTGAATAGTGTAGTAAGGAAAGATAGAGAAGTCGAAGAAGAAAGGTATATTTTGTAGTAGTTTCCTCATCCATAGCTCCTACTTGAAGGGTACCTATCACAAGGAAGAGGCGGTTGAGGAAACGCCGGGGCGAGCGTAGGAGCGCGGCCCAGAGGTTCCGGCGCACCGTGACCGTAGGTAAATAAAGCGGGTTCGGGGCCATTGAATGCCTGCGGTTCGGAAGGCTGCGGTTGGGAAAACCGCGCCGCCTTCCTTTGCTGCGCCGCGCACCGCCGCCCCGGCCCGCCCCGCGCCGCGGTCCCGGCCCTCCAGGAAACCCAGCCCACTCACTCCTTTGCGGGAGCTTTCCACTCCTATTGCAATCAGCTCTCAATTGGGCTGATTGTCTTAACACTTAATTGTTCTCATAGAGATAAGACTGCGACGACGTATTCCAATCGGTATGAACGAACGCAAGGAAAAATACCTTTTCTCCTTATTAAAATTGTTGGGATTTCTGCATGCTACGATGGAAAACAATAACACTCAACAACCCAATAGCAGTATTATTGTTACTATTATTGATAATCTTGTGTGATTAGAAATGTCCAATTGAAGATAGAAGAATTTGTAATCGCATTGGCCATTATCTGTATTCATTCACAGTATTCAATCGGTACTTAATGAACAATACGACTGGTTGAAATTGTCGAAGCACAAACCGGCTTAGGCGGCTCAGGGCGTCAACTGATGTCACTGTAATGTCTCTGTCGGGGAGGTCTTAGGGTTCGAGGCCCGACGGTTGCTGGAGGAGATATCTGGCGGCGGTTGCTCTGATCAGTAGTTTTCCGTGGTTTCCGTGATCAAACCAGACGAATGCCAGAGCATACCCTTACAAACGGGCCAAGGACCGCGCGCGATCTTTCGTTCTTCTTCCTTGTCCTATCCTCATCAGTTGGAAGCTTAATGCTTGTCCCGACTGGGGCGGTGCCACGCTGATAGGAGATACCTGGGTATGGAACTTTTCCGCAAGCCGACACAGTTCGGCACCGCATCTCGCCGTCCAGCGGAGAGATAACCGCCACCATCCGCGATAAAAACGTGCATTACACGTACGGGATAAATGACCTTACAATTTGACGCGCCCGGAACCACTAATCAATCAATCGAAGCGCGAATATAAGACATTCGATTCGGTGGTATAACGGTCAGCGTACCGGACTGTTGTACCCGAGATTGCGGGTTTAAACCCGATCGAAGCCGTGGATTTTTGAGGGCGAAAAAATCCTTTGTACGCCTTCCTTCGGAGAGAAAGTAAAGCCGGCTGTTCCATCTTAGTAGATTTACTGCATGTAAAAGATCCTCAAGCCTAAATCTGAGCAAAATTGAGATCCGCCTGTTTCGTCGCCCAAGATAATACCTCCTTTCTCCGCTAGGTGGTGAAAGGAGCGTAACGAAATTTGCGTGGTTAGACGGAAGAGCGGGCCTGGTGGCCCGAGTCTCGCCACGTAAAATAAGGCATTAACAAATATATAGCTCATATTCCCCATAGTTACCACGCAATCACTCCTTCCAATTGCGTAAAATGTTTCAGTCATTTCATTGTGGTGTGAACTACGTATAGGATTTGTTTCAATTTCTTGTAGCACTTCGCAGCTAAATTGCCATTCGAAATCTATTTGCTCAACGTATCTTACAAACTTAGAAGTGCATTTAACACTATGCTGCAGAAATGTCATACTGCTTAAACAAATTAATATCGTGATACCTTATTTTCGGTGAATATCAATGTAACTCTGCCACTGCAAGTCGGTAATATTCTCCGCGTTATCTCATACGTGCTGCTCGGACTTCGAGCCAAAATAAGATTACTTGCATCGTTGTACCCCTTCAGGACGTCTGATTTATGACTGCGAAGGTTACAGAGCGTTTCTAATTCGTATAACAGCAGTTTTGACATTAATCGCATTGCAGAAAATGCGCTGGAATTATTTTCACGTTGCATTGTAATTTACGTGTGTATACATTTCCGGATCACCGTAGATCACCGAGGATCAGCGTAACAGACATTGCTAATGGAGTACTCAAATGTTTGAAGAAATATTATTGAAATGAAGTAAGCCACTTTTACAAACTGTTGCGCTTAAGGTTTGTTTTAAATTCCATAATTTCACAATGTGTAAATCCAAATATAGTTAAAATATTTTAATGTGATTTTCTTCGACCTTGGAATAAATTAATCCAAAAAATATATTTTTGCTCCGAACGTGTATTTTTTATTGTATGGGTTATTTTGTGGGGACACAGCCATTGGTCGTAGATCCGCACCCGTGTATTCGGCCGAGTCTTCCTGCGAAGCCCACCCCCGGCGTGGAACTAGGGGAGCTTTTTCGAGCCGCTCACGCCATGTGGGCGTCCCTATTGAACGCCTGGGTGTGTCTCATTTTCTCCGTCAAGTGTCGATCCTAGTCCACTATAGCAGAACTATCCGGTTTAGAGAACGTGAGAGCTCGTTAGGACGGGAAATTGCGGGAGGGGATTTAATTTTGCCGGGCACCTGTCAACATTATTTTATATGCCACACGCATGACATTGCCACCGTGGGATTTTCCGCCCTTCGAAAATCCACGCGCTTCAGCTTGGATCGATTCCACGCACTGGGGAGTCAGCGGCCAGGAAGCTAACCACTCACCCACTGAGGCGCGCCCTGCAATACAATTTAATTACAAACATTAGAAGTAAAAGGAACATAATTTATTGATTAAAATAGCAATTGCACTCTGGAAAGAAGAAAAAATATAGTACATTATCCCGGTTCCCTAAACCTTAATCACATAAAAAAATAGTACAATAAACCATTCGTTTCAGTACTGGAAAATTTCCTTTTTAGATATCGGTTCAACCCTCTTCGATTTTTAATTTGCGAGGTGAGACTTAGATAAGATCACTAGATGACCGAAGAAGGGTATTAAAACCCACGTCAAAGAGTAATTTTCAGTTCACTTCAATACAGTAAACTTCCTCAGCACATTTACGTACCTCTTGATAATAAAATAGACATTTTGCAATTAATTAGATTAACCAAACTGTGACAATTAATTCGAAATGGATATTCAATATTTCCGAAATGGGGACCAGCAGCATTTTTTTACCGGCTAATGCTTTATAGGAGAAAAAGAATTTAAAGACAAAAATCGAACGGTTTTTGAGAAGATAATTGTTTAAAAATTGATATTTCACGCAAAATTACATGAAAACTACTCATATTTTACGAAAAATACGCATGATCACAAGATGTTTTTTTAAAATATTGTTTTGAAGAACAGTGTTCATTAAGGAGAAAATCTCTGTCTTCAGTATTGTAGTTGTAGGAAGACGCTGTAGAAATTTTGAACTGTTGCAATTTTCGAAAGTCCTGGCAGTTCAATGAAAATCAGACCGATGCCAATATTTTAAACATCCTTGGCTCTATTCGAGAAATAATTTAATGAAAAATGTTGGTGCCATTTTCAAAATTTTATCGAAAGTGGCACCAAATTTAAGGTTTTGGGCTTCATTTAAAGTACACGAACAAATTAAAATATCTCTTTCAAACTAGTAGGAACTCGAGGTCTGCCAGATTGATTTGGGAATATGTTTTGGAGAAAATCGTGTAATCGGTTTAGGCGCTAGCGTAGACTACAGACGGAATAACAGATGCTTTGAGGTCAATCAATTTTTCGGTATCAAAGACCCCAAAACGTAGATTGTGATTACACAGTGTCAGAAGAATTAACTCCTTACATATAGGGACAAGATTTATCCACTTTTTCGATATCAGGGATCTGCAATACGAGTTTTTCTGAAGATAAATCGCAACTCAACCGCGTAGAATTACAACACTTTTTCTTTACCACCTAAATGTGTAGTATGGCCAGAAAGTAAAAGAAAGTCTGAAATTTGTGCGTTTTGCTATGCAGTTGGATGGTTCCTCTGCATTTACACTATCTCGTTAAGTGCAGTTTGACTGCACGGCACATCAGATTCACGGTAACGTTTAAACGCTTCGGAATATTGACAACTTGCTTCGGACACATGCGTTAGAGTAACTGCCCTCCCTTTCGGAAACACTAAATTACTGAAACGATTTCCTGAGCTCTAATGGTGTGTGAACCTATTTGCTTACTATTTATTTGAACTTTGACTCGTCTTTATGTCGTAAATAACATACCGTGTCCGCCTCTCGTTGCTCTCTGAATGAGAGCTTGACCTGCTCACTAAACAGAGTTAATGAGGGGTGCCAGGCAATATTTGTTTCAGAACGTTAATGCGTTCGAGGGAATGAAAAATAACCAGGAGATGATTTGCAAAGATAAAACTTGTGGAAAGAAATTAACAGTTTATTGAATGTTTTTATTACTTCTCATTATCGTGTGTATATATCAGACGAATACATATAAAATATTTTTCATGTTGAGAAATTTACAAATGTGAAAACATGTTTAATTGTTCAACTTTACCATTTATTTTCTTTCATTAGCGTCAACGTCGGTATATATTATCTTAGATGTAGATCCATAATGCATACGGTTGTAAAATTATAGATGTGACTATTACTTATTAGTAGAGAACGGAATTCCATGTAATTCCGTTACATGTTTTAATTACATGTTTTGTGTTTTTTGTTTTGTGTTGTTTTTTTGTTTTGTTGTTTTGTTTTGTGTGTTTTGTTTTGTTTGTTTGTTTTGTTTTGTGTTTTAGATGTTTTTGTGTTTTGTGTTTTTTTACATGTTTTAATTATGTAATTACATGTGTTTTTCTTTCAGAAACTAAAGAAAACAAAACAAAAAAACTAGATACTATTTTTACAGAACATTCTGAATGAATTAGAACTATTTTTATTTTATATAGTTTTACATATTGTGGTAATAATAACATATTTTTACATATTTTACCTATTACGACACATTTCTTATATATTTCGCTACATTTCAATATATTTATGTGACGAAATGGAACATTTATTTAATTTTTGGAATTTAAAAAATTTTTTTCTTTTCAAAATTTAAGTAGTATATGACTTAGTGTAGGGATCACAGAATTTTGAAAATGTGCACACAATTCACTTTTCCCCATAGCACGTCATACGCAGTTTTAACTGTTTTTTGACGTAAAATAAATAAATTAATAAATAAATGGTCTTACCGCGTTGCTCAATTTGGGGAAGTGGAATATATACCCTTTAACTCCCTCTCCTGGGATCTACTCGCTAGACGGTACTTCTATTCACTTGTACACCGGTTCCTAGTAAACATTGTAATATATACTATGAACGTATTTTATATTTCGAATAAAATTTTTAAATGTGGTGAAGTCTAGTGTACAATTACTTCTCTAGCGATAGAACCTACTTTCAGCCACTCCGAATCCTTGATTGGCTACGTTCTGTGGTCGGAAAATGCTTATAGAGCACAATTTTAAACACAATAATGAATTTTTATTTTACATATTCTCGATTTTTTCTTACGTTTTCGAAAGAATAGGTATGTAAATATGTGTATATTTTATATTTTGAATTACAATAAATTCCGTTTCCTTCTCATTAGTATAAAGGTCGGGTTACCGTTAGCATGGCAACCTTTCCCTTTCCTTTCTTACAACAAGGGAAATGGAAACGTTGCCATGTTACCGCATTTGTAGAAGCTCCGAAGTTATCAGGAGTAAAAGAGATGCATATCAAAGAGAGCTAGTGATGCTACAACAGTTCTTACTTTATCGTAATATTAGTGACATTCACGTAATATTATTCTATTGCACCTTTTATCTAATTAACACTTCACTCAGTGCTCAAAAAACAAAAAAGTTGACATTGAAAATCTGTGAAAACTATTAATATTTTTTAAAAAGACTCAACTATGTTTACAACACCTAGTACCGGCGGCGGCTGCGTCAGCTAGGAACGTACGCCGTTGCCAAGCAGTAATGCACCTTTGGTTCGCATCACAGCTCTCCTAATTGCTGTACATATTCAATATCCTCGCCCTTCTTGCTATTGCACTGTCAAATAGAAATTAAGTTATTGAAAAGTATACTTCTTAAGCCCAATTGGGACTACGCAAAATACTCAGATGTGTTTCTTAGCCTTTCTTTGTGCCCATATTTCTTTCATCCTTTGGCTGTGTGCCTTTCGGTCCAAGCTTTTCCTGTTTTACACGTTGGTACTTCTTCCAAATCAATACGCGATGACTGCATTTTAGATCTAAATGTGTTCCTGTTTTGAATGTCTTCTTCTGTGATCCTGATAATTTAAGGTTTTTTAATTTTTATCTATTTTTTTATTCTTATATAGTCTGATTTCTTTTTTACTTCTGAGTTTATATTGCTCGTCTGTTTTTTTCGGACCTAGAATTTTCCTAATGATTTTGCATTTCTTTTATCAATATTTTCTGTCTTTTTTCCTTGAATTTTTGTTATGAGTGTCTCAGTTTCGTGTCCTTTGACTGCACTGTTTTTATAGTATTTTGGATGAGACGATATGCTGTTTCCATTTTTTACATCTAGATTCATTGGCCTTAGTTTCAATTCCATTTTCCTCAATTATTTCCCCCAGATATTTAATGTGTGACTCTTAATTTTGCCATATTTTGTTTCCATGAATTAAGGTGTGACTTTGTTACAAGTAATAAATTTAGTACTTATTATTATTATTATTATTATTATTATTATTATTATTATTATTATTATTATTATTATTATTATTATTATTTTATTTTTTATTATTATAAATTAAATATTTTGTTAACATGTAGTTCAGGTCATTCTCTTTAAGATAAGAGATGCGATCTTTTTGCAATTTGAAAAAGCTTAACTGAAAATTATTTTCTGATATTGAAATTAAATGTATTGGACTCTATTCTAACTAAAAGTTAAAAGAAAAATCTAGATGAAACAGCAAAAAATGTTTCTAACTCGCGAAAATATTTGACAGGGCTAGAACGCACGTGGGTTAAGTGATTAATGGATGAGCTACTAACCTGGTACTGAAGTGACACTGAAAGTACTAGTATAATTTGCTCGTTTTTACATTCTGGAAAATTCATAAAATCACGATAACTATTATTATTTTTTAAATGTACATGAAATGATTCAGCCAACCTGAATAGGCCGGCCGAGAGCGTGTGCCGACTTAGCGCCTCGAACGGAAAGGTCGCGTGTTCGAGGCCCGCCATGGGCATGGTTGTTTGTCCATTGTCTTTCATGTAGGTGCGCTGTCGCGGAAGGCCTTGCCAGTGTGCTGACCACAAATAGAGGAGCTCTCAAGTGTGTCTTGTGTAAAAGGTAAACATGTGTTCCCGTGAAGGACATAGTGGGTACACGGCGTGGATAGCCTAAGCTGGAAATAGCCCCCTGGGAGAAAAATAATGAAATGATTCAAAGATATAATATACAAAAATATGATTTCTTGGTAAAAAAAACTCTACCTTCAGTATTAAAACCGTAAAATTTCTCCCAAAAACCAATTTCCATAATAAATTAAAAAAAAACGAAATGATTTAAAGATCAAATATTCAGGAATAGATTTAAGTATATAAGAAATCTTTAACTTTAATATTAAAAGCTTAAATGGAGTTTAAAGTAATAAACTTTTGCAATTTTCAAAATTCCATAACATTTAATGAAAATAGAAATGTTATTCTTTAATTAAAAAAAAATTGGCCTTTTCTAAATAATCTGTTTACGTATTGTTTTAAATTGTTTTCATTTCACTTAAATTTACGGTAAAAATACTCATATTATAAAACATATTATTTAAAGATATATTTTTCATTTCGAAAAGATTTCACTAAGAGAACAATGTCTGTTCTCTAAATTGTTGTTGTTCAGCGTGTCCAAAAACATTTAAAAGTTTGCAATTTTTTAATATTCTGAGATTTCAGTGATATTTGGACCTGCGCCGTCTTTAGGTTTCATTGCTTTATTAGAGCAAAAATAATAAACAAAAATTTGGAGCCATTTTTGAGAAAAATTTGAAAATGTCATTTGAATTTCATGTAGGATACCCCCAAAATAAAAATATCCGTTTCGAAATCGGGGACATCGTCAAGCAGATCGATCGGGAATTGACAATTTTGGTGAAAGTTCTGTGTAGAGTTTAGGCGCTACTGTTGTTCACTGACGGACAGACGTATTACCGGAAATAATATTTCGGTATCGAGAACCCACAAGACGTAATTCTGCCTACTACAATATTGTATTACAGAAATAAATTCACTACTTATAAAACTAAGAAAAATTTACTTATTTGGTTTGAGGGACCCAGGAAACGATTTTTTTGCCGAGAAATGCCGCTTTTCGCTGCAGCGTTCGCTGCATTTTCTTTCTCTACGCTACATAAATAGATTAAGGGAAAGTGAAAAGAGACGTCAGTACAACTGATACCTTATCTGGGACGTAATTACTCTACTTGAGTACCCTGCAATTATTAATTATCTATGTACTTTATCTCCTCTGTTTAAAATGTTCTTCTTATAAGGTGACATTGTATTTTTGCTCACGTTTTTCAAGGCATTTAAATTGTGGTGCTTAAAGCTTTCTAACATTTACGGAAGTGGAAAAGGTACGAACGTCATCTGGTACAGGTATGCCTTTGACTTGACTGAAAGCGAATGCCGAGGTCACCGGAGTGAGAGCCGCCCCTCTGAATTGCTGATTCGAAAGGTTTCTTGAGGGAAAAAGAAACCCAGCCACGAATCAATGTAGGTATTTTAACTCCCGAAAAAGCTGACGCGCAGTTTCTGGATCGTTAGGGCTCAGCCATTCGGCAACTGGAGCTCCAAACCAGAGCCCATGGGAAATGGGAGGGTGGGTGGGGGAGCGTTCCGATGCTGTCGGATCCATCGACCAATTGTTGGTGAGAAGGCGGCAATGACATCGAGTAGTTGTGACGCGGCGCATGAACCTACAGAGATTATGTTGCATAATTATCGACTGCAAAATTTCTGAATTATCTTCCAAATACTGATACATGACAATCCATTCCCGTGCCATTCCAGAACAGTGGAAATTTGTACTCGTACATGAAATTTAAACGTTGGATGAACAGTCTTGCATGAGCATTTAAACTATATTAGGTTTAATTCCCCACAGTGAAAGAGTGTCCCAATATTAATTTTAAAGTTCAGCCTTTTTATAGAAGGGATTATTATTATTATTACTATTATTATTATTATTATTATTATCATTATCATTATTATCATTATTATTATTATTATTATTATTATTATTATTATTATTTTCTTTTCACACGGCGAATGATATTGAGATCCGGCAGTACATGAAAATCCACACCAGGTTGCACCCAGCTTCCTAAGGTGTAGATTCGGTAATCTGGTTGGTTCTACAATACCTTGCGTAAAATGTGCGCCGTACCATACAGCACAATATCCAGAATTTCGTAGTGCTTACTGGAGCCTGGGACCTTAGTCAAGTGCTTCGTAAGATCTTTAGGAGCGGAGCCCAGGGCATGTATTATTACTGGCACAATCTCTGCTCTAACATTCCACATTCAACCGACCTCGATTGCAAGATCTTTATATTTTAGATATTTCTCGGCAGACTTTGCTGTTACATTTCCATCACATGGGATAGATACATCATTGAGTACACATGTTTTTTCTTTTGTATTTCGTATCACTATATCTGTTTTGTTAGCCCTTATAGTGCCATCTGTGTGAATCTGTAGATCATACGAGACGGTGTTATGCCCAGTTGTTGTTACTTTAAGTGTGCGGTTGTACCAGTTATTGCTTATCTTTAGAACATTCATAGCTTTACGTATATGCCAGTGAAGATATGAGCACACTTTATTGTGTCTTTTCAGATATTCATGTTTAGCCAGAATTGGATACTATATCCTTAAACAATATGATCAATCGTTTCAGACTGCTCTCCGCATAGTCATCTGTCTTCCTGTGTTGTCTTCAAGATGACCTCATTATGGAGTATTCGTATTGCCTGATCTTGTGCTGCTATTGGGAATGCTTCTGACTCTATTTTCATTTTACCTCTCTTAAGCCATGCATGTGTTAGCTCATTATTAACGTTCACATTATCGAGACGAGCTAAATATGGGCCATGCAAGAGGTTTGTGTCTCCAAGCCTGTTTCAGTAGTTTTATAATAATAATAATAATAATAATAATAATAATAATAATAATAATAATAATAATAATAATTTCTTTTTGACTTCATCCTCATGGTCTGGATGTTTTTGGCGCGTCATATTTTCCATTTTTTCTGCGGTCCTGCAACCATATAATAGACTAAAATTGCGTATAATTTTAATTTCAAATAAAATTATTCTCTCTTCTCTTTTCAATCGCTCGCCGAGCCACCAAATTGTTCTGGGCTAACCTAGATACTTACGCGACGAGAAGCTTGAAAAAAAGTCGTTACCGAAATAGTAATCTGATACTGCGTGATTTCGACATTGACCAAATATTATTGCTTTACTTTTCGTTTTGCTATTTCCATGCAATTTATTTTGGTGTCACCCCGCAAGTGTTTCGAATGCTCTTGAATTATTTTATCTTCGTTAGATTTATTTAATCGGCATAACCTGAAGTTGTCAGCAAAAAAACGCAATTTCGAACGTATATTTTCTGAAAGATCATTTATAAACGCTATGAAAAGGAGAGCCCCTGCAACTCTTCCTTGAGAAACCCCTGATGTAAACTCGCCAATATTTTAAAACTGATGTCCAACACGAACTATCCGTTTCCTGATACTAACGAACATTCATGACACAGCATGTCCGGACTTTATTAATGTCTCTAATTATTTTATGCGGCATTACATTTATGCTTTGCCAAAATCAACTACATCTGCCTTCTTCGCCCGTTTCAACCAAGGTAACCTGTGCAGGTTTTCTTGAGCTTAATGGGGACTATAGTTATTCAGATAATCGTTCTTCATGTTCTCGAGTCAGTAAGTCGATTTGATCACGAAGGGGATGTTGAAGGATAATTGCCAAACTCTGTGGCTGATTTGACTTTGCAAAGAGTTTTAATTACACGAGCGAATGTTTTCTTATCAATTCTTATCCAAAACGCTCGTGGCTACTTGTATTCAAAATTCATATTAATACGTGGTGTAAATTGGAGCGAAAACAAAGTGCACAGATTTACACCGCTCACACAGTTTTAACTCTTTGTGGTTAAATAAATAAAACTGCGTCAGCTCTTCAAAGAGGAAAATAACTTGACGCACGAGAATCTGCATGAACTGTAGTTTCCGAAAAATACAATTTGTTTTTCACATTCGTGTCGTATATTTCTGGATATTAAATACTCAAATAATTTGCATGTCAATGGAAGACAAGGATTACGACTGGCCAAATTAGACACTTTCTTTTACCGTCACTTTCGAAAATCGGTACAGCGATAGTTGATTTTCAGCCTTTTGACAAATCGTTACAATGTTAATGTCGTGAAAAACCGAAATGTCCGAATCTCTTTTCTTTCACTGTCTTCTCTCTCGCAACACTGAGTTTCCGAATATTTTTAACTTAATTTCTAAATGCATCTTTTTCGCGAATGTGTTGGAACATGTGACCGATCTTTTCCAACATCCTGTGATGCTCTTCAAGCTTCCGAATTTTCAATTCACTAAAGCCCTTTTGAGCTTGAACTTACTCCACCTCGAGTGTCTTTAGCCTTCTGTCAGTTCTGTAACACTAAGAGCACGGGGTTTGCGGTCAATTCAACTCCAGGTCCAATATTTTGTTCCATTTTGCCGATGATTAAAAGATATCCCGCCCAGCTGGCCTGATAGCACGAGCGCACGTGACAATAAGCCTACCTGTGAGCAAGTCTGAATCGCGGCTTATCAATTATCCATTCACTCATCCTCCACTTTTAATAGTGTATTTGGGAATTCTTACAGAACTGTCCAAAAAGACGAAAAGCCAATTGCAAGAAAGAGAACCTTCTCCGCGGTGCATTCGGAAAGAGACACCCGCGAGAAGAACGAAAAGCCCATGGGAAATACGCCCCGGGCTACTCCAATAGCGTGGTTGCTGTGGTCGGGCGACGGGGTGGCGAGCTAGGGTGGGGATAGCAACGGTTGTGCGTGCACGATGGCAGTGGCGAGGGCGGGCGTGGGGGTGAGAGCCGAGTCACAGGGTCGGAACCGCGACTGGAAACGATCGCTTATCGTCCGTCGAAAGTAGCGACGCGGTTTAGCGATTGGTATTGATTCGCCGCTTTACGAGGTGCGTTCGCAGCGGGGTGGAAAAGTATCTATTTGCAGCGCCACCTTCCCCCCTCGCTTTTGTCTCCCGCCGCCCGCCTGCCCACGCCCGCCCGCCCTCCCTCCCTCCCTCCCGCGCCCGCCTTTCCTCCCCCGCCCGCCCTCCTGCGCCCGTCCGCCCCCCTTCTGCGCCAGCCCGCGCCCTCCCGCGCCCGCCCTCCCTCCCACGACCGCACCGCTCTCCCTCCCGCGCCCGCCCGCCCCCCTTCTGCGGCCGCCCGCGCCCTCCCGCGCCCGCCCTCCCTCCCTCCCGCGCCCGCCTTTCCTCCCCCGCCCGCCCTCCTGCGCCCGTCCGCCCCCCTTCTGCGCCAGCCCGCGCCCTCCCGCGCTCGCCCTCCCTCCCACAACCGCACCGCCCTCCCTCTCGCGCCCGCTCGCCCCCCTTCTGCGCCCGCCCGCGCCCTCCCGCGCCCTCCCGCGCCCGCCCACCCTCCCTCCCACGCCCGCCCGCCCTCCCTCCCGCGTCCGCCCTCCCTCCCGCGCTCACCCTCCCTCCCGCGCCCGCCCTCCCGCTCCCGCTCTCCCGCGCTCCCCTTCTGCGCTGGCCGCGCTCTCCCGCGCCCGCCCGCCCGCGCCCGTCCGTACTCACCTGCGCCCGCGCCCGCCCGCGTCCGCCCGCCGGCCCGCTCGCCCGCTCGCCCGCTCGCCCGCTCGCCCGCTCGCCCGCTCCCCCGCCCGCCATCGTGCTCCCCCGTGCTCGCCCGCGACCCCTACCCCCTGGCCGACCGCCTGCGCCAGTACGAGATGGATCGCCAGACGACCGCGGATTTCAATGAAATGGGATAATCGTTTTTGCGGCGCGCTGACCTGCTTTGCGCACGCGTGTTTTTGTTCCTGCCCCCAGGCGAAGAGTCGTGCTGGTTATTTTCGTTACACGTATTGCATTTGTGCCTCAGCCACTCTACATATTTTCCCGTGCAGTTATATTTTCAGTATTACTGATGCCTTAATCTAAGCGCTCTTCGCAATTTCACGGCGTAGCGAGAGAAGCAATATGTGTGGTATTAAAAAGCGCTTCCCGACACAAGTGTGAGGGATACAGGCCTGTTTCGCGGAGGGCTTACTGATCATAAGAGTAATGCCTAACAGTCACGTGTAAGTTATCAGAAAAAAACACTTTGAATGCTGATAGGAATTTTATTTGGAATTGAATGTGTGGATTACGTTTCTTATGTAGGAAACCGTGTTGTAAAAGAAATTTAGGATAAAAACTGCAGTACGTTATGGAAAATGCCCTAAGGTAAAACTTATCTGAGTTTGTGTGATATCGTAGGAAAAAGTATAACTACAAAAACCATGTCGAAGAATATACTCGGTATATTCTCGTTATATAATAGGGTAATTGTGATTAAGGAAGATCATAGATTCTTACAGCTGAAATGTCGGGAATGCAGTGTCACTAAACACACGAGTAGATTCAAAAGCCAAGATAATCAAATTCCAATAGTCCCTTATTTTCTTAAATACAGAAATTTACATGAACTAATGTTACGGTGTTGCCGTTAGAGATACTACACTGGTCTGTTATTTTAATAAGATTTGGACAGTTTTCAACCTATGACGGAGTCTTTTGCCGCTCTGCTCCGCCGCGATACAGCAGTGTTTCCGTCATATTATTTCGGGAATTAGGGCATCGGTTGAGTTGGGGATATTTGAACGCATGCCATTTCTTCCTTGATCTCAGAATAGTGTAGTATCTTATAATTCTCTTAAAAATTAGTATCAGTTAATGTGTAAATATACACGTACTGTAGAATTTCATAATGTACGAGTACAAAATTTTTAAGTTGTATATTTAA
Organism: Teleogryllus oceanicus; assembly: GCA_964035755.1. Lineage (NCBI taxonomy): Eukaryota > Metazoa > Arthropoda > Insecta > Orthoptera > Gryllidae > Teleogryllus > Teleogryllus oceanicus. The sequence continues at coordinate 140,881,967 of CAXIVR010000001.1, read as the reverse complement.
TGTTCTGAAAACATTTCTTAAAAAAAACTTACGTGATTCGATGGAATGAGAGAAGAGAGTTAGTAAATACCGGGTTCATAATACTGTACTGTTACTATTGACTTAACGCAACCACACAGAAGAATGAAAGCCACAAGCTGTTTATTGGCCTAGTGACGTTAATAACTATAACGTTTGCAGATAAAAAAGAGCTGGAAAACAGCTTTTCATGGGAGGATTGTGTTTCTCTTTTTTCAAGAGAGCAGATACCAGAACACTCCTTTGAACTTACATGAAGGAAAATACTTAGTGTGTACAGAGTGGCGGTACAGAATCGTGTACAGGATGTAAAGTAACCAAATATTTAAAGTAGCGAAACATTTCTACCTCTCAATTCAAACTTCATATTGAACGTCATTGAAAGGATTTTCAAAGGAAAATGTTAAGGTGTGTTATTTAGCTATTAGTGATTATTACTTTCTCGCCTTACATCGTAAGAAGAGAAAGTATTGAAATCGCGCGCCGGAGATCGGCGATATTTCTGCAGAAGAACATTTGTTGCGGGGCCCTGCTAACGAAAAATTGGATAAATATTCCTACACGTAGAAAATTACTTCCCTTATCTCGTTGTTTACTTCAACTCGATGTTTTGCGGGTCTTTGATACTGCAACTTCGATTGTCGGGAAAACGTCCCTCTGTCCGTCTGTCTGTGGTCAATGCTAGAACCTAAACCTTTTAAACGATTCTTTCCAAAATTGATATCTCGATCGATCTGGAAGAACTCGAAGGCCTAAGGGTTTGAAATGCATATTTTAATTTTTGGGAGTAATTTAAAAGAAGCCCAAACATTTTAATTTTTTTAAATGACAACAAAATTTTAGATTAAAATTTGTCCTCAGATATCGTTAAGGACGCTGGTTTCTTTGTCAGAAAAATAATTGATAATACGCAAATTGCGAAAGTTCAATTTTTGGGCTTCTTCGAAGAATTAAAATATTAAACACAGAGAAAGTCTTTATTGCAATCTATTGTTCAAAGACAGATTTTTAAATAATGCTATGTACAATTTTTAAGAATATGAAGATTTCACGTAATTTTGCTTGAAATGTAGGTAGTTTTTAAACAATTATTTTCCCCAAAACGGCTCCATTCTTTTAAAAATTTTCTCCTCGTATGTACCAAAGAACAGTCAAAAATAGGCGCTAGTTCCATTTCCGACGAACGTTCTGTATTGTAAAAAAATGTAAAAAGTTCAGATTGCAAAATTGCAAATTTGAAGTCATTGATTTCTGTCGTAATAAAATCTCTTCTGAAAAATCAGAACTTTAAGAAAGATCATGTAGTACAATTTTTTGAAAAAAAAAAAAACTTGTTTCGCGTAATTTCTTCTTGAATGTAATCCAATTTAATAAAACACGTTTTCTCAAAAAACATTCTAAATCTTTTTATTTGTTCCACAACTGGAGAAATGACGCTTAAAACAATGACGTCTCAAGAATATTTATTTGTCATTTATTCTTTTTCTGAACCTTTATCCTGTGAAACAAAATGAATATATAAAGATCACTAAAATTCTTTCCCTTGAAAGAATATAATAAAATAGTTTTGCCTTTTCTTACAAAGATATATCTCAAAGACAGGCATCAACATAAAAAAGCATGCTAAAATACCCCAATATTAAGATTATTATTTATGTTTTAAGATAGTAGTTGATGAAATCAAATGCTCATTTACATGACTATTTTTTTAATAACAACTAACGTTGATACTAACAATTTCACTACTACTTCCATTAACTACTTTTCACATACACATTTCACATTCACATACCAAATTCACATTAAAACATTATGACAATAAGTGTTTTCATTATTCAGGTATTGTCCTAAAACATTTGTTTGTTATCTATTAATTTGAGTTCATTATCAGCCAATCTTTTAGTCCGATACCTGGAGGAGACTCAATGTTTGTGACATTTTTTTTCTTTCTTTTCTTTACGGTTTTCATGTGAATTTGCTATGTAACTATTACTAATCAAATGTTGGTTAAAAAATAAGAATATATACATGCAGTTCAGTACAATTAATTCTTTACATGAAGTTGAAGAGAAGGTACTGCAGAATTATATTTGGCATTACATTTTTTTTATTTACATTCAAAACCTATCCACTCCTTTCTTGTATTTTTCCTGAAGGTAATTTTTTCTGTGCTTTTCTAGAGTATTGATATTTCAGAGAGGAATGACTTCTGACAGCCAATGAAAGAGACAAGTTCTTATATTCTTTTTAGAAAAACTGGTAAATTCAGATTTAAAACATGCAAGAAACTAGCAATAGGAAATTAATTTTAAAATTTTATTTTTCAAGATATGAAACATTTATTACCATTTGATTTAAATATTCAGTTGATGCATGTCTGGAGCATATTTATAAAATAAAAATAAATATATTATTATCAGACACATAATATAACTTTTATTTGACATTAGCACATTCATAAAATGTAAATTCAATTAGGTAACACATTTTATTTTAATGTTTGCCTTTATGTGTTCTCCAAACTGCTGATCCTCATCGAGCATCTGCCACTATTGGTAGTATAAGTGGTTGATCATTCTTCCTCCACATAAAATTCTAACTGCTTGAAAGAAGCAGCTCTGCAGAGTTTCTGAAGTCTGTTTTGAGCATCGAAAGCAACTTCTCACTACAACAAACAACTCTGAACTGTCTTTTTCTTCTTTCTTGTTTTTGAGAAAATGAAATATACACGGAATTTGAAGTAGATTCCACCAAAAATCTGCCATGAAATTTCTCATCTTCAATCTTTGTTTTAATGTCGAATCATTGAAAATATGAGAACACTGTGCCATGCTATGTTATTTATTTAATTGTTCATGCATAAGACAATTTTTTACTTTATTAAAATAAAAAAATATCCTTAATTTTCAATGAAATATTGTACATATGCATGCTTGGTGATGAAAAATTCGTATAGATATGAATCATTATGAACATAGGGATATGGGTGCTTGCACATTTGTTTGAGTTGGCTGAATTATGCCATGCAAGTCTTCACTGTCATGTTGAAATTTTTTTTAAAATATGTTTTTTAGGTCCAATTAACTGCAAGGTCATTAGCGAGCACACCAATTACAATATCCAATACACAAGTATAAAATTTAGTGATCCAATACCACACTATATTCTTACAATACCACAATTCTACAATAATACAATACAACACTGTTCACAATAATTAATATGTTAGTTTGAGCTCAAATTTCCGACATAATACCAATACATTTACAAAAAACACTTGATTTCGTTGGGCAGGGGAATACAACAGTCCACTAACGTCCAGTCCCCGCAAGAGGTTTTTTCGCTGTATGGAAAATGTGGGACATGACTCAATGATTCGGGCCAAAGTAAGAGTACAACTACACACATCACAAGTGGGGGGGGGATTCTTTTGTAGTAGGTGAAGATGACTTGTTTTTAATGTTCCGTCAGAATTCTTGTTAAAACCACTTGTTCTCTTCGGCTAAGTTTTTTTATTGGTTACCAATACCATAAAGTTTTTAAGAGTTATGAATACTGTTTGCTTTGTATTCTTTCCATGAACCATTCCATTTTACCTTCATTTGTTCCCCAACATCCTTCAAATTATCAGTGACAGTGAAGATGGGTTGTGCATTTGATTGTTCTTCAGATTAACTCCGGTTACTCTTCAATTTTCACTATTTGTGATGTGATGTTCTAGTACAGGTGGTGCCCAGGCAAGAGTGGCATTTTTCCTTGTTGAATGGATCCTGCAGACCAGATCTTGTATAATAGATATCATTTCCGATTTAATACTTGTGTTGATAACTTTATTGGCAATGAGTTTGAGTTGTTATTGGCAATGAGTTTGAAGAGGTGATAAAATTCGATTTGTATATTTGGATTACAAATTTAAGCGCTGCGATTAAAGCATAGAAATTCGCAGTAATGCAGGTGGCATAATTCGCAAGTTGATATTTGATAGTTTTGTCCGGTAAATATACAAGGACTTCAGTTGCTTTTTTTTTATCACTTCCTTTAGTCTATAAAATACAATAGTTGTTATAATTCAAGATGGATTCAGAGAAGGTAGTGATCCATTCTTCTTTTGATAAGCTGCAATTGTTGTATTTGGTTAACGTCAGATCAGCTGAAATGTTTGGTGTTTTCCAAGGAGGGGTAATAGAATTTTTACATTTTTCTGTGTGAAAATCTTGTATGATAAGATTATTGATCTCTTATTGAAACAGTTTTATGGGAAGGATAAATACTTTTTTCAGCATATACATGAGGAAAAACATCTTCCAAAATTATTGAGTTAGTTGATTAAACAGCTCTAACAGCATACTTGACAGATAATAATTCTCGATGACATTTAAGAGATGGTTTCTTGGCTTCAATTAGTGTGCTATCAATATGGCTAGTATGGAAACAACCAGTGCATATGATCTGGGCTGTCCGGGTGACGCCGCGTCGAAGGTTGGGGTGCCGACGTTTCGACCGACATGTTGCGGTCCTCTTCAGGGCTGTACTGCCGGCTGCAATTTGTATGACCCAGTTGCAATTTGGGAATAATTGATTGGTTTTGCTTAGAGAATAATATACATTCCGTTTTTGGCAGAACATTTTTAACCTGATTTTTAGACCAATCATATAAGTTGTTCAGAGCTGCTTGGATGGTCTCTTGAGTGTTGTTAAGGTATTTTTCTTTACAATAATGACAATCCTTTGCAATAATGATATCGTCTGCATAATTCCTAGTTATTGTAGGTGATTCGATATTTATATCTGCATCATTGATAGCAAGTAGAAAAAGTGAGACGCTTGAGACTGATCCTTGTGGGATTTCAATTTTCATTCTTGAGTCGAATATTTCCTCTAGGAACGACGAATAATTAAGTATTTCCGCAAACAAATGTGCAAATTTTGCCATTCCGCACTTGTGACATCAGTTTTGACGCAAACAAATTGGTTAACTCCTGCGTTTCTTACTACGAAAACCCATTTTTATTTCGAAATTCATCTGAATACCCTTCAAAAAGATTCAAATGTGCTTGGTAACACTTCTCGGTTGTCCTTACATTTCATCAACGTTATTTCACACTTCTATTCCTGGTATGAAACGCCAACAAATTTGCGGAGGCACGTGCATCCTTTTCATAGCCGGGTGCAATGGAGTGACAGTACTGGCTTTACCTTGCGGCGTTACTGCACGCTACAACAGGGTACCACGCCAAATCGCCTCTGGGAAATATTTGACATATACATCCTTTTCCCTATCATCTCATGTCATCTATTACAATTTAAGTACGGTTTATTGAATCAACCGCAACCAACCCATAATCATCCTCGTAATTGAAAACTTCAAGAAAACCATGTCTACAATGAAATACCTATTTAATAATAATAATAATAATAATAATAATAATAATAATAAAAAATACATTAGTAAAGTGTACAACATACAAATGCCAATACGTATAATCAAAACAAAATTAAACAAAAACACAAATTGGGCCCGCTCTTGCGGAGACCAGAGTCGCAAATGTATTCGGGGACGTCTTGCTGGACAGAGCAAGACCAATCCGTTGCCGCGTCCCGCGCGCGCCCTCGGCCGCTGCGGGATTTGCGCGCCTCCCTCCCTTCTCGGAAAGCTTCTGTCGGCGGAGGCGTGCCTCGCGCGCCTTGCAAACAAGCATGTGTGCGTCGCCGCCTCCCGCGCCCGCCGCCAAACGCCCCCGCCTCTTGCGGGCCGGAGGCGGACGGCGGAAGGCAGGGAATGGTGCGAGGCACAGCACAACGAAGGGGCCAGCAGTGGATGGCGGGCAATGGGAGGCGCGGGTGTTGGGGTGTTGGTGGGGAACACGTGCCAAGCGGCGGATGGCGGTGAGGGCAGCGGCGGAGGATATGGTTGGCGACACGTAAAAAGCCAAGGGAAGGTGTCAGGGATGTTTGGTGGGGAACACGTGCCAAGCGGCGGATGGCGGCGAGGGCAGCGGCGGAGGATATGGTGGGCGACACGTAAAAAGCCAAGGGAAGGTGTCAGGGATGTTTGGTGGGGAACACGTGCCAAGCGGCGGATGGTGGTGAGGGCAGCGGCGGAGGATATGGTGGGCGACACGTAAACAGCCAAGGAAGGTGTCAGGGATGTTTGGTGGGAACACGTGCCAAGCGGCGGATGGCGGTGAGGGCAGCGGCGGAGGATATGGTGGGCGACACGTAAAAAGCCAAGGGAAGGTGTCAGGGATGTTTGGTGGGGAACACGTGCCAAGCGGCGGATGGCGGCGAGGGCAGCGGCGGAGGATATGGTGGGCGACCGTAATAAGCAAAGGGAAGGTGCAGAGATGTTTGGTGGGGAACACGTGCCGAGCGGCGGATGGGGCGAGGGCAGCGGCGGTGGATATGGTGGGCGACGCGTAATAAGCAAAAGGGAGATGTCAGAAGTGTTTGGTGGCGAACACGTGCCATGCTGTCAATGGTTGGCGGGCGGAAGGCGGTAGCCGGAGGTTGCTAGCAACTCATGCGAAATCTTCCGACACCATTTTATTAAAATTATTTTTTTTTTAATGTTCAGATTTCTATGATGACAAATTATTTGTTAAATAATATTAGGACTTGTTTTCACAAGTCCTAATTACTCATTTATAATATATTGCTTATATGGAGCAGGTACGTATTCTACGAGTTAAGGTGAAAGAGAAGGCAAGCTAGACTGAAACTCTCCATATAATTATAGTTATTACCATTATTATTATTTATATTATTATTATTATTATTATTATTATTATTATTATTATTATCATTAAAATAATACTATTAAGATTAAACGTCTAGAGAATCGAAATAGTATATATGTAAGATGCATATGTACTTGAAAATGTACATATGTCCTGTAGTAAACATCCCTTGAAAAAGAATTATAGAGATGTTTTTTGTTTGGGCCAATGTGAATAAACTAATACTATGCACATTGCGTTGTGTTTTCTCTTGAAGTTTGTGCCATTACTATATGTATGTATTTGTCCGCCCATTTTGTGCCACATCCTTTCGAGGCAGCTAGCTGTTTATTTGCTTTAAGGTGTCATCACGTGAAAGGAGGAGATAAGTGAAATATGAATTGAAATGCAGAGTATGTTTGAGTTGTTGGGTGTTAAAATGTTTCGTATCTGTATGTGAGGGAGTTTCTGGCAATGCGAACTAACTGCTATTTCTTACATTTCACGCGATTCAAATTGCCTACTTCTTTTCTTTCAGTTTTATGGCGTTGATACTTTTTTTCATAATTCTACTTACGTCAGAAGATATTTTGCCATTTGAGGTTTTCGACAAATATATACACAGAATCAAAGATAACCATTGCTCTAGAAAAAGTCAGTTTGATTTTTTATTCTTCTTTCCATACCTAATGTTAAGCTATGTTTCGAGGAAGAGTTCTGGAAGACAATTCTTGCGGCCGGCTGCTCTGAGTGGTAGTTTTCCGTGGTTTCTCCGATCAAAACTAGGCGAGTGCCGGAGCAGTATTCTAATAAAAGGGCCACGAACTACGCGCGATCTTTCCTTCTTCCGTGTTCTATCCTCACTCCTTACACTCACCTACACTCACATGCACTACACTACCACTCATTTCGGAGACCTGTCGGCAGCTTAGAGCTTGCCCCGGTTGGGGTGGTGCCAACGCTGTTGGGAGATACCTGGTTTGGGAAAATTCCCGCAAGCCGATGTAGGTCGGCGCCTGATCTCGCCCTCCAGCAGGGGAAGACCACCGCCACCCTCATGCACTATACTTACGGAACTAATAAACTTCCTAGTTGACGCTCCCGGAACCACTAATCAATCAATCGATTCTTCATCTTCATGCTGTAAAGAATGTAAACAGCCAACTTAGCAAGGGTACAGTGTCCTACCCAGGGATCCCCATTCTAACCATATGCAAGTTTAATGATGAATAAAACCAGAGATTTAGGCAAGAATTGATAAGAAAATATTCGCTCCCGTGTAATAAAAACTTTTTAAAAAAGCAAATAAGTTACAGAAGTTGGCTGTTATACCTCGTCGTACCTTTCGTCTACTTATTACCGCTAGAACATGAAAAATTATTTTAATAACTAGAATATTCCCCACTGTCTTCTAGAAAATGTGAACAGACAGTGATATTACATTTATATCCAGAAGCGAAACAAGGAGCCATCTCACCATTCGCCCAATGGATTCGGGAAAGTGGACAAAAACCTGATGGACATGCGGGGTCATTGATTTAGAAGCTGTGGTACATTACGTCTTGTAGGTATATTTATTCTTTTAGAATTATACAGTGAAATTGGTTACTGACACATAAAATATCATTATTCAAATCAATATTAAATTCCTTTTTGATGCCCGGCATAGGCTCTAATTGTATAGAAACAGTATTATGAAGCAGAAAAGATTTTACTTGGCCCTCAAATTTGTGAATCCATTTTAATCGTTTAAGTCATCTGGCAGAGTGTTGTAAATATAGTACGTGTATTGTATTGTACATTCGTTTTGGCTGATTATTCGTACACTTCTTTTCTGTAATCTAAAATCCGAGAGCTGTAGTATGTTTCCCCAGAATATTATGTAATAGCTCAGGCGGGAATCTTCTTTACCCTTTCTAGTAATTGTAAAGAACCAGCGAGATTGATTTATATTTATTTTACCTTGTCATTTCGTTTGTCGTAGATGGGGTGTTCGTTAAACCTGTCTTTTCAACTTTTTCTAATAGATGATATTCCGGATGCTTTAAGAAAACTTGATCATTGGTTTGTTAGGCATTTTATTTTCATTGTTTCTTGAGGTTATACATATAATTATCTGAAGAGTATTTTTCATTATAATGTTGTTCAATGTTTCTAGAATTAGGTTCGCTTGTTGTCTACTTCAAGTGTCAGGACTTGAGACGGCGCGTAATCTTCCTAAGATGTGCCGGTCCAATCGATCTTCCTGGTTCAATAAGGGCAACTTGTCCGAAGATAACGAATATTTGTCATTACGACCGCGAGATACTTTCAAAAGACTAACAATTCAATTAAATATTTCATATATAATTTGAATTTTAAAATGTTGCGATCAGATTGATTGATTTTCTCGTGTTTCCGGGCGCGTCAACTGCTTTGGTCATTAGTCCTGTAAGTGTATTGCATGTTTCTCTCGGGAGATGGCGGTGATCTTCCCCCGCTGGATGCCGAGATCCGGCGCCGACCTACCGTCGTCTAGTGGGGTTTCCCCCTAACCAGGACTCTCCCACCAGGAGGGCACCTCCCCAGTCGGGATAAGCTCTAAGCTCCCGACCGATCTCCCGGAATATACATTAGCGTAGTGCATGTTAGTGTAAGTGTATGTGTAAGAAGGAGAGGATAGGACAAGGATGAGGAAGGAAAGATCGCGCGCGGTCCGCGGCCCGTGGTACTGCTCTGGCATTCGCCTGGTGTTGATCGGAGAAACCACGGAAAAATACCGATCACCTACCGAAAACTACCGGCCTCTAGAATTCTCCTCCAGACAGCGACTAAATTCGACCTAGCTGAAAAGCTATTGTCTAAAATCCTGTCGCCGTCCGGACTCGAACCTAGGACCTCCCGGTCAGAGGCGCTGCAGTGACATTACTTCATGCACTGAGCTACCGCTCGCAGTTGTTGCAATCAGTCAGAACAATGCAACAAGTCAGTGAAATGAGATCTTGTTTCAACCCAGCACGATGTAAAATCGTACTGCGTCCTTCGATATAAATTTCCTTTTTCTCTCCTTCCTTCTACTCTGTTCCTCACGCATTGCTTTGTATTTATTGACGTGTACGTCAATGACGATTCTCTGGGTTATATCTGCAAATATCTAGCACGCAAACAGGAAATCTCTTTGAAACGTTCGTCTTTTATGTGGCAGCAGCCGAGTCATCTAGCCACCGGGAAAGTCATACTTCGTGGGAAATTATGAGAATTTTATTACGTCTTTCACACATATTCAATAGTAGAACTCATAGTACCCCGAAGGTTTATTCACGATTTTCAGTATCTTTTACCCATATAATTTTATGACGGGTATTGAGCCAACATTATTTCGCTTGTGTCATGCGCAGCGCAGAAGATTGAAAACTACCTTTTCCTCTTGGGCTGCTCCCAAAGCTCGATTCTGCGCATGAGGGTGCTTCATGACCGGTTCGAACGCCGTCTCCCTAGCGCGTTTCAGATTTCATTTAAAGGAACAGCAGCCTCCTCGTCTTTAAGTCTTATTTCATCGGCGATATCCTGCTTGACGCGTTCACACGACGGGGATGATATTAAGGGCCGTTCCGCCACCACGAGCGGCGAGCAGCGCTGGGCTTGGCGCGAGGTGGCGCGGGGTGGCGCGGGGCGGCGCGGCGCGCGGGGCCTTAATAAAGCGGTGGATTGCCGTCGTTTCCTCGAAGCCTGCAGCCTCTCGCTGGAAGCAGTCCGTCCATTTGCTGCGGCCGCCCCCTCCGCCCCCTCCTCCCAACCTCACCGCCCCCCTCCTTCGCCCCCTCTGCCCCCACCTCCGCCCCTGTGCGATGCAATTACGCTGCGCGATCGGGACCGGTGAGATGGAACGGGTTGCCCCGCGTTTCTAAATACTTGTTATTTGGAAATCTGCTAAAATGGAGATGAGAATCAATAAGGTGGATCCACAGACAAGTGCATCCAGACATTTTTGGCGAGTTCAGCCAGACGATTTACTGCAAGGATTTTTTGTACATTAAACACTTGCTACAGTTTATCCGCGCCATAATCTAGAACAAACTTGTTCGCGTGATTAAAAACGTACATTTTATGGAATTTTAATGAGTCTCATTTTCTCTAATTCACAAAGACGTCAGCAATGTCTACTATGTGGTATATGTCTTTGCAACTGCAAGAACCTAACCCTTAGCCGAGATTCGCCAAAAATGAAAAATAGTAAACAAAACCCCCAACATTGTTACAAATTCAATACGAATATTACAAATTTCAGCTCTGAAAGAGATCCGAAATATAGTTACTAAAATGTTTGTGAAAGACGAAGTCATCTTGCCTACTATACTTGAGTCCCCATTCATTGTCGCAGTTATTGTCTGAGATTATTCTCGGTGACGTCATGAGAGAAAATAAAAGCTGTAGACAATAGTTTCGTTTATACAGTTTACGAGTAATGTAACTACTGCTGAGAAATGCCTACAACACAATAACTACTGCTGCGAAATGCCTAACGGACCGACGGACGATGTCCCTACCGTGGAATCAAACCACGGTATATCCTTGACTTATTTTACCCACGGTCTATCTCCACTCCGGCTCCCAACATCTCGGTCGCCATCCCGTCACCAAAGCGATCTGACTGCCCTTACTTGGACGATATGTTGGACATTTGCACTAGGTCTCCTGTCTCCCGAAACCCTCTCTGTCAGCCCTTAGATGCCGTTGAATCACGTGATCCTCCCCTTGTTCTTGGACCTGCCGCCTCTTCGACTGACCGTTGCTGAGAGCTTGCAAACCGGACGACAGCGCCGCCCTATTTTGGCTTATCCACGGAAACCTGCTGCGTGAAGACCCAACCAGCGATGCCAGCTCCTAAGCGCTGCCTACGTGTTGCCACGACTTATTCTGACGTCACTGAAGCATAATTTCTTTTCACGCAGATCCATGTATTTCAGAGATCTAAACCATGGCGTTTCGTGCGCTGCGTACCCACGCAAGCTTCGGTCGACAGCATCTACACAAGATCGTCGTTACATCATTATCATAACGTCGGTTAATCGGCTAAGTTTTATATCGATACCCCCTACCCCCACATTTACCGTCAGACATTTTACTCCCTGGGGCACTTCCCCCAGCCTTCCCACCATCACGCCGTAGTGGCTTTTAGGCCCATCGCGTCCCGCTGGAGCCTATTAGCGCGTGATATCATTTCGAATCTTTTACCGTTTAGGGAGATACGGTGGCGGCCATTTGACGCAGACGTAGCACTTCGTAGACCCATTGACGGCGCAACCTCCATCTGCCTCTGACCATCACATTCGGCCTCTCCCACAACCGCAAGGAAGAGGAAAGGGAAGGAAGGGTAATGTTGTTAGAGATGCATGGTGGTTTGCAAATCCCCAACCATGCCATAGCGTACGAGAAAACAACCTTGCCCGAGGTAGGATTCTAACCTGTGCCCGTTCCAGCCCAGGCTGTCGTCCGCATTAACAGCTTTACATCTCGGTTCCCCAAGCGGGCAGCTATACTTCGAGTTTTATAACGTGACGCGTCAAGGCCTGTCTTTACGATGGAACATGGCACGGCTTTTCGCGTCTTTCTTGGTCGTGCCGCTAGAGGTCGCTTGGTCGCGACCAGTGCTGCAGGAGTCGTTCCAAAGCGTCCTTGGGGTTGCTGTTCTTTTCCAGAGCGCGCCGGGTCGTTGCTCCTCGGCGGGCAGGGCAGTCGCCCCAGCGCCCGCGCGTTTCAATTTGTCGCAGGCGGCGGGGAAAAGATCTCCCCGTCCGCGGCAGAGCGAACAAGATCCCGCCGCCCCGGGGCATGCGGGCGAGGAGGGGGGAGGCGGCGACGCGGGGGGCGGCTTCGCAGGGCGCGAGGCGTGGGCGACGCCTGCCCGCTCCAATGACGCGAAATGGGAAATTGACTTCACGTTGATGAGAAATTGAGGGAGTTAAGGGAGTCAAATAAACTCTCCTCCTCCATTTCCCCGTCGAAGGGGCTTTCAAACGTATTTTTACGTCGTATCCATGGGCGTGCCTGACGCGTAAAAAAATGTATAAGGGGAAACTTCAAAGGGAGTGTATTTCTTCGCGGAATTTTATTTATATTCGATCAATTTTATTGATTTACTGCAGTTAATAAGATGCTCGCGTTGTATTAAAAAGATAACGATTCGCTGTAGCAATTCATGCATTCAGTAATATACTCTAACAATCAACTTAGAAAACGATTGAAGGCACAGAGACGATGGTGGCGGCGGCGCTTAGAGGACTGCTATGGAAGGAATGTACTGCTCTCCTTCGTTATATTCGAAAATACAGATTCTTGGCGATATCCCTACTACTAGCCACAACTGGAGCATCTTCATAATATTATTTCCAATTGCATTTGATTTGTGAAGTCTGGAGAGTCTAGAGGCCGACTGCTCAGACCGTTAGTTTTCCGTCGTTTCTTCGATCAACACCGGCGAATGCCGTACCCTAACAAATGGGCCACGGTCCGCGCGCGATTTCTTCCTTGCCCTATCATCTTCTCTTATACACAGACACACACACACGCTTAGACACACTACATTACATCAAATGTCCTGCAAGCAATCGTGAGGTTAGAGCTTCTCTCGGCCTGGGCGGTGCTCCACTGTGGAGAGAGTAAAACAGGTGGGGAAAGTTTCCCGCAAAGCGTCGTATAGGTCGGTGCCAGATCTCACCATCCAGTGAGTAAGGAACACCGCCACATCCCGAGATGAAACATTCACGACACTAAAGGGACTAGAGACCAAATCAGTTCTGCCCGAAAACATCAATCAATCAGTGACTAGTGAAGCACAGCAGAATCTTTTCTTGTACACCATGTTATTCTTTCACAATCTCAAGGTTATTGACATGGTTAAAATATTATTTGAAATACCTCTAGTAAAAAAAGAAATGAAAACTAATTGACGTAATTGAAAATACTGGGGGACGTGTCCCCTGCCGCCCCTCCAGAGGTGCCTGGTCAAAGTTTTCAAGGGTTACGGAGAGAACCCGCAACACTCACGTCCCGTCTGTTTTCTTTCCCTAGAGAGTCAAAAAGCCGTTTAAAACTATTTGCTGATAGTCGAGTGCGTGCAGTCGGTTCATTACAAGCGCCGCTTTCATAATGCGATTACTCTGAGAGAATTATTCGGGTGGGGTGAACGCAGCTCGGGCTTACTCAATATTTTCCAGGTATTCATCATATACTGCATATTATTCATTTCGAATGATTTACAAACTGTAATATCAATCTGGAAGCAAGAGGGCGAGGGGGAAACGGTGAGGGCCAGAGCGAGACCGCGCGAGCAGAACGGGTGGGAAAGGGGAAAGAAGATGAGGGGGAGCAGTGAGAGAGGAGTGTGGTGGGATGAGCGAGGACGGAGCGGGAACAACAGAGCTGGGATGACAAATGTAAATAAAAGTATTTCTATTTTACACTTTGGATAGATTTGATTTCTTCTCATGTCTGAAAGATGATTGTCATAAGTTAATACGAGTACTCGGGCAACGTTCCCCTTTTACTCAACAACTACTAATATTTTTCAAAAACAGCTCATGACATTATTTAAAGATCTAAAATTGAAAGGTAAATTGCATTGAGAAAGAAATCTTTGGCTTTAATATTAGAGGTTAGGTCAAGTTTGAAATTAAATTTTAACTTTTATAATTTTCGAAATTTCAAAGGTTTTAATGAAAATCAAAATCAATACTTTCTTTTTAATTATTAAAATATACTTTCTTAGGTTAATTAGTGCTTATAAATGTATCTATAATATTCTTTAAAAAAATTGTACTCGTATATGTCTCATTTTCTCATAATTCTCATTTTTTATTTTGGAATTTTTGCTTTCCTCTACGGTATTTAATGGAAAACAGTTGATTGTATTTGTCTTTTGGTGACTAATGTTTTCTATGTATTCAATAGAGTTATTTATTTTTTTAAGATATTTTAAAATGCCTTCTGGATGCAGAATGTGTTTAAATGTACCACACCTCACCTGTATGTCTATTTCAACGATTTTCGCATTTCACGATTTTACACGATATTTTTATAAATTATTTAAAATAAACGTTTAGATATATCATTTTCCATAAAATATATAAAAAGTTGAAGCCATAATCACGTCGGAGGAACGTCGTATATCTTTAGACACACACAACAGTTAATTTCTTGCAAGTGAGTGGGAAAATCCGCGGAGAACGCAAGTCCATCTGTCATGGCCGAAATCCTGTGTATATTTGGGGCTTTCTTTGTGTAATCGCGGTGCGCAGGGGTCGCTGGCGGCCGGGCCGAGGGCAGGGGGAGGGCTTGGAGCGGGCGGCGAGGGGCGGGGCAGGCGAAAAAGGCGAGGGCCGGGGGCGATGGCGAACGAGCGATGGGCGGCGCCGAGCGCTGGGCCGAGGGCGCGGGCGCGGGGGGCGTGTGGGCTTCGCGACGCGCCGTTCCGCGCGCGCTCCCCCCCCCCCCCCCCCCCCCCCTTCCGCCCCCCCACGCGGCGCGCACGTCCTCTCGAATTTGCTCCCGGGCCACTCGGGCGAGCGCGCCGCCTCTCCTCCGCATTACATGAGTTCCGGCTGCCCTGCCCCGCCCCCGCCCGGCCCCCGCACCCCCTCGCGCCCGCCGCCGCCCATCTCCGTGTCTCGCTGCGCCGCCCTTTTCCGCTTCCAGGCCCCGCCGCTCTGCGCTTGGCTCCCCCACACACCACAGCTCCCCTCCCCCGCATATCCATCCTCACAGTTTTCTGGTGTTGCCTTCGTAGCTATTCTATGAAAACGCTTCCGTACTTTGTCTTCTCTCGTATTGTGCGCTTTGCTTTTGTCTAGACGTTTCTACGGAATTATCTGACGTTCTTTTACTTCTTCGTTTGATTATTTTTTTTTTTTTGAATCTCCTTTTCGTTGTCGTTTTTTTTTTTTTTCCCTTCTTTGTTGTCTGTCTGCCTCTCTCAATGTACCTGACTTCCCAGAATACTGTCTCTTTATTTTCTCTCCCGCTCGTATCCGCCAGCGGCCCCTTCCACCTCCGTGCGTTATCTCCACATTGCCTCCTGTGTCAATAACTTGTGGGTTCTTCGTCCAGCGTGTTAGTGTCGGCTCTCTCACTCGCCCTAATCCGCGCCGTTGCCTTCGGCGCGTGGAGCGCCTTCCTCCAGTGTCCATCATCCTTATCTACTGCTCGGCTCACCGTTGCTCGCCGCCGCCCGCCGCCGCCCGCCCTGCTCGCCCTGCGTCAGCCAGCGCTTTGTTATTCTGCTCCGCGCGCTCGTGTTTTGGGCTCCAGCGGTCTTTCACACTCCGCTCCTGGCGGTCGGGTACCTCTCTGCAGGGCCCGTCTGCGTCAGCCGACGCCCCAGCCGCCCCGCCCACCCCCGTGCCACGGTGGACCTACCCCACCACCCCTACCCCTGCCAGCTTTGCTCTTTCCTTCCCCCTTGCCTTCCCCTTCTTCCTGCTCCTCCTTGCTCCTCTCTACTTCCCCTTGCCCTCCTTGCTCCACCGTTCTTTGCCATGTGTCGAAATGATCCTCTGCCGTTGCCCCGTGGGCCGGCGAGATCTCGCCCTGCCTCAGCCTCGCCATGGGAGCCCCGGAGCGCCGCTGGCCGGCGGCCTCCCCGAGGACCGCTGCTTGTGAGCCTCGTTCGCCTCCCCCGCCGCCTACTTCTTCGCAGTGCCTCCCCCCGCCCGCCCCGCCCCGCGCCGCTCAGTCGACAGGGGCGCTGGGCGGAGCCCGGGCGCTGTCGCCCTCCAAACACATTGGTGCGACGCGTTTGTTTCAATTTCCACCCCGCCGCCTCACCTCTCGGCTTGTAGCCTTCGCCTGCTCGGCTTGCTTTGTCACGCGCAAGGGCAGGTCTGCCGTGCATATTTGCTGCGTTTCACTCACCGTCTTCTCTGTTGTGCCCTCTGACCATTACCTCCTGACATGTCGCTAAAACGTTCTTGGTCGTCAGTTCATCTTTGTTATAGAAATTTTGAGAAAAGATAGTCCTTGTTTCCTGTAAATTCTCTGTGTTATTAACTTTTGAATTTATCATGAGTATTTTCTCATGTCTGATTAGCCAGTTCTTCTTTTATTTTTGTAATAATCTTTTCAATCTAAATTTCAACGAGCATTGATCGTAGCATTAATTACTCAGAAAAAAAACTTTATTATCATTTCATGAAGAGAATTTTTTCAAATCAACTCTATCTCTCTTTTTTTCAACTAGTGAAAGCTGTGCTTCAGTCGTATAGAACAAAAACCATCAGTATTGGCAGCACTTGTTTTGGTAGTACTCTGTTAGTTCAGAAAATTACCGTTAGTGATGAATACATATGAAGTGTTTCAAAGCATTGGGAGTAAGTCATCTCTTTCCGTATCATTTCATAAAATGTCTTTGCGTGGTAAACAGCATTTGTTGCAAAGCAACTTGGAACAACGTGTTTCTCCACTGCCTCCCACACTCAATGGAGACACAGGAAGCACATTTTTGACACGTCACCTGTTTTCACGGGCTTAGTCAATCGAGTACGTTCAACATTTAACTTTATGTAGCATCGCAGGAAAATTAAACTTTCAAGAGGCGAGTGTTTGCAAATTTTAGTCTCCGGAAGGTCATTTAATTTCAAAATAAAAACTCTTAAGCACGTTACCCTATATCATTTTAGAAATCGCCGTCCTCTAAACGAGAAAGTGGTTAAGAGGAAATGTTCGATCACCATAATACGCTTTTAACTCTGCTTGTAATGAAGTGCGCAGTGAGTTCACCACGAAATGTCATGAGTGAATAAATGAAAGCACTCGAAAATCCAATTTGCCAGAGCTGGAGATCAAAGGCGACAGCCTTGCGTGCGCATATGGCAATGATATTGCCTGGGCGGGCGCGAGGCGCCGGCCGCTGCCCACTGCCCTTCCGGGAGCCGCGCCGCGAGCGCTGCCGCGTTGGTCGGCCTTTGCCACGAGGGCCGCGCGGCGCCGCCGCCCAATCAGCGACGTGCCAAAAATCCCAGCGAATATTCACGCCAAAACACACACGAGTGCTATGTGACGTCCAGTATACCTAATAATGAGATCACATATTGCTATCACTCTACTATACATGAGTACAACAAAGTTTAAAATTCTATTCTCCAGTATTTGCATGAAAAATCGATTTAGTATACTGCAAGTTGATTTGAAATTGGTCGGGCCAAACGGTTTCCTAGCTGCGTCTTTACAATTCGCTAAATCAATATTCAATTGTTTATTTCTTACAGAGTTTGATTTTCATTCTAATCCCGTAGCGAACCAAATGGTAACACTGAAGCTCTTGACCCAGTGGCATCCGCTGCTCGCCCGCGCTGATGCTGCGAGTGGAGCGCGTGTGTGTGTGTGTGTGTGTGTGTGTGTATGTGTGTGTGTGCGTGCGTGTGCGAGCGATGGGCGCCGGGGCCGCGCGCCCTTGGTGGCCGCCGTGGAGGACGACTGCGGCCCGGGAAGGGCGTGGCGAGGCGCGGAGAGGAGGGGAGAGGAGGCTAAGGAGCAATTTAAAGGGAGGCGGCGTCCCGTGGCCGCAATTACTTGGCGGAGAGCTGCCGCCCGCCCCGTTCGGCCCCTCCCCGCCTCCACGGCCTGCTGCTGCGCTCCGTTGTCCTTACCCGCTCCCCAGGAGGCACCCCGCCAAACTACCCGACCGCCCCCCGCCTATCGCCCGCCCGCCCGTCACCCGCTCGCCTGTCACCCGCCCGCACGCCTACCACTCGCCTGTCACCCGCCTGTCGCCCCCCCCCCCCCCCCCCCCCGTCACCCGCCTACTTGTCGCCCATCCACCTGTCACCCGCCTGCCTGCCCGCCTGTTGCCCGCCCGCGCATCCTTCGCCCGCTCATTCTACACTGCCTAGCTCCTTTCTCCCTTCCTCACCCACGCACCTCGCGTCGTCACCCCTCTCGTAGTCGCCGAGCACTCACCAACCCGAAACATTGCCTCCCCAACCCCTTCTCTCCTAGTCCTTCTCCACGCTGCCCTCCCGAGGACGCCTTCCTCCTGCCCCTGCCTCTCGCTCCCCACCCCCACTCTTCCACTCTCCAGTGCGCGAGGAGGCGACTATATAAATGTTGCATCCTTCTCCTACGCCATTGCGCCGCCACCTCAGCCTCCCGCTCTCCACCGCCCGCCTTCTCTTCCCCCAGGCGCTCGCAGGCCGGCCACATCGGCGCTGAGCCGCGCTGCGGCGCAATTGGACGTTTCGAGGCGACATTGACTGCGGAGTGGCCGTGCCCCGCCGTGTGCGGCGCCGGATAGTCGGGCCTCAGTTACATTTCGCATCGTGCTAATAAATTAAATTTAGTAGCTAAAAGTGATATATAGTTCCAAAATAACAGATGTCCATACAGCTGCGTGTCACTGTACTAGGGTCAACTATCCGTCACATAATTCTGTATTATGAAACTGTGTATTATGTTCTCTATGATGTCAATGAAATTATAAACCAGAACTTTTATATAGATAGTTGGAAATTTTATTTTACAATAATAATGTATAAAAATCAATATAAAAACAAATTGTCTTTGTCATTTCTTAGATACGCAGATGGCACTTACATTCTTATACTACAAATGAAAATACATGTATACTAACATATAGATAAATAAATATACATACATACAAACAAACAAACAAACAAACAAACAAACAAACAAACACACGCGTAGATACAGACAGACCAAGAAACCCTTGCATACACACCAACCTGCACCAATTGATTCACATTCAGACAAACATGGATAAACATTTTTACCTAACACCACAGTGTAATAATATTCAATACTTATAATAATTATTACATTTCTAATATGTAAAATACTCTTTACGATAAACAAATAAATAAATAAATACCGCTTGTCAGAATAGCCTCTAGAAAGACGTTTTCGATTAGCAAACCTGTTCAATACATTTTACTGTAGACTACGCATAATCGCACCTTTCACTTCACTTCACTCCATTTCACTATATGTTTTCACCCTATTGACTAATTTCCTATATTTGTTTCTAAAACCTCGCGCTGAGCAAGGAAAGGGCTCAAAAACTGCCGCAGACAAATCGTTCCAATCTACTATAGTTCTGTTTACAAAGGAGAATTTCCCTACATCCATTCTTTGTATTCTTGTTCTAATTTTATATTTGTTATCAAATCTATTTAAATAATCTGGTTTATAGCCTTCCGCGAATTTCCTGCCCTGCGGAGAAACCAACGTAAGATGTATACAGCACGCAAAATCGTGCCCTTTTCCTCCGGCGTTCTAATGATTCCCAATGTGTTCCGGTGTGTTCCTCCGAAATGTGTATTTTGCCGCTTTTTTGTATACGTTTGTATCCATTATCTTTATATGTTATCGCTGTTGCAAGACTCATGATGAAAGAGAGATTATTCGAAGTCAAAATATAATGAAAATTGTTACTTCCCGCTTGTGTGCGGGTGTGAGCGACGGAGCGAGTTAAACATACACTAAAATGATTCAAAGCATTCCTCGAACCCCTCGTGTGGTTGGGATGGATTAAGTCCACCTCTAGCAGTGAGGTACTAGAGTGCCACCAATTAATGATTTCATGTCACTTCTCCCGTTTCATTAGCTCCTCTGAGCGAAATCCAGAGCGCATATGACTAATAATCTCATTTACTTCACATCACTCGGACAATGGCTGATGTGTACTTGCCAGCTTCGTGTGATTTCATTCTCTTGCATGGAGAGTAATTTAATACAACCCTGCGTTTACTCTTTAAACGTTTTGCTTAATCGTGTTTTGAATATTGCATTTTGAATACTCATAATAATACTGATAAGCTCGAGGAACTTTCTTAGAGATATCGAAACGTTAAGCTTCCTTTTTTTGGTCCGTTCTTCTCATTAATGCTTCTCTTTAACAATGCAATACCACTGTACTAATGCCCACATTTTGCCTTTTGATCTTCCGATCAGAATTGCGGAAAGAGCTCGCTTCAAAGAGCTCGGAGAAGAGTCTTGCAGTATTTGAGTAACGGAATAATTGATGAAAATTGACAGCTTCTGCTTGTGCTGTCTCTGCGATAACGTCTCTGTAGCGCTGTGTCAGTCCGTTTAAGTTTTACGTCGTTCGTTTATAAACTTGTTGTGGCAAAGTTTATATGAAAGAGCGAATTCCTATTTCAATTTGTATCTTATTTCTTTTGGGTGTTGTTGGAAGCGGAATACCCCCATGTGTTTATCCTCCATATGACTGCATCCCAAATTCACCCTTGTGCGTATTAATGTAAACAAGGAAAGAACACTAGGCGCGCACGTTTTCTTGGTCCTCCAGCTCCCTTGGTCCAGCCCGGCACAGCACGGCCTGGTAGAAATTATGAGCTTCACTCGGAACGTCACGGCTCAGTTTGCAGTGCTGCCCACCTTCGTCTTTGACAATGCAGGGTTTTCAATTTCCGTTCTGTCTTTCTAACTACCTGTGCGTACAGTGCTCCTTCTTGTTACACAAGAGTTTCTATAACTATTGATTATTCTTCAGAATTTTAAAAAAATCTTGCGTTGTTTCTCGGTGTTGTGTAGTCCAAGGCGCGCTATTACGTTCAGTTTTCTGTCAATGAAGATGAGAGCACTGCACTGCCGTGACGTAGACGGAACCCGCCTCTCATGTAAAACGTGAATTGAATGAATAGGCTTTAATGGCCAAAGAGGGCACGCTAAGTGTTAATAATATTATGCGTAGTCGTTTGTCACTTATTTAGTAAATAAATATATTTCATTCAAATTGCTATGCATAAGGGTGCTCTTACTTTTGTTCCAATCTCTTAATTTGCATTATTTTTCGGTTGCACTCACTCGCTTTTTTCATTGATTGATTAATTAGTGATTCCGGGTGTGTCAACGGCTAAGGTCGTTTGGCCCATAAGTGTAGTGCGCATGTTTTCCTCAAGAGGTAGCGATGAACTTTCCCTGCTAGATGGTGAGATCCGGCGCCGACCTACTGTCGGCTAACGGGGTTTCCCCTCCACCAAGTATCCATCAGCGGGGCACCGCCCAGCCGGGAATAGCTCTAAGTGCCACATCGGTCTCTCAGCATGTGTGGTAATGTAGTGCATGTAAGTGTAAAAGTAAGTAAGAGGTGAGAACGGGACAAGAGGCAGGAAAAATCTCGCGCTGTCCGTGGCCCGTTTGTTAGGGTACTGCTCTGGCATTCGCCTGGTATTGGTTGGAGAAATCACGGAAAACTACCGGTCAGAGCAGCCGACTGCTAAAATTCTCCTCTAGGCCACGACTGAACTGGACCTAGCTATGTAAACAGTATCGAAAATCCTACCACCGTTGGAACTCGGACCTAGGACCTCCTAGTCAGAGGCACTGCAGTCCCGGTCAGAGGCACATCAGTTGATGCCCTCAGCCACCTCTCCCGGTGCACTCGGTCGCTCCGCGCGCGTTATCCTCCTTATCCCGTCCCCCCACTCGCAGTATCTCCGGCGACCTGCCGCTCACCACCTCATTTGTCTGCCCGTGACCTCCGCACTAGTCACCTCCCCCCCCCGTCACCTGCCCACGCGCTGCACCGTAACGCATCGGAGCAGTCCTCCGGCCTCCGGAGGGGAACCCAGGCACAATGCTGCGACGCTCTGGCACGTGGCTCCTGCATTGTGACGAACCATCGTGGATCGCATTCTGCTGTTGGTCGATCAAAATAGTCCTCTCATTGCAAACAGTGGCTCATAATGCTGTGCCGCTACGTCCTGTCGCCGAATTTAACCAAAGGCATAGCACCTGCTGACGAAAGAGAAAAAGTCCAAAGGTAGGCTATCCTGATTGGATTGGCTACGGTGTCTGTACACGGAGAAAAATGTTGTGGTACAAAGTACTAAACATGTTTAGTAAGCGATAATATAGTATATCAAATTATTTGTGTAAGAAGTTTAACAAAACGGTAATTAGTGTCGTTCCGACAATTCAAAATCTCAAGTGAATGTAGTACAAAGTAAACTCTCGGTTGTTCTATAATTGTTTCGTACATACAAGTATCCGATGATTCCTACTTCTGATATCATACTTCCTAAACGTTGTTTAGTAAACGCGCGTCCTCTGAAATCTGAAAAATGGGAAAGGTTAAAGAGTCTGGAATGTGAACTGGGAGAAAATGCTGTTTATAATAGTTTACGCTAAATAAATGTCATGCACAATATTTTATTTTAAATAATACGTTTTATTCAAGGTTTATTCAGATTGCAAAGAAGAAACTTCCCGCCTATATATTTGCTATACGTTCTGTATTATGGAAAAGCAAAGTTTTTGAAATTTTTGGTATGTAATGAACTGTTGTACAATCTCAATATTCTACACTACGGTTGTTGCAGTATTCGTGAAGACTTTGTTAATGGGTTTAATTTATTGGAAATCGTGAAGACTGTTTGTTAAAGGGATTAATTTATTGGAGTTCTTTATGCACCAAGGGTTCTAATGATCGGGCGGCGATAAAATGCCCGAGGGCTTTTTGTCGCTCGAGATCATTAGAACTAGTTAACGCCCGTGATACATACATACTTTTATTTTTTACTTAATTTAATCGATTCAGATTTACTTATTTACTAATTAACTAAATGCTAAGATGACGGTTTGTCTTTTCACATTTCCCTCCCATAATTCCCTCTCATAATACCCTCTCGTAATTCCTTCCATAAAAGGCATTCAACTGTATTTTGCGATTTCCACAATATAGTTTTTTTGTCAGCGTCATTTTTGTTGCTGCAAGCCACTAGTCTGTTTCTGTTTTCAAATATATTCATAAGTTGACGGCAAACTATGCAGCTACGCACCTCGTGAGAGATGTCAGTGGTTTCATTAGATCAAAAAATACAAAAACAATGAATTCGTTGCAATTTTGATTCAAAAATTTTAATATTTGAATATGTTAATCCGCAATTTATCATACAAAATGTTAGGACTACATTATCAACCTCGGCGTCACTGCCTACGACACAGCTTATAAATTCTTAAGACCTTTATTCTCAAATGTGTTCCACTGCCAAAAGCGCTTTAAACTTTTGTCTCATTAAGGTTTTCAGAGTTTTCTTTAGAATTAAAAAATAGAGATGAGTGCGCATTAGGAAAGGGTGAATTTCTTTGTCCAGAAATGTTTCAATGTATCAATATAATTAAATATTTAACGTCATATGTCTACATCGTGTATTATTGCGTGAGATAAGTGTCTTCCGTATTTTCTCTCTTTCCAGTAATTTCCATAGACGTTTTCATTGATTTGGACTCTGGCATGCAGGCATATGGTTTGGAATCTGGCGGGCCAGCAGTTAGCAAAAGTGGTCACATACTCGCATACAGCATTTTTGATCCTGCAGCTCCTCCTCTACGTTCCACATATTCAGAGCAGCATTTTTGGTGTTTGAAGACCTCATTTTCCTGCACTCGACAGTAGCATTTTTGCTGCCGCGGGCAACTAATATATTGTATTTGTACAGCACTGATATTTAAAAGTGGTTGTGATAACCCTACCTTGACTAATATCCTTTTTCATTTTTCTCTTTTACTGTTTCGTCAAAAGTTTGTATTACCGGTTTCTAATACATGGATGTTTTCCATCTTATATCATCGAAGACTTATTAAAATAAATCAAGCATTACAAAATAGAATGCAGTATATCAACACTTTGCAGCTAATATTTATTGAGTAGTCAACATCTCCATAGATTCCTTTGCTCGTACTTCCATGCATTTCGTGTATATTCTTTTGTTAATAAAAGTAATTCCTAAGAAAACATCTAAACATTATACTTAAAGAGTATTATCGATTCGTTACAATTTTTCGCGTGATTTTTGGGAATGTTCTAAAATTCTTCTTAGCCAGTCGTTTCATGCCAGTGATATATATTCTCGTAACATAAGATCGTAAAAAAACTTCTACTAGATATATGATATACTCATTTACACAAATTATTAATCGCACAATTTTTTCTTCAGTTTATATGATTTTAAATTGAAAAAAGGAAATTAATCGTAAGTACAGTTTACTATGCACGATCTCGTGTGAACGTCATCGTTGCAGTGGTTAATCTTCCCTTTTTAGCGCAAAGTATTAGCTATGGTTTTGATGCTTACTAGATACACGTAAGAAGTATTTCGTTTTTATCCATAAAAATACATTTATATTCTTTACAGAAAGATACCGTAATTGTTTAGTTGAGGTATCTAGAAAGTGGAAGAATCACAAGCCTAAGGAAACAGTCCCCGTGTTATTTTGCATGTAGCCGGGGATGCAGTCTATAACCAGATATATCGGCGCTACATTTTAATTTCATTTGTGCTTTAACATCATTTGTAGATATTTTATATTGAAAATTAATGCACGCACTAATGTAATCTGCCGGCTGTCACGATGTTCATGCACAGGTCAGAATAATTTCATTGACGCTAATAATGCATTTGTGGGGAAGCCCTGCTAATTTAGGAGAGGTAAATCGATTTCTGTTTCTGATACAATGTTTCCGTTTCAGTCTTACGTGCTGCAATTTCTGCTTAATTCATTCAATGTCAATAACGAGTGTTTCCACTTTCGCACTCGTGTTTTCATGAATCGCAAATACTACATCAAGGGTTTTCAAAAACGATCTCTTGATATCTAGATAACTATTTTGTAAAGTAAATTTTTGGAATGAAAGTATTTGTTATAATCATGAAATTAGTTTTTATGTAAGAAAAACCGTTTAATGCTAAAAAGTGGGGTGTGTTATCCGAATATAACCTGAATGACAACAGGATATTTTAAATTTCACTGCATGTTCTGAATCACGTCGTATAATGTGTACAAAACTCAAGTGATGTCATGTTTATGAGCTCTAATGTAACTTCTATATGTGGGTTGTTAATATTTGTTTTCCTTGCACCTACCACAAATTTTGTGAATCCTTTACCATAACGCAACTAATATCCAGTTTAGTGGTAACAAACAAAAAAAGTTAACTGCGTGCGCCTGGGTTACGCCTGGGTTCTGCCGCCGCGCGCGCCGGGTTGAAGCACCGACCACGCTTGCAAGTGCTCGAGAACGATTCAGTGTCGAACAAACTTCACCATTTAATGAAAAAAATATTTCTCATTGATTATTATACTCTCGGAAAAACTTGTTCAACGTGCGTAAAAGTGTTGTCTTTTGGTCCAGGAAAGTGTGGACATCGGGCATTGGAATATATCTGAATTACTGTGAGCCACAAATAACGGATAGGATAACTGCTCTTTTAAAATGCATAATTAAGAATGGAATAATATTAAAGAAGACGAGTTTAGGAACTTTGAGCCCATTTATTAGTGCAATATACTTGACTTCACAAGTTGATATAAAACGGTGTTTTTCCAGTTACTACTAAATAAAATTGTAAGCAAAAATTTAGTTCTACGTAAAGCATTTATTATGGCGTGCATTTTTTCGTTTATTTTCGCGCATTTTTACGCACAGAAACAAGATGTTTGGAAAATAGAAGTCATATCTTACTTCAATCGTCTTGTATTTTTGTACTGAATCAACATGTTCCAATTAAAGTATTCCACTCAAAATATTCGTTCTAAATTTCTTGTGCATGTGTGTCATGTAGTCTGAAGTGTAGTGAGTGTGATTACTAAACACATTTAGCGATATTGTATGGTGATGCGAAGCACTTTTGTACGGTTGTCAGAAGAACCGTAATGATTCGAAACTGTACACGTGCGGCACTCTGGTCGCGTTTCGTTGGATTTGTTTTCATAAGCTCGTTAAGGAGTCATTTCTAGACATTCTAGACAGATGTAATAGGAACTAGTACTTACCTGCAGAGGTGGCTCACTGCATCAACTGATGCCACTGCAGTGCTTCTAACTGGGAGGGCCTAGGTTCGAGTCCTGACAGTGGCAAGATTTTCGACACTAGCTTGTCAACGATCAACATTCAGTCGCTGTCTGAAGGAGAATTCTAGCGGCCGGCTGCTGAGATCGGTAGGTTTTTTGTGGCTTCTCCGATCAACACCAGGAGAATGTCGGAGCAGGGTCCTAACAAACGGGCCATGGACTGCGCGCGATCTCTCCTTTCTCTTCCATTTCCTATCCTCACACCTAACACAAACTTACACTAACATGCACTACTCTAGCACACATGTAGAGAGACCGGTCAGGAACTTAAGAGATTGTCCCGGCTGGAGTGGGGCCCCGCTGGTGGGAGGTACCTGGTTGTGGAAAACCCTGCTAGTTGACGGTAGGTCGTCGCCGGATCTCGCCATCCTGCACGGGTAGATCAACACCACCTCCCGATAAAAACATGCAATACACTTACGGGACGAATGACCTCAGTAGTTGACGTGTCCGGAATCACTAACAAGCAAGCAATCAACACTTGAAAATCAAACGGTGTGACAAATGGGTAAAGTAGAACATTATACAACATCGTAAGGGTGTATAAGAGCAAGTAAGTTCAAATGAAATGCAGCCGTCTTGAGTGAGAATTAATTAGTTGAAGGTCGCTTCTGATTGCAAAGGTGTCCGAGGAGTTGTATTCATTCCGATTCTATTCTCGCAGGATCTTTCTATAAATTGTTACACAGATTTAAAAAGAGCGTTGGTGTGGTTTATGTGCTAGTAATGTTCACAGACGGACGGACAGACAGACGGACGTTTTGAAAAAAACAACACTTTTTCGGCATCAGGTATCGGTATCAGTATTTCCGTTGAAATCTTGAAATAGATTTTCCGCAGCAATACATAACTTTCTCTTTACTACGTATATTACTCCGTATATACGTATGTATGCAAGAAAGTGAAATATAAGCTTCAAACAAGGGACATTATGTCCATTTCTTATAGTGTTTTAATTTTAAACCAAATTTTGTAAGCTTGATTGATTGTTAGGGATTTTGGATAGGGTTCCGGGGGCAGTGATTCCAGGCATTGTACGTACGTAGTATGCGTGCTCCTTTTCTTGATCCCGTTTTATGTGATTCTGTTCAGCAGCATTTTTGATGCTCCTAGTCACTAGTAGGATTCTAATTTACGTACGCCCTAATTGTGCACACTGGTCGGTTTTTACTCTGTGTACTTAATTTTCAAATACTTCAAATTTTTAATTACAGTAAGACTTGGGCCGCGTATATTTGAGTCTTCTGAATTGCTTTTACTACCATATTGCGTGGGAGCCTTTCATTTGAGCTACTGCAAAAATCGGTAACTCCTAATCTAGCGTGTTGAATTTCGCAAAGTTTGATAATGTCGCTGTTCGCGGTCATCAAAGCTCATGGTTTGAATTTGCTTTTGTACACACGTATATTATGATTAAATGACATACGTTATTCAAGTCAATATTTTCGATGTTCGATGCATGTGAAGGTCTCGATGCCGTGTATTCTCTCCAACTAGAGTCGATCTTTTCTATTAAAATATAAGTTATGTGATAAAAGGGACAACAAAAGAGGCATAAATATTTAAAAGGTCAATGTAAATATATTTCTGATGATGTTTTATTGCCTGCGTGTGCACGATCTGACGACAGCTCGACTAGTACATTGTAAAGCAGTTAAAAGAATCAACTTGTTGCGTCCGGAGGTGCTTGGGGCCGTGATCAAGTGACATGAAACGTGCGTTGGCGCTTCTCACCCTCACGGACGCCGGAGCAATGGCTGTCAATCCCCTGTGCATCCGGCAGGTTCAGTCAATAACTGTTAAGCCAATCGACCAGCCAGAGTGCCACGCGCGGATCTCTAAAATAATCGGTCCTGATTGCGTTAGTGTCTCCCCATATTATACGACAAAAGAAAGCATTATGCATTATACGCCCGGCAAGCGAACATTGGTTAACGTACTTTCCGGGATAATCAACGCTAATAAGCCAAAGCGACTGTTCATTAGCCAGAGCACGCTGTTGGTTCAACGAAACTGATGAAGCATGGCCCGGCAGCTTTCCGAGGCGGAGGGATACCCGGTTCCCCGGCCCCTTCCTTCACACTTCCACGCCCCGTCCTCCCCCCCTGCGATGTCTCGCCCCGCCTCACCTCGCTCTGCCATGTTGCGCCCCTCGCCGCCCCGCCCCGCTCCCTTCGGCGCCACTCACCACGCCTTGATCATCCCCCCGCCCACGTCGTGCCGTTGCTCCGCGCGCCAGAGCCCCGCTCCGCTCCGCCCCATCCAACCCCGCCCCGCTACGCTACGCCCCGCTCCGCTTCGTTCAGCCCCCCGCTTCCTTCATCCCGCCCGCCCGCTCACCACGCCTCGATCATAGCCCCCGCCCCCGGCCGGGCCCCGTTCCGACCTCCTCCTTTCGATCCACGTCCTCCCACCCCGCCCCGCCCCCGCCCGCCCCGCCCCGCTCGCCGGCGCCCGGCGCAGCCAGTTCGAAGCCAAATGCTCCTCGGGGTGCCGTAGCGAGGCCATGATGTGCCGTTGGAGCTTTACTCGCCAGCTTAATGGAGGGAACCGGTAACACTAAAGAGAGTTGGGCAGGCCCAGGAGCGGAGCCGTGTTCCACGCCTCTCCACCCGCTCCCCCTGCTCTTCTCTCCCTCACCCTCTTCTTTCCTCTCTCCCATCTCCCTCTCTTAGTGTCGCCCGCTGGGCCCAGCTCCGCCTGTTCCAGGATGATTCCGGCGTTGGTAATATCGTCCTCAGATAAGACAGGTTGTGCTGTGCTCTTGTTTACAAGCCGGATACGAGCGAAACATTGTGAACTGATACGACAACGTACCGTTTCAAGAGCGCGATGTTGTCTTCTGTGTTTGGACTGCTATCGTTCCTGACAAAATATTGCCAATATAAAACAAACATAATATTATGTGAAAGAGTTTAAGGACTATTCCCCTAATTACACTTTGTTTTTAGGCGAGTTGAGTTCTAATATTTCTCTATGTTTGTGAAAATGTTGAAACTGATTAACCATTGATTACGAAAAACATATTTTTAAATAGCAGACTTTATAAAGAGCATAATACATCAAACTATTTAAAATGAAAAAGTCTTGTGTGCTTGCTTGTTGGGTATTGACATCAGGAGACAGTTGTATGTTATTACACACGCATTTAGACCTAGTTTACTCTAATTATTTTGATAGGCAATTTTTCAAAATAATTTAGTCTTACATTTAACTTTTAAGTCCAAAGTTTCATGCGTTTTATTTGTTGATCCTCTCATTCAACTTTGTTCTGTTGAATCATTTGCAGCGTAATTCATCCAGTTTAGGCACCCAACGTTGCGGTACCGGGAGCAGTAGCTCAGTGCAAGAACTGATGTCACTGCAGCACCTCTGACTGGGAGGTCCTAGGTTCGAGTCCTGACGGCGGCAGGATTATCGACACTAGCTTTTCAGCTAGGTCGAATTCAGTCGCTGTCTGGAGGAGAATTCTAGCGGCCGGCTGCTCTGATCGGTAGTTTTCCGTGGTTTCTCGATCAACACAAGGCGAATTCCAGAGCAGTACCTTACCAAACGGGCCACGGACCGCGCGCGATCTGTTATTCCTCTTCCTTGTCATATCCTCTTACATACCCTTACACACACACTTGCACTAACATGCACTGCACTATCACATATTCCGGGAGACCGGTCGGGAGCTTAGAGCTTGTTCCGGCGGGGCGGTGCCGCGCGGGATCTCACCATCCAGCGGGGGAAGATCACCGCCATCTCCCGAGAAAAACATGCGATACACTAACGGGACTAATGACCAAAGCAGTTGACGCGCTCGGAAACACGAAAAAATCAATCAATCAAACCCAACATCACACGTCGGAATGGCGACTGGGAATGTGAAGATTTCACAACCATAGTTATAATTTATGAAATCAATTGGTATTTCATGTTTTCGAAAGGCCGCCCATGTATTCGTACTTCTTGCAAGTTCCCCAATCATTACATTACGAACGCTGCAAACGCACTAAATAGAGAGACATCGAGTTAGTCTAAGCAAGTAAGCCGACCGCGCTTAACGCTTTGCATGTCAATCTATTCTTTAATGTTACGAACATATGTTGCAGTTCTTCAGAATGTTGCAGTGAACTGGAGTAGAATAGTCGGTGCCTTGTGAAAAACAATGGAGATCGTTTCTATCATCTCTAGTAATGTAGACCGGAAAACGTCTTCTGGTATTTTTGTGCACACGTGACATGAAAATGAATACCTATTAATCTTAATTAACCTTAGTCTTTAGTTATTTTGTCGTAGAAGTTAAATTATTTTTCTTTGAAAAAAAAAATTAAATAGATAACATTGAAATATGGTGTTACATTATATAAAATACTTAAAATACTTCTTAAGTGTAATTTGATTTCATCTCGTTACACAAGTGACACTCAAACTGAACTCATACAACGAAATGTTCTTTAATTCTAATGAAAATACATTTTGCTGTAATGAGATGGATAAACATCCCTGGTAGACGTCGTTGACTCAGACGAATCCTAGCTGGACCCGGAGGAAAACAGGTATTGACGTTTTCTCGTTGTGACAAGTCGCTGTGCTCACTCAACCGCTGCGTCCTTTCATTTAAACTAATATCTTCAGACCCGAGTCGCTGCGATTATTGGATTTCTCGGAAAATGGTACACGGTGTACCACGACTGAAAAATATTCCCTTCGAAAGCCAGAAAAATACAAGGTAAAACGTGAATATACCGCTGAATTTCCAGTTGAAAGAGCAGAGAGATGAAGTGAAGGTGCCAGGCGAAGAGAAGGCTGGTATCATCTTCCCCGAGCCGGGCGCGTTATTTGAGCAGGAAACGCTATACGTGACACGTGGAACAAAATGAGGACGCTCTGCGACCTCAGACTGCTTCATCTCCCAGAGAGCGGAACTTCTGCGTTGGCTCTCGCCTCGCCCTGTCCTCCCTTAACAATCCCTTAACAATGGAAACTGCGTAACTTGCATTTTCTATACGCTTTTGGGTTGGCATATCAGTTGTATCAAAGTTATTCGTTCCCTGCGCGAGGAAGTTGTGAAAATTTACCAGTTCACTTCAACTCATAGTATATTTGTAGATTAGGAATGAGCAGATGAAGGTGTCATGACAATGATGATTTGCCCACCTAAGCAGATATTCGTCATAATGAGATTACGTTCTCGGTGAGTATCAGGTTTATCTTGATACGCGGTACAGGTTGGTTGCGCATTGAGAAACCTTGCCAGGAATTCGTAATTTATACTATGAAACCTCCCTGAATGTACACTTTTCATGAGCAGACACAGCTCCTCATAGAGGATAATTTTCTTATGTCCGGGGCGAAAACTATAATTTGTTAGAATGTCTATCGTGGACCGGTCTTCAGCGGACATTTTTCTGAACCCAGATGT
Organism: Teleogryllus oceanicus; assembly: GCA_964035755.1. NCBI lineage: Eukaryota > Metazoa > Arthropoda > Insecta > Orthoptera > Gryllidae > Teleogryllus > Teleogryllus oceanicus. Next base: position 140,849,958 of record CAXIVR010000001.1, on the reverse strand, counting down.
GTCTGCTACAGACAGATTTCATTGCTCTTATATTACTTCACGGCCAAAATTTTATCTTTGAGATAAAATGATGAGTAAGTAGTATGAGTAGTAACGACTATCATTTCGTAAGGAAACGCCAATGTTCGTCGAATACAATGTGGCATGTACTGGGACATCATTTACACAGACGGGATAATAGTGTGTGTAAAACTCAGAGTGAATGCGGAAGGCTGGTACTTTGAAATTTATCCCGTCTCGTTGCAAACGAGGACAAAAGTGAGAACGTTCGCCGCATTTGCCTATTTAGGGTCTTTGTAGTTCAGTGAGCCCTTGCCGAGTGGAGCCGATGCGGAGTGCGTGAACGGGAGCAAAGCGACGGAGGAGGCCGGGGTGAACGGGGGCAGCGAGCGAGCGACTCAAAGGAAGAGGCGGGGCCGGAGCCACAGGCGGATCGGGAGCGAAGATAAGATAGAGGCGCGTAAGACGAGGGGGCGTCTCCCTCCAGCGGGCCTTGGAACGCGGCGAGGCGGCGGCGCAGCGCCTGCGAGGGAGGACGGGAGCAAAACGCGCGCCGGCACGAGCGGGGCGGGGAGGACGAACGTGGAGGCCAGGACGCACGGGGCGGACAGAACGAACGAGGAGGGCAAGACGAGCATGGCGGACAGGACGAGCGGGGCGCGGGTGGGGGCGGAGGAGAGGGGGGCAGCCATCGATCTGCTTAGCGATGCCGTGGAACGCCCGCGGCCGCAATCAACGCGCGACGGGCCCTCGACCTGGCGACAGCGGGGGCGCCCTGCGCGCACACCCACGCGGCGCGCGGGGGCGTCCCAAAACACTGGCAGTTATGAACGCCGCTTTCTTTGCCATGGAAATAGATTGAATGCTAGATTTTGGGGCAACCTTTGGTGAAGTATTGTCAAATTCCCATTGGATTGCCGAATTCAGTCGCTGCCTGGAGGAGAATTCTAGCGGCCGGCTGCTCTGATCGGTAGTTTTCCGTGATTTCTCCGATCAACACCAGGCGAATGCCAGAGCAGTACCCTACCAAACGGGCCACGGACCGCGCGCGATCTGTCCTTCCTCTTCCTTGTCCTATCCTCTCCTCTTACACACACTAACATGCACTAAACTATCACATATTCCGGGAGACCGGTCGGGAGATTAGAGCTTGTCCCGGCTGGGGCGGTGCCCCGCTGGTGGGAGAGTCCTGGTTAGGGGGATACCCCACTAGCCGACGGTAGGTCGGCGCCGGATCTCGCCATCCAGCTGGGAAAGATCACCGCCATCTCCCGAGAAAAAGCATGCACTACACTAACGGAACTAATGACCAAAGCAGTTAACGCGCCCGGAAACGTGAAGAAACCAAACCAAATCAAACCTATTGTACTGTTTGAGTCGCGTCTTGAGAAGTCACGTGCCAGGAAGTCAAATGCCAGTCTTTGATTGATCTATTCACTTCATGCTCCCCTTTCATTCCTTAACCTTCAAACCTTTAAAAGATCGAAACCAATGTTTTGTTTAAAAAACACAAAACAAATGTGGGTTAGGTTTCTTCCAAGTCAGTATATGTTCATAAAATGTGGATTCAAAATTTTTTTACCGCGCCCCATGACCAAGAAGTGTGAAAAATCAGCTTGAGAAAATACCAAGTTTGAGAGAATATCATGGATACGCGAGAAAATTTGTTCGCTGCTGAAAGATACTTTAACTTTAACTAAAAAACCGATGCATCAAAATTAGTTTTAAAAACATTTTACATGAAATATCTTGTAGTTGGACCTATTTGATTGAACGAAAATTTAATATTACGCACTTACTTTAGTTCATCCTTGAAATGAAACTCCAGTTTCTAATAAAAACAGTAAAATATTTTTAAAAAAACCACTCTGATGGTCACTATGACATGGATGTCAAAATTAACTTTATTTTTCCTATATCCTTTCCTTTCAAATTTCAGATATTTAATGGGATTGGTCGTCTTAATTTATGATAAAAGAATGTTCGAAGGATCAACATTTCGCCTGGCAATTTTCTTTATCCTTTAGCCAGGAAAATCCTTTTGCTGCCACCTTGGACGTTTATTTTCTAAGCATGAATTTCGGTTGTCACATCAGTTCCGACGCCGTTCAGTGCAATCCTTAAGGAGAACTTAACAAATTTCAATACTGGCACACTATCCTCTATTTTTTCCACAGAAATAAAACACACAAGATTATTAGGGAATTAATCACAAAGCATTTCAGTCATAAAGGATATTCATCATGTTTCGCATAGAAGAAATGCTCTACACGAAGGCTGCTCCATGTAAAATACAATAACCAACATTCTATTCAAAAATGTATTGTACGCATTATTACATATCTGTCGGTTATTGTAAAAACCCGCACCCAGAATATTTTTAGTACGTTCTATGATTTCTCTAGGTTAAAACCCATTGTCTTCACACTTTAGGGCAAAGAAACAGTAAAATTTTCTTTTCTCAAAATAATTGGTTTTTCACTGAGTGTGTTTTGGCACAGAGCAGCCGAGAATTCCTCCACCAATTCAGGAGGAATTTCTAGGAAGTCTATTGGGAAGTAATTGAACTACAATTTCCTTTAGTTTGAAAGTTGCCTTGAGCAAGTCGTGTCTGCTTTCACCAGTTTCGACTGTAAGGAACGCGTGAGGCGAATCCACGGCACGCGCTGTAATACATGAGCTCCCCGACAAGTGGACCCATTATCAGTGACTTCGCCTTTGTGAAATTGCGCTTGAAATTCTGCTGAGGCGGCGGCTTCTCCTTCCGTTCACCGCCCTGCTCCGCCGCCCTCCCTCTCCAGCCCCGCCCTGCCCCGCACCCCCGCGTCGCTGCCGCTGCGCCCCTCGGCCCTCTCTGCCTCTCCGCCGATCTCAAGATGTGCACGTATTTCCTAAATAAGCGGCGAGCTCCCGAACGTTTTATTCTCCATCCAAGTAACATCGAGTGGATTTTCTAAACATCAAAAACCCTCCCTTTCAGGATACGGTGTTTTCTAAAGCTATTCAAACACGTTTCTTATTATTACTATTATTAATATTATTTTATTACTACTACTACTAATGATGCTGATAATAATAATAATAATAATAATAATAATAATAATAATAATAATAATAATAATAATAATAATAATAATAATAATAATAATAATGTCAATGGTAATTTTATGGTCGCATCAACCTCTCCTAGTTATTAGCAAGCTCAGTGCAAAAAACACTAAAAAATTCACATAGTTCGTAATTAAAGTGATACAAACATTTTCTATTATAATACGGTTTTGAAAGGAAACAACATATTGCCGCGTTCCACGCATTACTTATATATATATATATATATATATATATATATATATATATAATGAATCTGACATATAATGCCTTGCCTCTTAACATTTTTCAGATATATCCGATAGCAGCGTTTTCCCCTATGCTAGCATGTATCGAGCTCATACAAACGTGTTTACCGATATAAATCGTCTGACATTCATCGCAAGGCTTGCATATTCTGTGGAAATGCGATGTGCATGCGTTAAGTTAGTGTACTATTTTATACTTCATGAGAACAACCTGCTCTTACCGGTGAAAAGTGACGGTCGGATTCTTATTAACTAGTTTTCGAATTGTTCTTAATTTCCAGCTACCGAGATCGTTCATTTTTTTGGAAATCTTTTGCTTTCAACTTCTTAAGCATTCTTTTGAAAGAGTCTTGAGATGGAATTTCTTCAGTCTGGGCTACCTCTACGACCACTCAGTCATCTCTATCATGTCTCGTAATACCAGAATGAGATTTCTGATACTCGTGGGTCTTCCTGTCTGGGATGGCGGAGCATTGATTCGAGTGTAGCATTTGAAAACTGAATATTTTGCTCCCAATTTTCACCATTTAACTTGGGCTAAAATAAATTATTTTGAAATGAAATTAAATCTCTCAGTTATGAAGAAGATACGTTTCTTCCTATCTTCAAACTCTTTTTAATATAAGAAAATCGGAATAATTCTTACATTTCAACGCCTAATCGCAACGCTTTTGTATTTCTGAATTGCGTTAGGCGTTCAGTTTTGCGTTTTTTTAAAAGTCGAATTCCCAGAACATTAGCTCAAACGGATTATGTAAAATAAATGAATTAGTACGCCATAAAACTTAATTTTTTTTTCACATCTTGCGACCGAATTCCAATTGTCTCACTTGTGAATATCCTATCACGACAGGACAGGACTCCCCTCTTCCTCCGGTTTCTTTCGCGTAGAACCACCCGGATGATCACTTCCATAATCATCTTCTGGAGTAATTGAAAAAACCTGGAAGGCTCATCAATTAGAAACTATACTTATACTTTTTCTTCATTTATTTACTCAGATGGTGATTAAATAGCTCAGTTTAATGTAACTTTACACATGTTAGGTGGCTTAATAGCTAAATTAAATAAGAACTTGAAACTAATACAGAGGTTGAGGTTACCCATCGAGTTCCTCTAGTCTGGATCTAGTTCGGAGAATTTCTTGAAAGGGATGGGAAACTTATTCTGGTTCTATGTGATGCATTTTTGCCGAGTCTCTGAACTAATAGTGAAGGATTTGGGGATATGTTTGAGAAGAAGTTAGTTGCTAGCAGAGGCGGCTGGTTACCCAACAGACTGGTGGTTGAACCTCCAGTGGATGAATGTCATGACGATGGAATTCGACCAACGACCATTCGATGGAATGGCGGAAATAATATGCATAATCAAATGTACATTTTGAATCAAAGACCTAACATCAAAAGAACATGAATTCTCCAAACATCCTAAATAATGCATTCAATACCTTCAGTAATTGACTGAAGTTGTGTACTTTCAATAACACGCAACATTCATAAAATTAACTTACAGCCAGTGTCAAAGACAGAAAATTGGGATTCTCCTTGAGACACCGCGTAGCTCTCGGCGACCAAACCTCTCACCCATTAGTTGCCATACCGAAGTCCCTATGTTGAAGCGTAGGGCCAAAGAGTAACTTCAGTAAACGCAGTAATAGAGGCAAGAGTCAAGAGCGTGTGCAATACCTGGGAGAGCACCAGAGATAAGATCTCGATGTTCCCGTGTTTTGCTCATTTAAAGGCTCGCGGTGTGCCCCCACCCAAGCACACGAGGGCATCCACGTGACCCCCGGCGTCCAATGTAGGCCGCCTTCCTCGGACCGCCCAAAGACGCCGCCACTCGCAAGGCGCCTGGCACGTGCCGACTGTAGTCAGTCACGTGGTCATTACCCATTCACGTTGTAAGAATATTTATGAAGAATGGGGTGGCCTTCCACCTTTCAGAGAAAGTCAAGAGGTTTAACTTCGTATCAACAAAGGATCCTTGCCCCTTCCCCGCTGTTAGTACTGGACATTGCCCGCCACTGCAGTGTTTCCGGTCGGAGCGGACTCCCATTGAAGGGACGAGAGCTATTGTCTGCTATGTTATAGACCAGGAGCGCAACTCGCTCACGAGGTTGCCTTTTGTATCCAAAAACACTTAAAAGACGCTTCTCAGGGATACATTCGCAGGGCTGTTAAGGCCACCTGCACCGTGCTAGAAAGATTGCCCTTCCGCCTTTCATAAGAAGTTAAGGGGGCTGGCATTTGTACAAAAAACATTTGTTGCCCAAAGATTCTTTCCGCCGCTAGCACGAGCTTTCTCTCACTGAAAAGATGTCTCTCATTGAAAAGATGTCCTTCCTCTCCCGGCTGTTACAGCAGACATGACATACTAATATTTGTCTCTCATTGAAAAGATGGGAGCTATTGCCACGTTCCAGCCTTTCGACCGTCCACCCTTGCCAAGACCCTTCTCACTCCAACAGTTTCAGTTCTATTCCAGGCCACCCGCGCCGTGCTGTTACAGTACATCATTAATGCGGAATTGAATGGTAATGGGCTGGAATGTGTATTAATGGCTTCAATTGTATTAGCTTGATTCTGGCTTGAATAATTTTGACATTTATATGTTGCTTGCAATTGTGTTTTGTATCAATGTGCAGTCCTATATATCTGATTGGTTTGTTGGAAGGGAGCCAGTTGATTACTGTATTGTTTATAATTAGAGGTCGCGGTGGTGACAGTGGTCGGAGTGTGAAAATCTTGCCGGCCTTGAATTTTGTATTTTGAAGCCCAGCCGTTAATTATCTTAAGATATAATTGAACTTTGTTGGTGCAATCAGTAAGTGAAGGACCACAGTTATAGAAGGCTGTATCATCAGCAAAGTATGCAATGTGGATGTCGTTTAGTGTGGGAATGTCTCCAACATACAAATTAAATAAATTAGGTGATAGGTATGATCCCTTTGGTAGTCCTGCTAAGAGTGGTCTTGGGTTGGGAGAGGTAGTTATTTGCATTTACAAAGTTTTATTGCTGATGAAACTTTGTATGATTGATACAACATAATGCGGTATCTCTATTTTCTTGATTTTATGCATCAGTCCTTGATGCCACGTCCGACCAAATGCCTGTGTTAAGTCGATGAGACCTGCTACTGTGTGTATGTGTTATTTTAAATGAAGTATAAATATGTTCGGTAATGCGGAGAGTTGGTGTAAAGTGGAAATATTTTCAGTGATACCAAATTGTTCTTGGAAATGGCTTTAAGCGATCTTAAAGAGTTTTGAGAATAATTTTTTCAAATATTTTGGATGAACGGGGGAGTAAAGTTATGGGTCGGTAGCTATTATTATCCCCATTAGTTTTATTGGGCTTGGCAATAGGGATAACAATGACACGCTTGCAAGATTGAGGAAGTATCCTATTCTGGGGCAGGAATTGTAAATTTTAGTTAAATGTGCTATTGTAAGGGGAGGTAGGTTTTTCATTACGGTATTGTTTATCTTATCGTGATGGGGTGATTTACTGAAGCGTAAGTTTTTAATTATTTTGTTAATTTCAGCTGGGTTGGTGAAATGTATGTTGTAATGTGGTCCGTAGAATATCCCTTCATTGCTTTTGTTTATCATTTTATGTTCATTGTGTGGTTTTCAGATATTGGTTATAAACTTTGATGAGAAGAAGTATGCCAACTTTTCGGATTTTTGAACAGATATGTATGTTTTACCTGTAGAGGCATTAATTGGTAGTATTATGCGTTTCTTTTTCAGTATTTTGGCACCTGATGTCTGGAATGTCAATTTTGTACCATCAAAGAGGCTAACTTGGGACACTTTGAATGTTTGTAGTTTAACCCTGTCTATATGATTTGGAGGAAGAGATCTTTTTTACCAAAAACCTTAGGTCTAAGTCAGTGCTTTAGGAATATATGTTTAATTGTTTTGAATGTGGAATATGTTGGATCTTGTAATCAAAACTTGGTGTCCCGTGATACCCTCCAATGTTGGCTTGTTTGGGACACATATTTGCATTGTGTTTAAAATTATATTAATGACTATACAGGCTAATTTGGGACATATATCTATACACTGTAGATATTATGAAATAAGTATAACTGATTTGCCCACTTAAATGGCAAACGTCATTATAAAAATTTACTGGTAAATGACTTATTTTGGTGACAAAGTAAATTTTAAAGAAGGCATGTTTGCAAATCAAGAAATCAATCGTTCAAAATAATATAAAGATATTTTATTATATCTCATCCAAAGACAATAATCATCGGTATTTTATTTTTATTCATGTATTAAGAATCTTATCATTTAATTCTTTATGTTGGACATAAATACCATTTCCCATCTAAGAACGTTTTCCTTTGTCGGTGCTGTTATTAGAAGATTGAGTTGTTTTAAAGGGGAAACAAATTCGGAGTTTATGACTCCGATTTTTCTTTACACAAATTTACAAGGGTTCTCAAAACGAGGAAAATTGACCGTCTGAAATATGACCATGTGCGTTTGTCAAGTATCAAGAGCCCTTTATATACATTTCCCACATCTCTGGGAAATGTATTGTAGTCTCCTAAGAAAAACACACCGTAGGGAATATCAGTTTTCAATGTCACTACTTTTCTTTTATCTGAAAATACAGTCAAAACAGATGCGTATACTTTTATCCAGGAAATGAGGTGCATGCAGGTACGAAGTGGTACTTGATCCTATTGTCCATGATGGTTCGTTTTTTGCTTGCAACCACTTTTCAGTTCAGATCTTCTTTGTAGAAAGTTTCTCCTACGCAGAACTGGATTCTTCTTTGATTTTTCAATCTTTGGAAGGCGTAGTAGCAGTGGCAACTATTACGTTAATCCGATCTCTAGCGGATGTTCGAAAAAACTGTGCGATCTGTGAAATGCTGAAAATCATTTAGAAATAATAATATAAACTTTCATAATTAATCAGGTGGTCCATGATGAAATCAGTGAAATCACACGCTAACAAAGGCAAGTGTCAACCAACCCCAAACGGGAATTTCTCATTAAGCGTTTCGTGATCGATTTAATTTTTTTTCGTATTTTTGAAATTAATTTGTATTTAAGATACTTTTAGTCACTATTTCATTATTGATTACTGAAAATTGTTGTTAATGTTTTTTTAGAAATTGTTAGTGAGACATATCTATCCCATTGGCCTTTCTGGGTATGATGGAACATAATAATACTGAGAAGAAAATGAATTTTTTCTTTACTCTTAATTATGAAACAATGCAATAATCAAAAATTGATATTAATTACGTTTATTTTAAATAAAATTTGGAATAGCAGGGATCAATACAATGGTTTACTTTGCATTCCTGGCACATTGTGTCTGTTCTTTTCTCCTTTTCCTACTCTCTTACTGCTGACTTGAAAGTGCAAAAATTACGAATCTTCGTAAATATAGAAAAATCCCAGAAATCAATTTAGGATGAAAAATAATTAAATAAATAATAAAAAAGAAATATTAAAACAACATAAAATGCTCAAGAAAAAAGAAAACTGTCACCATTGTGGAATGTTTCGAAGAGCAACGAGGCAAAAAATTCGCCAAATCACTTGTAACGTCTCATTAGAAAAAAATATTTTAGCGGCAATGTAATTAACTAAATAATTGAAAACAAACAAAGAAACCTTACAAAAAAACCAAGCGGAACACAGGAAAAAATGAAACTCTTACAAATGAACGCAATATGGACATTCCTGTGACAACGACAATAAAATACAAAATTCTGGGACTCACTCGTAACCGAACAACATAGAACGCAGTACACACACTTTCCACAAGAGTGCACCAATAGAGGGTTATATGTATCTCAGCGAACTTCTCGAGGAATATATTAGGTGATATATACGTATATGTCCCACTGATCACGAAAGACCGTAGATGTGAAAAGGGAACTCACAACTAAAAACCTGACGTTCGAAAATCAAGATCATGATTGAAGATTAGAGCTGAAAAAAAAGTGAAATTTTTTCTCCCAAAAATACAAAAGACAGTCAATGAACAACAAAACTGTTGCTATCCACGGTGCAAAACACATTTGAGATCACTGATCCGCCGCTGATGCAGTAGTTGTTTGATAAGTGAATCCGGATGCGTAAACTGCTATGGCCCGTAAGTATACTGCATTTTTTAATCGTGGAAGATGACAGTGAGCTTCCCCCGCTAGATGGTGAGACCCGGCGGCGACTTACCATCGATCGGCGGGGATATCCCCAACCAGGTATCTCTCACCAGCAGGGCACCGTCCCAAAGGAAATAAGCTCTAACCTCCCGACCGCTCACCCGGTTGATGCAGTGATCACACCGGGGCTTCTGTGTGAAGGTTTTAATGTCGTGAAGGACACATGACAAAAGATGGGGCTTATGGACGCCACGTGGCCGATGTAGGAACCTGAGTGCCAACCAGCCCTTTGTACTAACCAGCCCCGATTTCGCGTCCTCTATTCCTTGTGCAGAAATAATGAGCTAATGTTTGAATGTAAGGTAGTTCTACGAATGTGGGGATTTCCATGAGTTATGTGACATTTGAACCTATTGCTGGATATGATTCCAGCAGCGGCCTGTTATTGCGAAACGCTTCCGTTGGTTTGGTTTCCAATTAAAGCAAATCCCTGATATCCACTCAAAATCGATTGTAGATTTTTTTCGTCATTTTAAATATCAAGGGACGTAGATTGCCCATATGCGAAAATTTGTTGAGCTTAATCAGCCATGTTCATTACATGGCAATTGAAAAACGAGCCATGCCACTGCCTATGATTAGGAACTTTCTAGGAACCCGGGTATTGCGGGTTGCATATCGATGGTTTAGTGCAAACATATTGTCCAGAATTGCTAGTTAGAAAATGAAGGTTGGAAGTGTGCAAAGGTGCTGTTGCATACGGATGGACAATATTCGCTGGGAAGAAACAAGATCCCTCTTATATGGTCGTACAATATGTGTACACTAAGAAGATATGAACGAGAGGTCTCGAAAAATGACAACTAAAAATGTACAAGATTAGACATACAGTGTTTGTGTTCTAAGCTACAGATATGTCCCCGATCAGTTGAAAATGGAGTGAGTGGGAGAATGTCGTGTAGGTCAGTAACGAAACAAGACGGAATCAGAGGACAGAATTCTGAAAAGTTCATTCCCCTCTTTCATATTTTAATAATAAAATTTGGTCATAGTAAACATTTGACGATTTGTTTCAAAGGGATTTTCCCCTTATGATTTTACCCGCCGCAACCGTCTTCATACCAAAGGGGAATCTTGAACAATAATGTATACACACTTGTCTCCTGTAATCAGGAGTCAACATAACGCAAATCCCAAAACAACGTACTCGAAAGGCAGGATACTACCATCCACGCCCTCATTCGATTCGTAGCGATTCGGCCATTCAGGCAAGTGTAATATATTGTTTGTACACTGACCATTTAAAGCAGATATTGCTGTGCTGTTAATCGTTTTAATGTTGAAGTTTATCGGGCTAGGCCTGTGGAAGCTCTTTTCGAGACTAGTTTGATAAAAATGCACAGATCTGATGTGCAGTAATGCACAGGAAACGGTTCAATACTTTACGAAAACTAACGATATCTGGTAACCAATGATCATGGGAACAATGTTTACGATGTTACCAGAGTTAATATTTCGCGTACAGAATGAGTTGTATGTGTTATGTTCAGAAAAACCACTCACTTTCCAAACAACAAGTTTATTTACACAGTAACGGAAATATTTACATAGAAACGGTAATATTTACAATAGCGGTCAGAAAATCATTTTGCCAAACTCTATTTGCCATTTTGCACACTCTACCAAAACCACAGTTTCTCCAATCTACGTCTCCCGCTCAGTCTGCTCCGTCTCTGGCGGCGCTCCCTTATCAAGCAGCCGCCACCCGCCGCCGCTGCCGCCTCGCGCCGCTTTAGGCGCGCTCTTCAATTTTGTCACACAGCCGCAACAGTATGTACATCGACAGAAAGTTGGCCTTTTGTATTTTCTTTATTACATTTAAGAAATTATTACTTAAATGAAGTAGTTATACAGAAAAAACTTGTGTGCTTCTCGTCCAAAAATGTGAATGTATGTGGTCTAGATCATTCACTAATCTCGTCCAAAAGTTTCACATTGTAACATTAACTGCAATTACATAAGAATACATTGTAATAACATACCACCTTTCGAGTTTATCAAGCACAAATACATTTTCTTCTTTCAGATTTAAATTTTTACCACCTAATGTTAGCAAAATACAGTCATCTTGGTTAGTCTTTTGGTACTTCTCGGAAATTGTATTTTAAAGCTTGTTGAATTTATTAAAGAGACTCCAAGTGAGCCGCGTAGGAAATGAGGCTGAGAGCGGCGCTTGTTTCTTGCAGGCAAGAGGAATCCCCATCTCTGGGCTCTCCAGAGGTGGGAGCTCTCCGAGCGGGGCTTCTTGGGGCTATCAAACGGTCCACTGAACCCGTGCCATTGGTGCTCTACGCATGACGCAACCGTATTCGAAAAATATCAACTGTTACTATACTGTTTCTATACAATTAGAGACTTTACTGATCGTCAAAAAAAATAATGTGTACTTTAACAAAAACAAGATATAGTATAATGAATTAGTTTAGATTTGCATTGTGTAATTAAAAAAAACTCAATATGCCTGTTACAAATACTGTACTTTCGGGTCAATGACCCCCATCTCGATCAGGTTTTTCGTCCAGTTTCCCTGATCCATTGAGCAAATGCTGAGATGGCCCCTTGATTTGCTTCTGGACGTAAATGTAGCTTCACTATGCGCACGTTTTGTTGAACTTTCCTTTCGCTTGTAGTGATAGTAGAGCTTAGGGTGAGTTTCTATTTTGTTAACAATACAGAAAAATCAAATCTGTTTGTTCCTTTACCGTTAAAAATAAGTTTTCTATAATTTGGCAACGAAAATATCTTGTTTTTGACATGTTAATCCCTCGCTTTTTTAAATTTGTTATTATTATTATTATTATTTTCATATTTCAACTATTAATAGTTAAATTGTTGGGAAGGGATTCTGAAACTCAAGAAAGCGTGCGCAGATTATTTTCTCCCCCATACGTCACATACAGTTTTTTACTGTTTTTGACTAAATACATAAATAAATACTATTCCGAAAGGCGTGGCCACTCCACATACACCAACGGGCATGTGACACACCGTGGGACGTGCTACACCCAAGGCACGTTCCCCTGCAGCAGCTGACAGGTGTTACGTGTCAGTCAAAATTTTAGCGCGTACGTAGAGGAAGGCTTTTTATATACGATTATTTTATAAACTTGGCGGTTATTACATAATTAAAGAATGAAATGACAGCCACATCTGTAGAACGTATTGCAATCATGTTTCCAACCATTCACAACTACCACGAATGTGGAAAACCCCATCGAATTGTGCGAAGACAAATGGCGACTATTCAAAGTGTTCTGTTTCATTTGCTTAAGAAAGAAGGGAGCTCGTTAACGTGTCGCCACTCCGAGAGCAATTCCTTTCTTCGCGTGCCGTGTCTGCTCACCTCACCTCGCCTCGGCACGCATTTCTCCTGCCGCGACCCCACCCAGCCCACACGAAGCACCGGCGTCAGCGTTTTACCTAGAGCACCTTCCTTTGCCACGCCACTGACTTAGGTGGCTCAGGCCAACAATTAATGTCACTGCAGTTCCTTTGACCGGTCCTTGGGTTCGAATTCTGACTGGACAGGATTTTCGTTACATAGTGAGGTCGAACTCAGCTGCTGTGTGGAGGAGAATTCTAGCGGCCGGCTGCTCTTAGTGTCTTTTTACCAACACCAGGCGAGTGCCGGAGCAGTACCCTAACCAGCGGGTAACGGACCACGGGCGATCTTTCCTCGGCTGGGGCGGAGCCTGGATGGTGGGAGATAACTCATTGGGAGAAATCTCGCAATCTCAAAGGGTAGGTCGGCGCCGGATCACGCCATGGAGTGCCATCACCGTCATCTCTCGCGTTCAATCATGCACAACTCGTATGGTACTAATGACCTTAGCAGTTGACGCTCCCGGAACCAATCAGTCAGTCCGCCATGCCACGCCACTTTGTGTCCTGAATGAAGGCAATCGGAATGCCTCTTGGACGCGGGCGACGTCTTATTTATACGTGTACGTGTTAGTTCTGGGGCGTAGGGATTTCGTCAGGAATGATGGAAAATAGATGGGGCTTTATTTTTTCCAATATACTGAAAAATTCACTATTGTTTACTGAGCACTTCGGTGGGTGAGTGGTTAGCTTACTGGCCTTTCACCACCCAGAGTGTTGGTTCATGCTCCACGGCGGAGGAGTGATGTTGCTGGTACTAATGATAAGGAAAGATTCTGGTCTCTCTGTAGCCTGTTGTGCAGGGTAATGCTCCGACATTCGCCTGGAAGTGATCAGGGAAATCACTGAATAGAGAGATAGACAGACCTACGCCAGAAATGCTGGTAGGCACCACAATTTCACTGATTTAGACTCATCAAGAACGATGTCTGCCAACCAGCTAGGCTCGAACACGCGACAGCGTAAGTTTTTGTGAATACGTTCGCTGCTATTGAAGTTTCTTTGGAAATGTTTCCTATGATGTTAAATGTACATGTTAAACATTTTCATAACCCATAAATAATTGAAGTTTCTTTTTAAAAAACAACCTTAGTCCAAAAAGTGAGATTTTGAGATACTATAACTGTTGCTTGAGCTTCGTAGCCGCCATTTGCTGACTGTGGTGTTGTGAACAAAATCACCCCCTGTCCCCAGTTATTAGCCCCGAAAGTTTCAGTGATTTTGATAAAAGAACCATAATCCAGAGTATTTTTTGGTAAAAGAACCATAGAACTTTAAATGTAAGTTTTCTCCATATTATTTCTCAAGCATAGCTTATCTCAACTCAACGGATGATAACATTTGTTTCGTGAATGCGGTTATTCTGCATAACCTGTATTTTGGTCCTGGAAGTTTGGTGATAGTGTATAGTATACACTGGGTATAACAGGGTATACACTGTATACCCTGTTCTTGTGGCATATACGTCCTTTGTGTTTTGAATTTGAGCAAGCAATAGAGAAAGAAACAGCTAAGAAATGGATTATACATGAAAGTAGAAAGAATAGAGAAATATAAACCTAAGAAAGAGAGAAAAGAGGATGTAGTAAGAGGAAAGAAGGTTAAGGGAGATGCACATTTTAACACCAAGGAATCTTCAGAAGTTGTCTATGTATTTACAGTCACCTGTTAACAGACATTTGTTTCTAAATTTGTCACCAGTGGCAGATACTAATGTGGACAAGAAAAACTCTGATAATGATAACAGGAGTGACGAAGAACAATAAGTCGGTCAATAATATTCCCAATTGATTAAGTGTATTAACTTCTTGCATCATTATTTCAAATATTGTAATTTTACTGCCCCAAGTAAATAATTTTGATATACAAATTTCTCAATTTTTTGAAAAATCCATCACAGTCCATACCCCCCACTTGATCCAATAATTTCCACAATACACTTCAAGCTTGAAATATATTCAAGCATTCATCAGTATTTAAAATAGCTTGAGAAAGTGCACAGCAAAATGTTCATGCTCCAAATGTCTACTAATTTTGCCATGGAACTTTTTTCGCGTTCTTGAAAAAATGTGTTTTTGGACTATGGTTGTTTTTTTAATAAAAACTTCAATTTACGTGCGATAACACATCTAAGTATTTGTATATTTTGGATAATGGATGTTTCCTTAGTCCTAGTTTCTTAAGTCCGTTATCTGTAATTCATGCTCGTCTCGGGAAAATGGAAAAGACGATCAGTGTATATCATGAATTTCTAAAAAAGCCTCTTTCAGCTATCCTAAACACATTGGCTCTGGGGACAATCAGGTCCTCCGCAACTCTACTCATTGAAAACAATGAACAAAGTACATATCAATGGATGGTTCGAAACCAAGACACGTCAACTATTCCTTTCCAATTTTGGCAAAGTGTATTTTTACTGCAGCCCTTTTGTAACTGAAAGGTTGCCAATACAGGATAGCCCTACGCCAGGATAGATATTTGAGGTGTCAGCACGGTACTCATTGAATAACGAATTCATTTTAATTATTATTCATGTAATTACATACATTTGATTCAATGAATATGTATTGAAGGTGGCGTCAATTTACCATTATATCGTATTATTTATTTATCGGTCCGGCGATAATCTTCAGAATTATATTTGCAAAATGTTTATGTAATATCGCTTTGGAACTTATCAGATTCTTTGTAGCGTTCGCTGTCATGGGGCTTACGTATTTGGCAAATATGTGATACATATAACTATGTGAAACATTTAATCCCGTCTAGTAAATAATTGTCTCTAAATATACCTGTTTGAGGCAACACTTGTAAATTTAGCCTTAAGTGCTACTTGCGGAAAGTTAGAAAATGCATTTCAATCGCACCACATGCGTCTAATGAACTGACAATTTTTCATGGATTGAAAATGTGCTTTTAACATGGATTGTCCGGGCGCCCCGACATGTTGCTCATTGGGTTTGCTCACACTGTGGACTAACAATTGAATCAGACGGTGTTTTTGGTTTGAGAAAATAGTGTTTCCAAGATGGTATAACAGTGCTAGTGCACGAAGTATTAATACCGAAAATAGATTCTTGAAATGGTTGTGGCATCCTTGTGCGGGCTAAAAATCCTTGTAGCATTTGTGATATAGAAAAAGGCATGTTGACTATGTGTATGGTAATACATTACATTTGTAATGTTTTTTTCTGTCTGTGCGTCTAATTCTGCGATTATTTTCCTACATTTGTGACATTACCCATCCCCTGCAGTTCTATATGCTCGTGGCCGCAATGCAGGCGAATGACTGGGAAAGGCCATGGTAAAAAGATGGGAGTAAATATTTGAAGTTATTAATGATCCCGTAGTGTTTTTGAACATTGACAGGAGGTCCGGAATGGAAAGAAAAGTGGGCGTAGACGCATTGCCGGCCGCGCTGTGAGAGCAGGGGCAGAGGTCGGGGGCGGCGGAAGCCGTGCCGGGCGCGGGGTGAGGAAAGAGCATCCGGGAAGACGTGGGGCGCGGGGTCGGAGGTCGAGGGTGTGTTCGACGGGGCTGCGAGGCCGGGGCGGGAAGTGCCGCGGGTGGTCACTTCCGGTGCCGCGCCGGCGCCGTCGTGCCAGCCGCCGCCTTGCGGAGCATCGCGTGCTGGGAGGCCGGGGTTGAGCACGCAGCTGCCGGCGCAGCGGCGGACGGCGGCGGTGGCGGCGGCGGCGGCGGCTTTGGGTGACGGCGGGCGGCGATGGGCGGCGGTGGGCGGCGGCGGAGGCGGCGGGCGGCGGCGTTGGGTGGCGGCGAGAGGCGGTAGGCGGCGGTGGGCGGCGGGGGCGGCAGCATGTGCGGCAGCGGAGGCGGCGGCGGGGGCGGCGGCGGGGGCGGCGGCGGGGGCGGCGGCGGGGACGGCGGTGGGGGCGGCGGGGGCGAGGGCGGGGCGGGCGGCGGCGGGGGAGGCGGCGGGGGCGGCGGCATTGGGTGGCGGCGGCGGCGGGCGGCGGCGGTGGCGAGGCTCGTGTAAAAAGGCCCTTTCGCTGGTTCTTTTATCTCGCTGCGGAACGGGGCTGGCGCTTTTGTTTTTCCTGCTGCTTTGCTGCTTCGTTTCCCCCGTCGCCTCCAACACCAAGTTACTTTTCTGGGGTTTTGCGCGTCTACGAATACACGTGAAGGTTTGAAATATGATCGTTTTCATGAGCCCTGAAAAGTTACGTAACCAAACAGTTTGCATTAACTTGCTTGATCTAGAAAACATCCATGCGCGCTGTAGTATACGAACAATAGGCATTGCTGATATGTTTTCAAATTATATTATTTTATCTTTTTAACGTTGATAATTCCAAGCATATTCATTGTAGCTAGAACTCGTTCATTCGAACTTTCAATATCGATTAATGTGTTTTTACGATGTAAAGTATAAGAATTAATATAGAGATTCCCGTAGTGTTAAGTTGTTTCTTTGCGAGGACCTAAAATAATAATCAGAATAAACAGATAATCAGAACTCCCTGGGGCCCTTACCGAGTCGATGTGTGTGTAGGGTGGGGGGGCTGACGTTGTGGGCCGCGGTAACGCGAATATGTTATGAAATGTAAGTCATTCAGACTGCATTTAATGAGAAAAATAATAAATGTATGCAGCTTTTATACAATTTATTTTGCACAGTGGAGAATAGAAAGGTAGGCACGTTATCGTTCTGTATTGTAACAGCCGTCTCGTACTTGCTCCGCAACGATTCCCAGTTTTGTCTGCCGACGAACGCTGCCTGTGTGCTGCGGTCCGGGACAAGTGCTTTGACATCAGGTGGCCACTAGTGCGTTCCATAGAGTCATTGACTAAACCCGCAGTTAGTCTGTGAGTCTTATGCAACCCTAGATGGAACGACGTAGTAACTTTACAAATGAAAGAAAGGGAGGTTTTCTTAATGAAATGAGGCACATATTTTAATTATCATATAGGCAATATGGCTTGGCTTTCGCACCTGTCTCTACGATTATTCTGTAAATATGCACATGTTCCCCGTGTAATTACTAAAAATGGAATGTAAAATTTGGTGCCAGTGGGAACCAAACACAGGACCTTCCGTTAACCAGACGTAGGCTCCTATTATCTGAACACTGCATTTCACCCCTATACTCCTCCACACGACGAAACAAGTTGCCTTCGCAGAGTCAAATGCTGGTGATAAAGGAGATGCAAACACACAAACTGAAATACTAAAAATGTCATTTTATAACATTGCAAAATGAGCTCTATTTTTATCCACTTTGATTTATCTGTGCTGGTAGCTTTGACGCTCTTTAGGAAATAAGTTATATTAATTTATCAAATTAATTCAGTGATCATTAAATCGATTTTTAAGTTTTTGTAGTCATGCCCCGTATTTATACGAATTTTATCATTTTTCTTCCTTGAAGAAAGAGGAACTATGAAGGATAGTGGTTTTCCTTATTGCAAAGTCTGTCGTGGGGCTCAAGCTGATGCACTGTTGAAAACGTTGAATTTTTGAAACAAAAGTTTACAGTGCCACTGAGTCACGGCTAAAACTTTGAAAATTGAAATTGTATTAATACAGAGGGTTCGAGGGAGAGTCGTGCAATTGTTACAATTGCAAGAAAGTGAAAGGTTCTAAATCAATATATTCCAATGAGCACGGAACTAATGTAAATGAACATATTTTGAAACATACTGCTCTTATTTCCTACTTTCTGGAATGTTAAGAGTGATGTGATCAATCAAAAAGCAAATATTTAGACCTTTAAAAATATGGTTATCTCATAACGCTGTTCTCTTCAATGGCGCATTGGAAAGCTTCAATTTTCAATGGAGAATTTGCATATGCAGTTGCTAGGTAGCCGTTTTTCAATTAAATTCTTCATTCTTGAGTTTGTTAGAAACGCTGAGCTGCGTATTTCTCGGAGGGAAGCAATTTCCGGTGTTTACCTCTCTCCATGCTCTTCAAGAGCCCTTCAGGTGTGCATTTATTGCGTGTCACGACCTGAGCTGCCACATGATCTTTCAAATTAGCGGAATGTTTGAACCTATATATCTTATGTTACGCAACGTATGCAATTTTCCTTGTTGACTTATGAGACGATGATTGGGCATTAAAAGGAGATGGATTAGAGACGCAAACACGTGCACAACAAGCTGCTCCATCTCGCAGAAGGACCCTGCAGCTGACATTCCGATTATCCACAGCTGCATCACAATGATGTAATGCGTTCTGCGGTAAGATACAAACTGTGCGGCACTTCACAAGAGAAGATATTCCACTTTGACCTACCACACAGTATTATTTAATTCAATGTATTTAATTTGTAGATTAAATGAATTAGAAATTTGAAAATTAATTTTCTTTTGATCTTTGAGGAAGCAAGGTATTTTTGTAATTCCATAACTATCCTGTAAGAGCTGGCATGTCCATTTTCTTACAATTTTTCAGGACATCAAATAGAAAGTTTAAAATCCTTCCATAAATAAAGTTTAGGTTGAAACGTTTTGTTGTATAATATTTTATTAGAAAATATAACTATGAAAAACAATCTAATTCGAAATAGTTTCATTAATTATTTTTTTTGCATAAGTTTGTAAAATATATTTAACGTTCTGACCTGGTACAATTTTCGTCAGTTCTTCAGACTAGATCGAAAAGAGGTAAAAGCTTTAATAAATTTCGATTTTCCTAAGTTTCGTAGATTCGGGTGCTTTTAGAAGTGGGATCTGGTACAACATTTTATTTAAACTGAGCCATGTTTTGATCCTCGTCTAATTCACGTTCTCGGAATGGATTTTCATTACATATTCAACGTTACTAGAATAATGAAATATATGACATTATAGTCAAATTTAGACGTCCAAAAGGCTGTAAAAATCTTTCATAATCTTATATTCCAATGAAGTATTAAACACGTATGTGAGCATAGAGACATAGTCATACTATAATATTACAACTTTTCGTCATTGTATATAATATGTGGCAGTTTTTATATATTTTATATGTTGATGTAATAGTATTGAGGTAAAATGCATTTCCTACTCTTATTCCGGCCTCTCAATTTTTTTTGTCAAAGAAAGCGTTGAAGCCTGAAGGAAAGCAAAAGCTTACACCAGAGTTCGCTGGCTTAAACCACATACCTGTTTTTTTAAAAGGTCGAAATGGTGAAATGGGAGACAGGAGAAATTTGCATTTATAGAGTAGTAGAACGGCCGGTATTTGAACTATGATACCCAAGGATGAAACCACTCACGATGGCCACTTTTCTATGGATCATCTACTCTGCGACATGGGACGGCTGGCTTCATTTACATACCGAATGCTGTCGAAGGAGTTTTTTTCGTCTTTTGCAATACACGTCGTCTACCGACTTCAATTCGCCAACCCTTCTTTCACTTCACTAAAACACTTATAAAATTCACAAGGCCTCAAGTGCGGCCAAAATGATCGAGAATATCCATTTTGGAAAAATCCTGAACAGTTTAAGCGCTAGTGTTGTCCACAGAACGACCAGACGCAAGGCCAGATATTGGCAAAATCACTTTTTCAATACCTTTCAAGATTCCACCGAACGTGGATTCAGATAACACTACATATTCCAGAACGCAACACACTACATATAGAAGCAAGAAAAATCCACTTTTTTGTTATCAGATTGCACAAAATGTGTTTTTATGCGAATAATCGACTCTTTTCTCCAGCAGCATTACACTGATTTCTCTACACTGTGTATACGAAATAATAAATAGCCACAGGATTGCATCTTTTTCGGGTTTCCATGCAGAATAATAGAGCTACAACATAAAACGTTCGTTTGAAAAATACGCCCCTACTAATTAGTTGGGATTTGTCGTCGTGTCAGTGCATTTCTGTGTGGGCGACAGCAACTGGCGTGTTCGCGTCAGGCCCCAGTGCCTGGGGACGCGGCGGGAGCGCGGCGAGTGCGCGGCAACGCTGTACTGGCTGCCGCGCGCCGCCTTCATTGAAGGCTGCCGCGCGTGCGAACAGCGCCATGCCGGCTGCCCAGCCTGCGACGCGACGCGACGCCGCTCCCGGCTAACGCGAGTGCGAATGAGCTGTCGGCGACGCGCGCGCCTGCACTCTTTGCTCTGCTCTTGCGAGCTTACCTCGTTTTACCTTGCACTCGTTGCTATGATCTTGCGAGCTTATCTCGTTTTACCTTGCACTCTTTGCTCTCCTCTTGCAGCTTACCTCGTTTTACCCTTGCACTCTTTGCTCTGCTCTTATGTGCTTCCTCGTTTTACCTTGCACTCTTTGCTCTGCTCTTACAGCTTACATCGTTTTACCTTGCACTCTTTGCTCTGCTCTTGTGTACTTTTTACCTTGCCCTCTTTGCTCTGCTCGTGCTAGCTTACATCGTTTTACCTTGCACTCTGCCCTGCTCTTGCGAGCTTTCCTCGTTTTACCTTGCACTCTTTGCCCTGCTCTTGCGAGCTTTCCTCGTTTTACCTTGCACTCTTTGCTCTGCTCTTGCTAGCTTACATCGTTTTACCTTGCACTCTTTGCTCTGCTCTAGTGTACTTTTTACCTTGCACTCTTTGCCTGCTCTTGCTATCGTTTTACCTTGCACTCTTTGGCTTTCCTCGTTTTACCTTGCACTCTTTGCTGTGCTCTTGCGAGCTTACATCGTTTTACCTTCTTCAAAGGGATTGGGAGAGAACGAGCATCCACGACATTACTAACAATTTCGTCAGAGAATGGGATATAAAGTTCAGGAACTTTCAAAGGCATATATGAATCGGTGATTACGTAAATGTCATGAGTCACTAAGAATTTTTTTCAAGAAAGACAAAAGATTCGTACGTGATAGAGGGAGGCAAATTAAGACTTATACGTTTGGAAGATATTATGAGGAAGACTTTCGTCTTGTTAAATTTATATTAACATTATTAAGAAACATTAATATTCATTATAAATGAACATAAACATTAATATTCATGTATTTATTTATTAAAAACTTGTTATTGTGGATTATTATTCAGAAAATAATTAGTATTGTACAGTGACTTCTGCAATTTACTCAGTCAACTGGCTTACACTTAATTATTATAGATGGAAATCATACACACAGTTTCAAAATATGTGTACTTTATTTTTACCAATATCAAATTCAACACATTTTCACATTTAAACTAATTTTTAAGTTACTTTTATCTCATTTTATTACAGAAAAACTATATCAACTGACTTCTTCTTTACAGATTGTCTGAGTTATCAATTGAGAATACAAGGAAATGTGTTCTGATATAATGTAACGAAGGGTCTTTCTTAGGTCGTTAATTATTTGCACATTAAGAGAAATTTTTCGTTGAGAGTGTTTTTCAAGGCTTGATAGAGATGTAGTACGACAACGTTCTCGTGCAAGAGCGAAAGAATATTCAGTTGGCCTATCAATAAAGTATCTTGACCATGATGCTAACTGAAGTTCATAAATGTCATAAACAATGTTGTTTGCTACTACACTTTTTGACCTCGCAGAATCTTTTTCCCCAAGGCTTGCAACGGGGAGACAGTTTTTTTTAATATGTAGGATACCAATCTCTAAAATTTAGAATTTCATCTGTTTCCATATGTTTTATTAAAACATTTTCCCAGATTATCCATAACAATAATTTTTATATGAAACATACTCTCTATCATGCCTCCTTAACTCTCTCTTGAATGCTCGAAAATCACGATCGTAAGACAAGAACGAGTGGCCAGAATTGGGTCAAATTGAACATTTTCTTCAATTGTTTATTAATATTGAGATTAAATATTTAATTAATTGTGTGATTATTTTGGCCTGGACCGCCGTCACTATCTTTTTTTTGTTTCCTAGAATTTTTGTTAAAAGTCCCCTACATGATTCTGATACAGGTTTGCTGTGTTAATAGCCAAATTATGAATGGAGAATGAAATTAAAATGAGAATGTACTAACGCCTAATTGTCTTTTGTAAAAAAATTCTGCATAGAGATGCACAGTAAATAAATTATCTCCATGTAATAAAAAAATATTTTTAATACATCGTCCTTCTTGCTCAAGAAACCAACTGATTTTGTACAGTGAATAGCTGATGTTCTTTAGACAGCTAACAAAGCAATCGACTGTTGAGTGAATAATGGGCATGCGTCAGTGACTCATGCCCTTTGAACAGCCCACGAAAATTTAACATGGCACCATCTCAGACTAGGTTAATAGGACTCATGTCCATTCTACGCCAAACATACTTCACGAAGCTGGAAAACGTTCATAATCCAATTTGTGGAAAACAAATGACGCATGGCCTTTTATGAAATTACCGACTCATATGAAAACCTCAAAAACATCTGTAGTAAGGTCTGTGATTTTGTATACTCTCCTAACCAGAGGTATAAATTTCGATGTATGTCCTTTATTTGCTGGAACAATGGTGTAACTTATAATCGGATATTAATCAGATACGAATGGCAAATACGGTTTCATTTATTATTTACATTAGTACTGCTAATATTTTAAATATTTTTACTGCTGACATTTTACGTTCATTTATCTATCATTTGTTTATTATAGTATTTAATTCGTCCTATCTGCAAAGGAATGGAATGCTTGAATTTCATGTGGGGGAAAAGTGGGAATTGAACATGAATTTTATTGTGCACTCTAAGTGGACATAAGAGGTTTGCCTTTTATTGCTACTCAAGTCCCTTGTGAGAGAGATTTCCCGGAAGCGTAACTTGTTTCGAGTGATTTAAGGATTCGACTTAAACCTGAAGATTTTTCTCAGCACATGTTCCTCGCCTCTATATGCTATACACTTATACCATATACTTATAACTATATACTATCATATATACGTGTACTATAAGCTATATACTTGTACTATACACTTGATGTCGAAAAGCTGTAAAGTGAGTTATAAGGTCCCTATTTAGTCCCTGTTTAGTCTAAAAAGGCTCGTTAAACATTTACTGTCATAAAAGTAGCAATATTATTTATTATCATTGTTACACACATTGTTTTCACATGTTTCGTCTTAAATTATATCGGATTTTTGTAACAACTTTCATAGAATATATAATCAGTGTTTGGAATCTCGGAGCAAAGGAAGGTAAATATATTTTAAAGCGACACTACGCAAAACTGTATTTTGGAGTCTCAGAGTTCCTAAATTTTTTTAAATTTATATATTTCTTAAAATTTGATAAATGAAAACATTCATTTATGAAGTTATAATTCATTCAAGAAGAGTCTCACCTCCGTAATAGAGACAAGAGATGAAGGTTTGGCACTGGAGTTGTATACTGGCATAGCACCATTGTTACATTTCTCCGCTTCACTCCTCTACAGCATAATTGATTTCGTGCAACTTGATTGACAAATCGTAATTTGTCACTCTTTGGTCGACTTTAGCCACATTAAAGTTCTCTTTTCATGCACAAATTTCACATTACATCATATAATTGACATACAACGTCACTCTCAATTGTTAATTATACAATAGTACACACAAATTTAATTTCACTAGACGTGGTAATGCCTCTTTCTGTTAGTTTTCCGAACTCTTGATTGCTATCATTCAAATACATCCAAAGCATATCACCAATGAATAAATGTTTTCAAAATTGAAAAGATACTGTATCAGTGGCTTTCATTGTCGACAGCTGCTACTGAGATTTAGATCATTTTTTAGATGACCATATTGTGACACAAAATTCAAATGTACGGCATTAATGTTTGGAAGGTTCCCCATTAGAGTACATTTGGTCAACGATTTCTCAGTGGATAGTGGATTTATTCGCATTGTCTGGTCTGTTCGCTCCTTGCGGCCACATTTAAATTCAATAGCCAATTGTTCATGCGTGAGATGTACTGGAGAACAACTGTCTTTCCACCAGAATCGATGAAACACTTCATTGGTAGCTAACTGCCATGCAAGATGAATGGGAGTTATTGTCACTGAATATGCTTATGAACTTTTGGTACAGAATGCCTCGTTGTTCGTATGCATTGAAACGAAAAATTATTCCACGTTTATGAGCAGAATTCTAACAAATTTTCACTAAAAGGTATTTTAATGTATTCTGTTAATTGTAAAACAGCGTTTATATAGGGAATACAACTCATCAAATGGGATTTCGTCAATATCCAATAAAATACTCCCATTATTTCGAGCACTTGTGAGTACACATTAAGATTTTATTATTCGCCATAGTAAGGTATAATATTTTATTATCACAAATGCTTGTAACCTCGCCGCTAATCAAAGAAAGACTATTCACACGTACAGAGTATGTGAGCGATCTTCCGCAGAATGCGTAGGAGTACAGACTGCGATGCTCTCCCTTTGAGGCTGACCTGCCTATGCCGGAGGGAAACCGGCTTCGTTAGCCGAATTCGTTTACCATGTTTCGTGAAGTCACAGAGGTTAAGATAATTCGAGACTCGCGGGTTCTTGGTTGGGTGATCGGCCAGGAACCCCGGGACCTAAAGGCATCGAGCCCCTGACCAAAGGGCTAAAAGGCACTGACTGCGAGGTGGCGGGACTTGACAAAGAAAGGAAAGGAGGATTTCTCCACACAAGCGCTCAACACCCAACGAGGGCTGAAGAGACTCTTTGCATGAATGACGCATCAATTTTTTTTAATGTCGTCAGTCTTAGAGGGCTTTAACGCAGGGAATCTGGTCCTGCTGTGCACAGTTAGTTGCGTTCTCCGCTACCAGAATCGCTAGCAGCCCTGGCGCGATGGAAAAAGAGTAGCGGATAGGCGCTAACCGCTACGAAGACAAAGTTCAGTTTAGTGGACGAATACAGACGAATGGCATCCTGCGTTGCTGCAGTTCTGATGTTATTGAAGCGAAAATTTGTTATGTTTTCTTCATTTTGTGAGTTAGATTTCTTTGTATTTCCAAGTTGAGTTCTTTAAGTTGTGTTACGTTTTTCGTAACGACGTTCTCTAAACACGTTCTGACATCGAAAGTGGAATAATCTTCCTTTCGCGTAGTTAGTCATTGCCTTTTATCCCTTCGGCCAGGGGCTCGACACCGTTGAATACTCGGGGTTCCCGGACGGTCACCCATTCAAGAACCTGTGGCGTCTCGAGTTGCTCATTAAATAACAAAGTATAATAAAGATTTTTGTGTTCATTCCTACAAACCTGTATTAAGTATTGGTACTTATTTTCGCTGCAAATTAAGCTAATATATCTTCCTTGCATACGTTCTTTACATTATTTTCGCTCCTCCACTCCTTAACAAATATTCCTTACGATATATATCATAAGATTTACTGGGTAGTAAATCTTCCTCAGCTTTCGCAATTTCACTTTTAATACTTTCAGGAATATCTTCAGACAGCAATTGTCAACCCAAATATACCCTCCCATGTACTGCCGAAATCAATATAATACCTGTCATTATTACGTCTACTTGTAGAAGATAATAAGCTTGAAATGTTGCCAAGACGATCGGATAAGATAAAATATTGTATATACACGTGGCTGAAAAATGGGCTCGCTAGTATTTGCACAATTACGTTTACGCGCTAGTAAATAATAAACTAACAACGGTCTATTTCAGTCACTAACAAAAAAATCTATTAACCAGAATGATCGACTGCATATTGCTTTGCTGAATGAACCTGAATCACCTGATAACACAAGTGTGTTTGTAGGGCTCGTGAATTTTTTAAGAGCTGTAAGTTTTGTTAAACAACTCGTCCATAATAGTACGTAGGTAAGTCAATAAGTATCTGCAATTTTGCTCTAATTTTCTTTAGGTTGGCTGTATGGGTTAGTATGCTCATCAGCCATTAGGACGCACCGTTGTCTTTGTCTGTGGTAAGTTTCAGCGTTACCAGATCAGTCCACCGTGCGCTGTTACGACGTAAAGATGGTCGCGTCACTCTCTGTTTGCACCAAAGAAGAACAGCGTTCCGTAATCCGTTTTTCGTGGTCTGAAGGTGTTCCAGGAGCAGAAATTCATAGAAGACTTACTGCACAGTACGGGGACAATGTATTGTCGCAGTGAAGTGTTTACCAGTGGATTGAACAGTTCAAAAGTGGTCGAACGAGCGTGAAGGATGAGGAAAGAACCGGGCGTCCTGCTGCAGCCGTAAATGACGACAATATTGAACAAGAGCGTGCATTGATACTCAATAACGGACGAGTTACTGTTGATGAAGTGGCAAACCATATGCACATTAGCCATGGTTCTGCTTATGAAATAATGCACAACAGGCTGAACTTTCATAAAGTCAGTGCGAGATGGGTTTTGAAACAACTCAATGAAGAGCACATGCGCAATCGTGTGAGAATCTGTCGGCGCCTATTGGATCATCATGCTAACGAAGGTGAAACGTTTCTGAAACGAATGATCACTGGAGATGAAACATGGGTTCATCACTTCGAACCAGAGAGTAAACGGCAGAGCATGGAATGGAAGCATCCAGAATCTCCAGTCAAAAAGAAATTCAAGAGTCAACCTTCTGCAGATAAAGTGATGCTCACAGTGTTTTGGGACTCTCAATGTCCAATTCTGGAACATTACCAGGAAAGGGGGTCAACAGTGAACAGTAAACGTTACAGTGAAATGCTGTTGAACAAGTCGAAGCCTGCAATTCGCAATAGACGCAGAAATAGATGGTCGGAAGGAGTTCTCTTCTTGCACGACAATGCGCGTCCAAATACCGCCGCCTACACCGTTCAAACTCTTCAGAAACTGGGTTCGAGGTGTTGGAACATCCCGCGTACAGCCGCGATCTCGCCCCTTCAGAGTACCATCTGTTTGGTTTACTTACGGATGCTCTAAGAGGCCGTCGATTCTGCACCGATCAACAGGTAGAGGAAGCGGTGCATACGTGGCTTGCTGCGCAACCAAAACCTTTTTTTCCGACGGAATCGGATATCTTGTTCACCGATGGACCAAGTGCATTGAAAAGCATGGTGACTACGTCGAAAAATGACATAAATAAAAATTGTGTACTTTTGGTATAATAAATTATAAAAATTGGTTGCAGATACTTACCCTCCTATATTATGCACCTAGTTTATAATGTTAAACTTTATTGCAAGAGTACATGTTATAGAGTTGCAAGAGTATACGTTATAAAGTAACGTTATAAACGAATTGTATATGTATTTTTTGTATTACAGCATTACAAATTTATAATAAAACCAATGTTAATTTTTGGAAACAACTTGTTTTTAATGTCACAGATATTTGACGTCTGTGGTCAGCTGTTCGGATTACCGCTACCTCCTCATGATTCTCTCGCTGTGATTGGTTGAATATGTGATGACGCACTTGTTTGTGCCGTAAACGACAAATATGTCATCATCTCTGCCATAAGATGCCATTTTATGAACGATTTCTTGTAACGAAAAAGTCGTTTAAAATACTGGAATACAAAAAACATAGTACTTTACTGTAACCGTCACGTATCTACCTAACTATTTCGTAGTACGCCGAATTACAGAAGTAAATCTGTTATTTACTTGTTTTGTGACGTGTGATTACACCGTCACACAAACCTGGGAAGACCTCAAATTATGGATAATTCCCTATCGGTGGTGGGTTCGTCTTTGCTAACTAATATTTATTTAACAAACAAACACAATTTCATAGTTTTAAAGAACAAGTAACATATATTCTTTCCAATCTTAAATAATACTACACTCAATATTTACACTTAATATTCAGCTTCTGCGTGACCTCGCAGTGCAAAATTCTGTTTTACAAAGTCTCTTGACTGTTCATGAAATAACGTTTTACCAGAAACAATTTAACAGCTTTCATTCATGTTCAAAACCTTTTTTACATAGACAATTCCTCTTAAATGATTTCAAATAACATCAAGTCAATTATGTATGAATTTAGATAAAGAATTATACACAAGGACGACTTTTATCAATAAACATAAAAAATTATTTAGATCTGATTTCTCTTACGACTGCAAAAATAAATTTACTGGTTATCAAGACTAATATTTAGTAAAACTTGTCCGATCAATGTCTGTTACTGAGGGAAGCTCATATTACGTTTTAATTTGTGCAATCAAAATTCTATCTTGAAAGTTTTCCAAGCTGCAATTCAGTAAATATTCTTTCTGCTTTTCTGCGACTCACGACCGGCGAATTCTCCAAGCTGGTCCCGCGCTGAGTAGACGGCTGTCGAGCGACGTTCACGCCCCAAGGTCGTCGTTGTCCTGCGACGGTTCGTGCGCTGCCTACCGCGATGGAATCGGAGTATTTCCGTACGCCTTCTCCTCGTCGTACAGCCCAGTTAAACCACAGCTTACACGAAGGTGATGGTCGCGTTAGAATGCGAGTCCAAAACTCCAAATTATAACTTTGTTTTAGTGAAAGTTGAGCCAGTTGTTGAATAAACTATGCGTTTCGGAATTATCAAAATTCTCCAATAGAATTTTCGAAATGAAATCCCATAAATAAAAATGAAATAGAATAAAAGGAGAATAAGTAACTGCTCAAAACTAAAACTGAAAAAGCTGTAACAAAGAAACAGAAACACGTCCTATGTTACAAAAAATCTCTTTTATATTCCAGCAACGAGAATGTAGCAACGTGGTTTTATAAATTCATTTTAGTCCACTACCACTGTTATTCTTACATTCGTTGCATTACTTGTTTAATATTCCTATCGAATTTTACGTAATCTTGACATATCACAGTGATTAATCCCATGAAAAATACTTAGACAATTACCTTTTAATAAAGCTTCATTTCTGGTATTTTCCACGTGTCCCTCGTCGGTTGTGTGGTGGAATAGTACCCATCTAATCACTTCAGCGTCTCGATCCGGAAAGAAAGACAATCTCGTCCGAGTCAAGCCTCATGCCACATTCGCATTTCTACAAAAGTTCTGATTGGCTAGGGCGAAAGTACGTTCAGAAATTTGTTTCTAGGTAACGCCATCTCTTCGCTACTCTAGGAACTATTTGTAGGGCAAGATGTCGGGTATTGTCACTTCAATATTTCTTTTGTCATGAGTGTAGCCGATGACAAGCGGTTACATTACTTTTTAAGTTAAAACACTTATCATGATGTCTTGAGTCTTCGCCTATAATTATATACATCTTTGCTTGTGAGATATCCCAAACATGAACATCTATTTTTTTCTATGCCCTATCCGCTTCTGCATTTAAAACTCAGTAATATTAAACACTTTTTAATTATAATACACTTTTATTAATATTAAGTGAAAATATGATAGGAATATTCGAAGAATTTCTTGGCATAGCTTGTTTTGAAATCGTAAAATCTGGTGAGGGCGCAGTGTTTCTTGGGAAAGGTGGTTCCAGACTATCAAATGCGTCCAGCCTCTTGCCCTGCTCCAGAGGCCATCGCTGTAGCCCCTTTGCCGCACGTCGCGGCCACCTCGAAAGGGGTCACTGGGCGACCATCGTGCCGCCTCGCCCCGTCCCGCCCCGCCCCACTCGGCCGCACCCTGCCCCCCCCCCCCCCCCCACCCCCCGGCCGGGCCCCCCCGCCCGCCCGGTCCCTCCCACCGCCCTCCCCCCCCCCCCTCCCTCCCATCCCTGCCACGCTCCCGCAGGGTCCGCGCCGCCCGAGTACTTTCCGATGCCAACGCCGCGTGAGTTACGCGCTTTCGTTTCTTCGCAACTTTCTGCCGCGCGGATAAACTCATTCCATAAATCAAAGCGGCCCGAGGGGCGCTGGGGGCGACAGGCGCGATCGTAAAGGAGCCACCGCCAGGGAGGGCGGGGCGGGGCGGAGGCGCGGGGGCTCCGAACACGCGGGGGCGGAAGGAAACGGGCTCGGCCGGAGGACGGGCAGCATACCGGATTTCTCGCTAGAAAGGCGGAAGGAGGAATGAAAGGAACATGTGCGCAAAGAGAGATGGATGAAGCGCGGCACGTGCTGCGACGACGGTAAAAACGGAGGCGAAGGCTAATAATTATAATCAATTTATATTCATTCTGACTAGTAATATCTTCTTCATAAACTTCCTTATGATAAAGGATGGGTTAGGTCATCGAGCAGTTTCCAGAAAGGACTTTTGCACCGTCATACAGACAGGTATCGATAGTTTTTGGTGCATGCGTTTCAACTGTTGTTGTCACAGTGAATGTTCCACGCTTTCAATTATCCACCTCCCTTACTGGTGCCGAAACCGCTGCCTGGTCGGTGTGCAGATTGCCGGATCATCCATTCCAACATACAGGGTTAACAAGTGGATTGAGTTACCGGTGAAGGTGGACGAAGTGAACGGGGCACCGTCCCAGCCGGGCCAATCTCTAACACCAAGCTCCAGATATCATCCGACACGTTTAGTAGTTTAGTGCGTGTAGGTGTGTGTGTGTGTGTAAATAAGGGGTGAGGATATGACAAGGAAGATGAAAGACCGATCGCGCGCGCTCCGTTTATTTCTTAGGGCTCTGCGCCGACATTTGCTTGGTGTCGATCGGAGAAACCACAGGAAACGGAAAGCGGCAAACAGCGGCTGAACTCGACCAAGCTATTTAGCTAGTACCTAAAATCTTGCCATCGTCGGAACTCGAACCCTAGGACCTTTTTTTCGGTCAGGAGCACATTTGACATTAGTTGATGGTCTTAGACACTTCAATCGGTTTGATTACGTTGGGGGTGAGTAGAGAGGAAAGAAACGGAAAAGCAAAGGGCGTAGCAATAGCAAAGGGCGTAGGCAATAGCAAAGGGCGTAGGCAATAGCAAAGGGCGTAGGCAATAGCAAAGGGCGTAGGCAATAGCAAAGGGCGTATGCAATAGCAAAGGGCGCAGGCAATAGCAAAGGGCGTAGGCAATAGCAAAGGGCGTAGGCAATAGCAAAGGGCGTATGCAATAGCAAAGGCGTAGGCAATAGCAAAGGGCGTAGCAAGCAAAGAGCATAATAGCAAAGGGCGTAGGCAATAGCAAAGGGCGTATGCAATAGCAAAGAGCGTATGCAATAGAAAAGGGCGCAGGCAATAGCAAATGGCGTAGGCAATAGCAAAGGGCGTATGCAACAGCAAAGGGCGTAGACTATAGCAAAGAGCATAGGCAATAGCAAAGGGCGCAAGCAATAGCAGAGGGCGTAGGCACAGCAAAGAGCGTACGCAACAGCAAGGGCGAGCCAACGCAAAGGTTAAGGATGGGACAGCGAGCAGAAAAACGGGCAGCCGCGCTGCAACCGCGCGGGCGGGGTCTGAGGCAGGCTGGCGCTCGGAGAAAAGAAGAAGGAGAGGTCGCGGCGCGTGGGCGGCAGCCGCGGGGTCTCCCGCGAGGCGTAGGCGGCTGTCGCGACGGAACGCGCCCGAGCTTTTCCTGGGCCCCCGCCCCGCCCGCCCCACCCGCCCCGCCCGCTCCGCCCTGCCTCCCCCGCGTCGGCGGCCGAACAATGAGGCTTGTCGAGCCCGGCGTTCACGAGGCGCTAACACCGATAAAATAAACACAACAGTGGGAAGCTGCGGGAGCTGCGGAGCGCGGCGCACTGTGCCAGACGCTTCTAAACAATCTCTGCCTGATTTCCTGTTCGGGGAGGGAGCACAACTTTGTTCTTTTCGCTTTGGTGGAGTTGCCCGCACTCCCGGCTTCTCCCGCTCGCGCCCGGACCAATGCCATCTCGGGGGATACGAATGTTGTGGGTTCTGTTCTCTGAAAATTAAACAAGAATTCAACAGCATTTTCCGTTTATATTTTCCGTTTGTATTTTGGGGCATTTTATGCAAATGTATAAAGAGAAAGTGCTGGAAATAAAGGATATACGTTTTCTCTATATGATTTTTTTAGAGACATAGCAAATGATTTGATTGCCGTTAGTCCGGTGAGGTAGCGGAAGATCTGACTATGAGTTACCCCACGACATTAACGATTTAGTTCGCATTAGTATAACATTTAAAATATTTTGGTGACCGGTAGCTGACTCGCTTAATGTGGTGTTTGACAAATGTTAAATGAATAGGAGCGTAAGGCACCGATTAAAGGAGGGCAGGTAGCTGGCCGAGAATCCGCTAGACAGGCACTGTATTCTTCACTGCCTTCAAAGAAAGGGACTCGGGGAAACGCCCAAGGACAGGCAGTTGCCCTCGACGACAGAACGCTGTCCTAACTCTCCTAACTCTGTCCGTGGCGGAAAAGAAAAAGGCGCGATGACGAGACGTTAAACATTAAAAAGGTTGCGTAAGTTCCTCCAATTATGATGTATTAAATAAAAATAGGCTTTAAATGGTTATTTGAAGTGACAACAAGAGGGCAACGGGTAGACGGCCTCGATGCCATCAGGAAAGGGACCCCGATGCCATCAGGCTAGGTGAGAAGAATTCTGTAACATAGTGAATTGCAGTAATTTAATTTTAATTGCAGTAGTTTTATTTTAGCATGTTTTATTTTTTCGTCTATGTGCTGTTTCCAATTTAGTTTAGTATCTAAGTTAATCTGAAGTATTTAATAGGTTTGTTAGGGGGTACGAGTTTAGTTTGTTATTTATTGTTAGGGGGTGGGGAAGGTATCGGGTTTTAGTGTAAATATTTTTCCTGTGGTTTTGAATGGATTCAGTTGTATTTTAAGTTTGGATGCCCAGTTATCGAGTAAGTGGAGGTATAGTTGTGTTCTATTTCTGATATCAATGGTAGAGTTGCCAGAAGAGAATATTGTTGTATCGTCCGCAAATTGGGCTATGTGAATGTTCGTTAATTTAGGAAGATCTGCAATGTATAAGTTGAATAGTGTGGGTGAAAGTGGTGAGCCTTGGGGGAGTCCTGCATATATTAGTCTAGGGTTGGAATGATGCTTATTTACGTTCACAGAAAAAGTTTTATTGTTGAGAAAGCTATTGATAATTGATTTTATGTAGTATGGGGTGCCATTTTGTTTGATCTTGTACATTAAGGCTTGGTGCCATGTCCGATCAAACACCTGACTGATATCTATAAATACGCCAATTGTGTGATGTTTTTTTCTGGAATGCTGTGTATACATGTTCGGATATTCTTAGTAACTGGTGTTGAGTAGACAATTTTTCGGTAAATCTAAATTGTTCTTTACGAATTTTTTTCGTTATGGGTAGGAGACTGTTTAATCTTTTAAGTATAATTTTCTCGAATATCTTTGATAAGGATGGCAGTAAACTGATCGGACGATATCTGTCAACGTTTGCAGGATTTCTATTTGATTTACAAATGGGAATAATGATAGCATATTTCCAGATATGCGAAAAGTAATTTGTTCTGAGACACGAATTGTAGATGTTTGGGAGGGTAGCTATTGCTGGTGCAGGTAAATGTTTTAATACGACATTATTTATATTGTATTCTTGTTCCCATGCTAATTTGGTTATAGTGATCTGTCCAGGATGAAAATTAGTGTTGTTGACAGTGATAGTTGAAGCGAAATAGTTCGCTGGTTCTTCTGACTTTTGGTAGGATGTGTACTCTTTATCTATTGTTGAGTTTATAAGAGGTATCGTGTTCTTTTCTTAAGTATTTTTCGTGTGAATTGCCAGAGAGTGTTATTACTGACTCTCAGCGACTGGATTAAGTTATGATACTTTTGGTTATTGAAGTTAGTTATAAGTCTCTTAACGATATTTGTTAATAGGTTTAGTGCCCTCTTAAGTTCAGGTGTTCTTAATCGGTACCAAAGTCTTCTAATTTTATTTTTTATTGAAAATGTTTTCAATATTTCTTTGGGTATTATTTTATGTCTGGTTGTATTTGAGCTGGGTGGAGTAGTTAATTGTGTACACTTTACTGTAGAGTGTATCAATTCGTTGAAATGAAAGATGGATTGGTCTATATCCAAAGGGGTTTTAATATTTTTATTTTGGGTAAGGAATTTATTACTGTTTCTTGAAACTTGTGCCAATTAATTTTTATTGAGTTTAGTTTAGGGGCGGGGGAGTGTTGCGGTATAAGTTGGTGTGTAGTAATAATTACCGGGATTTGATCAGAGCCAAGTTCGAAAGTAGTTGTAGAGTAGAATTTGATATTAGTATTTGTGATGCCTATGTCAAGGATGTCCGATTTACGAGTACGATCCTGAGGGTGGTGTGTTGGCTCTGAGGGGGTGAGTATTCTTAGGTTTAAAATGTTTATTAGTTGAACTAGAGCTTTCCCGTTGTGATGTACTGATATGTAAAAATGTGTAACGAAAAAATTGAATATTGTGTTAGGATGGCGACGAAGGTTATAATTTTGAGAACGGCTAGTAGAACGACAAAAAATATGTAATTACATAAAAGTCTAGTCTCTAATCATCAGTGTCGTTTTTTTGTTTTTTTCTTTTGTTTTTGTTGTTTTTTACAGAACTTATCTACAACTTTGTCATACCGGGTCTTGCGAGGGCTACGCGTAGGGTAAAGAGCGGCTAAGCGAGTTTTGGCATTAGGGGAAAAAGAAAAAAAGCGCTTATGTTCAAGATTCGTTCTGGAGTCGGCTGAAAAATGCAGAGGAACGAAATTTCCATCTCCGCCTAGTTCGCCTCTCCGTTGGGCGGTTACTTGCCGTGCACCGCGCGTTGATAATCGCCCCTCTACCTCTCTTTGAAGACTGGGGCGGAGCTGCATCTAATATTATCAAGTTGCAACAAATTTAGGAAATAAAAAAATAACATAAAACATTAAACAAAACGCTTAGTAAATCAGAATTTCTGAAAATATAATGCAATAAAGAATAGACTAACCAGCGCAGGAGAGACATGATTCCCACTGGAGCGTACTTACGTTGTTTACTGGTTGCTGTTTCATTTCTCCTCACTCTTCGTCATTATTGACATCGCATCACTTGATTGGTTAGTCGTATTTCTCTTTACAATCAATATTTACTCGTTTATGCCATACAGTTGGCATACAATTTCCCGTTTAGTTATGATTTAAATTATTGCATGTACCCGTCTCATTTCATTGACTCCGTGACATTGTCATCCTCTGCCGTTAGTTTTCTGAACTCAAGATTATCTTTCAAATAAATCAAAACCATCATCAATAAATGAACGTTTTGAAAATATACGTTGTGGACAGCTGGTATTCGGACGTAAACCATTTTGGCAAAGGCGAGTGTGGAAGGTTGGTTGGAGCGCATCTTGTCAAGGATGTGTGTGTGCGTTTGGTCGTGGCCCTCCGCTGAGGTCGCCTGTCCGGCCAGCGGTGACGCGGCGTGCCCCGAGCGCTAATGAATCGCCCAATCTGCCCATCCTTGAAGACGGTGTGTGGCGCGGAGCCGCGCTCAGCGCCGTCCATCACTGCCCATCGCTTGCCGTCGCTCGCTCTCGCTCCCTCGCGCGCTGTCTCCGGAGGCTGCGCGGCCGACGCTCCGGGGCCCCGTTCAGGATAACCGCAGGCGCGCGGCCAGACGAGCGGCCGCTCTACCCTGCTCCCCGGCCACTCCGCGTCAGGCCTCGGTAGATACTCCGCGCTTTACGAGTGTTTTCGCGCAAGTGGCCCGCTTGCTCGTTCGCCCTGAGATCCTGAGCTGTCTGTTGAAGTGCGACGTGAGGGCGGTGTGAGTGATTGGAAAAAGGCCAAAACTGAAATTGTTGAACGGCCAAAACTGGCAGTTATTGAAAACTGTCAGTTTCAATGAATGCTTTCTAATAACTTCGCAAACAATTTCAGTGTCACTCAATATAGTCAAAAATGCGCTTTCGGAATAGGTTATTACGAAATCATACACCAAAATTATTAAATCAAAGTGAATAACACATTTACATTTTGCTGACCGCTAGCTGGAAAAAGTTCGAAAAATACTACCCTAAATTGAAAAATACATACATACATAAAATACAAAATACATACATACCCACACATACATACATTTTGTAGTTATATCTTACATCATCTTGACTTTCTATCATTGAAGTGTTGAGTTTCTTATCTCTTTGCAATACCTTTGCTTCCTTCATTCATTTAAAACTTTCTATATAATCTATCGACAACTATTATTATTATTATTATTATTATTATTATTATTATTATTATTATTACTGATTAGTTATATTTATAAATATAATCATATAATTATTAATACAATAATTATTATGCTTCACGCCAATTACTCAGTCGATCTCTGACAAATTTAACCTAAAGCCCTGGCTACATCTGTGCATTGTCATTTTACTATGCGTTACGAATACAAATAATTCAATTTATTGGTAGTAATCATAGGCAACAAATTATATAAAGTAAGAATTCTGTTCCGATCGCTTTCTTTGCGGAACTTTTGCGACTGTGACGATGGCATCACTTATCTGGACGATCCTCCTTATTCATGTTTGCAACCACTTATCCTCTCGGCGTGCAAAGGGGAATTCTCCAAAGTGGATGATATGACCAGCTGCGCGTGTGAGTGCTTTTTCCTTTTAGACCCCACTCAGTGGCCATCTCAATAATGAAGAAAACGTCCTGCACGACAGCCGCCGGGATAATTTCCGGCTAACAACTTGAGATTACAAACTTGCTTGATGACTAGGGGGCGGATTTTAATGAAATGCCATTTTTTTCCTTTTCAGTTTAGAGCAATGTCTTTTAGTGTAGACATTAATTTTTTGTTATGACAGAAGGAAATGGCCCATTTTGTATGGCTTTTGTAGCATTTTTCGTCGATTTCGACTAATAAGTCATTTTTTAACTTTTTCCGGCATTTTAAAGCATTTTCGCTAACTTTATCAATTTTAATATAATTTTAATGGTACTTCCTTCAAATACTATTTACGAGATGTAACAAATGTTCCTCACAGAGTTCCTGAGTAGTCCATTCGATTTCTTCGCCCAGACATTGCAATGTCAGCCGTTGTATGATACCTGAGATTCTTGTGACGCCGATTTCGCGATGCTGGTGAGGAGCACGAAACCAAACGGAAGATTTGCAAACTGAGTTGATTTAAACGAAAGAAAGAAACGTCGATTCCATTGATAGCATATCTCAAAGTTTGAGTTGTTCATCTTTATTGGTTTTGATAAAAAAATTTATATAATTATTCTTTTGCTTATAGGGCATTTTAAAAATATTTGAAGAGCATTTTATTGATAATTTTTGAAATATTTTAGTTCATCAAAATCCGACCCCTATTAATGAATATTTCTCCAAATAACTGCATTCCAGTTGAAATTATCAATCCAGTCAATGCAGTTCTCTCTTCTGGTTGCGGTCCTCTCTTCCCCGACATCTTGATGTTCTCTTTTGAACACGAGGCGCCGAGATGCGTACATCTTTTCTCTTTATGTGTTTTATCCATTCAGCTTGGTGGTAATGGAAAAGTTCCAAAAACTTCTTTTTCTTTTTCTTCCTCGTGAAATTATCTTTGGAAGTAACAGATATATATATATATATATATATATATATATATATATATATATATATATATATATATATTGTGACGTACCGGTAGGCCGGCTCGTTCTCAGTAAATTTATTTGTGAGGGACAGGTGTTCTTTCTCGTGAATGGGCTCGGGGTTATTAATCAAACACCACTGTTCCGTGAACAGAATAAACTGAACTATTTATTAATTCTATACAAATCACTAATGATACAATATCTATGGTGGTCTCTACCCTTTTCTTTCATATAACCCAGAATCACTGTTAGTCTCTCGATCTTATCGATCGAAGAAATATTTACCGTTACTTCTTCCACTACGAGCGTCGGCGGCTTCGGGGACCCTCGGGTTGCCTCGCGCTCCTTCGCTGCTTGCCGGGGTCGTTTCACTTGGGACCAGCCGAGGTGAGGCGCTGCGCTTCCGAAGTACGTCTCCTTTCCAATTCTCCGATCCACTCGACGTCTTTTGATCTGTGTTACTCCAAATAGCAGCTATCACTTTGGCAATATGTCCGATCGACTATTGATTGTTATCACGCACAAATTGTCCGTCAATTAATCTTTCTGCACTTGTTCGTTCGCGATACTAGTTTGCTTTTCGATCGCGGAGCAGCCCCAGATACGTCCTTCCTCGCCGGCGGCCAGCCAGACACTGACTCCTCGCGGCCTCGTTCCCACGGTCGGCCAACCGACGACACCTCGCCGCCCGTAACCGTTTTTCGTGGCTAGCGAGCGCCCTCTTGCAACCGTTCTGCCGTGTTCTTGCTTGATGCCTCGCCGTTTCTTTGGGTGGAAACGCGGTGCGTTTCAATATATATATATATATATATATATATATATATATATATATTGCTTATTTGGACTGGATAGGAACCTGCACTATACCTCATAAAATATGGCGCCATTGTTTTAGAGAATAGATACGAGTGACTGAGTGCGTGTAGTTCTTGAACTCATTGAAAAAAATGTACCAGATTCTTTCTCTCTCTTTCAAATTCGTTCTTCAAAATTCTCAAATTTATCGTACATTTCCAAAGCGCTCGTCGTCCTCTAACAACTCGTATTTTGGTTTTCATTTTTTTGTTGTACATGAAAAAATGTCTAGCGATGTAGTGGTTGTTTGAGTAGAAAAATATGTTTCCTTACATATCATACAAACGTTAACAAGAAGTTATAAATATACACATGGATAAGTACAGTGCTAAAGATTACATTTTTTGCAATATCTAGTACGTTTTCTCTTTTTATACAGTCCTGTACCTCTTAAAACTTGCTTTTAATAACACAGCATTATGTTGGGAAATCTAGTATTAAGCAATCGTTATAACTTGCTTGAAGTTGGAAGGTGTCGCTGAACTTACTCTGTTACTAAATTGCTCGTCCGAGGCGCAAGACGGAGCATCCATGCGAGTCGTCATTAGCAGCGTCGCCCTCGCCAGCGCTGTTGGTGCGCCCCCGTCGGCGGCCGTCGGCGGGTCTCGCTCGCCCCGCAAACAGAGCCAGCGCCCGCGGCAAGGGAGCGGGCGAGCAGACCCCGCGGCGCGGCCAAGGCAAATAACCGCCCGGTTAGCTTTTGGTTTGCGCGACCGCTGGCGAGCGCTGGCCGGCCCGGATGGCCGAGAAGTAGGGGCAGTAGCACCCCTAACACTTGAATGCCCAAAGGTGTCATTTTGACAAGTTCATTTCTTATCATTTCATTTTTCCCTGGACATGTTTCTTTGAATGTTTTCTTGAGTTCTTTTGGGAATGTAGATATTCAAATAATTGTTTTCGAATTATCGTTTTCCATTTCATCGCAGAAGTAAGTCAATTCCTTTACGTAATAGCTTCGGGATAATAGCCTAAATCTGTAACTGATTTGCCTTTGCAAATAGTTTTTATTACATGGGTGTGTTTTAATATCAATTCTTGCTGAAAACGCTCATTTCTACCTGTAAATATAATTCAACTTATTATGAATATGAATATGAGTTAGGACAGACATCTCAGATCTTCAGAAAATATGCACATATTGCACTTCTTCCCATAGTACGTCACAAAGTTTTTGATTTTTTTAACGTTAAATATATTAAATAACAAATTCTCTGTCAAGATTTCCTTTTACAATATCGTACCCCGGCGAGAATAGTGACATAGCTAAAAAATACAGCATTTGAGAAATAAGGAACAAAAATAGCGTGATAAAAGAGAAAGCCTAAATTAAATCTGACTTAACTGTTTTCCGCCGGGAAAACTTCCAATTACAGATTTCACATTTTTTGAGCACGTGGGGTGAGCACGTGGGGCACAAATGTTTATTACTGACATTACCTCAAAACTGACATCTTTTGAGTTGTTACTGTTCTCGCCGGAGTGCGATATCATTTTAGTTTTTGCCTTGACATTCACAATGTTCATCTTCAGATGTGTTTTTTAGAATAAATGTTTTTAAAACTGTATAACACTTTAATTATTATTCTAGTACTCCGCCCATGGGTGTCATTTTGACACCAACAAAATAGTTTGACATGAGCTGTACTAAATACGTTATACCTTTTTCTCGCCTCTGCCTGTTATTGAGGGATTTTCCATTAGCTATTCCTAACGATTTGTCAATATCCGGCCTTGTATTTACAGTTCCAAGAAAAATGCCACACATTCTGCGCCGTGATGTTGTTTTTATGTTTATTCAATTGTCTCTCTCGCTTCCAAGGAACTGATAGCACGTCAAAGTTGTGTGATAAATTGAATTTTCTATTACGTAGGTGAGTTTCTAAAGTAGTTTTGGAGAAAATTTGCAGTTCGGTTATTCTTCATCTATTGCGGGGTAATGAAAGATGTTGTTCGGAAAATGTACGGAAACGGTTTATGTTATTTGCAAAGAATGTTGCTGATTTGACATTGATATAGGTACTAGTTTGCTCGTTTGACTTTCTTATGACTTACACATTATACACATAAATACCGAAACAGAGTAATATATGAAGAAGCCCTAAGCATTAGCAAAGTATATGGGTTTTAATATTATCGAAATACTGAAATTACGTGATCAATATTAATATTAAAATAAATTATAACATTTTTCAATTTAAAAAATTAATAAAATATTTATTTGTATTTTGTAACCAATAGAAAACATCTTAGGAACCCTTATCCCGGGGGGGGGGGGGGCTTAAGCACATGCTGATTCTGCTTATACATTAATCTACTAATGTATTTTTCTGTACTTGTGAAAACTAAGTGCAATGTAGTATTAATTGTTTCAATAGTTGTATTATGCGCGTTTTTAGCTTTCCCAAGAACATACATTAAAAAGTTCCTTGAAAATATAAGTTTATAAATATAAGAAATTATCAAAAAGATTAAGAAAGTAATAGAAAGAAGTAAAACGAAATGTTGTGTAAACCTCCCAGAACTGGCTGTTTGTATGAGAACCAGCATTGCCGTCGTTTCTGCAACGATTCTCAGTGGAAGGTGCTAGTATTCGAGTCCCGACCCTGGTGGATTTTCATTGCAGTCCCTACCACACGACCGCACACATCGCAGAGCGAAAGGAGGAACACTAGCGTCGGCAAGGGCCCGCCCGATACCGACCAACCAGTTTATATTCCAAGTACTTCTAGTAATAAGTGCATTAAATAAGTGAAGTATTCAGTGTTAATCCAGTGCATCGAATAGCTTTCACCAATGGCATTCGATTCGAATTCATCATCAGACTAGTAGTCAGCAATTTTCTATGCGTGCTACACAGCACCAGCAGTATTCGCATAGCAACTTCATTCATTTACCTACCTCACAGTGAAAGTGCTACATACGAGGATACAACCATGGAATCATTATTAGAAACTTCATGTTATCAAGATCCATCGCAAGGTACAACGCTTGTAACCTTAGGCAGCCTGCATCCGGGGGAAGCCAACATAAACCAAAGGAAAAGGTCAGCAGGCGAGGACGCTACCAACAGCGATAACAAAAAACACTGCAACTGCCAGTGACGGTGATTATGACAAAAGTTACACACCAGTGTTAACCAGTGTACCACCCACAGACGGTTCCGAAGTTCCCATAACTTCCGTAGCCCAAAACTTCAATAACGAAAATGAGGCCTCAGACATGCAATCATCTTACAAGGTAATCTTCTCATTAGGTAATAGATTTTCGGAATTAGTCTCCAAGGAAACCGATTCTCATCTCCCAGATCACCGCTTCAACTATCTAAATTCTGATCAATCTTCAGTCTATTATAACCTCTAAAATACACGCAATTTTCATTGGCGAGATAACAAATATCAGCTTTCCGTAATGAAATTAAAATTAACGTATCTAAAAATTTCATAGCTGAACAAAAGAACAAGGTGAAAATGAATTCCAGCAGAGCTGAAGATTTTCTTTCAATCATAAAATATTTGATAAACAAATAAAGGATTCCACTTCTTCAATGACCCAGCAAACCAAAACTTTTCGGTTGTATTAAAAAATGCCCACCTCTCCATAACTGATGGTGAAATCATGCCAGATTTATTTATTTATTTGACTAAATGAACTGTTTTTGACTAAATAAATAAATAAAATCATGCAAGATTTACAACAAAGACATCCACCCATTGTTAAAATCACATGTCTTCAGGACAGCCATCCCATTCCTGCAATTGCGGCCGAGTTGAAAGGTAGTGAACTATTGGAAACACTTCTCAACATAAATGAAATTTGCAGCCTCAAAGTTACCACCAAAAAAAGAAGAAAAAGACAAAAAGGTCCACTACAGTGTTATAGATGTTTTGAGTTTGGACACTCTAGAAACAATATAAACTACAAAATATATCAATATAAACTACAAAATTAATTGTGCAAAATGCTCTGGTAACCCCTGTACGGTAAATTGCCCAGAAAATAGGCGGCGGCGAAAATAGCGGTTAGCGTATCGAACTGCTATACCCAAGTTTGCGGGTTCAAACCCGATCAAAGTCGTGGATTTTTAAGGGCGAAAAAATCCTTCGTACGCCTTCCTTCGGAGAGCCGGCTGCCCCATGTTAGTACATTTACTACATGTAAAAGATCCTCAAGCCTAAATGACGCCTCTGAGCTAAATTCAAATCGCCTGTTTCGTCGCCCAAGTAATAGCTTCTTTCTCCCATGATTGGTGAAAGGAGTGTAACGAAATTTGCGTGGTCAGACGGAAGAGCAGGCCTCATGGCCTGAGTCTCGCCACGTATAATAAGGCAAATTGAATTCAATTCAATTCAAAATAAAGCAACCACCG
The DNA here is from genome assembly GCA_964035755.1 of Teleogryllus oceanicus. Taxonomy (NCBI): domain Eukaryota; kingdom Metazoa; phylum Arthropoda; class Insecta; order Orthoptera; family Gryllidae; genus Teleogryllus; species Teleogryllus oceanicus. The sequence goes on along the minus strand of CAXIVR010000001.1, from coordinate 140,806,545 downwards.
CCTGTATTCTTGGCAAAGGCAAGCGCAGATTTAAGATATGAGAAATGTTTATACTATAAGGAAATCGTTGAAAAGAAAATCACCCTAACCCATAGCACAATAAATCCATCCCAAAGACAACAATCCCCCATCCTTCAGCAATCAACAACAAGAACAATTTCCATCACTACCCTCTACACAACCAATCCGAAACTTAACTAGGAACAACAACCCTGTAAATTATTCAAAATTCGTCAACAATAGCAGATCGCAGAGCAACCCCACACAATGAAAGTAACAAAATAATAAAATAATAATAACAATAATAATAATAATAATAATAATAATAATAATAAATGTCAATACAAGCCATTAGAATATATCATTAAAAAACTGGAATGCAAACGGGATAACATGACTGACTTCATTAATGGAGAGCTACTGTTCCATGTTCAGTGTAATAAGGCTTGAAAACGTTAAAACAAATGAGTTCTTGCTGAAGATGGCATAGGGGTCCACTTATTGCAAGGAAAGATATTTCGTGTTTGTACATTTTTGAAGAAGAAGATTATATTACGGAAGGTATTAAACAAAACACGGCTAATTACACAAATATCACTGTCCGTTGTTCGTAAACCTCAGGTATCGCCTCCGTTTACAGACTTCAACCGCGAAATTTATTAATTGTGTAACTGCCTAATGACGTTAAAAACTGTTGTGACGTTACGTGAAAAAGAAAGAATGAGTGCACTCAGATTCCAGAATGCCCCGTGAGCTAAGTTCTGCGCCGCCCGCTTGCCAGCGACGCGACGTGTCCGATAACGTGGCCCTGCGGTGCGGGCCGCCGCTGCCGCGCGTGCCCGACTCGGGCCGCCCCGCTCTCGCCGCCGCATGATCATTCACTGCCCCTTCTGACTTCCTCCGCGCTTTTCATCAATTTTACGTCGTTGCGGTTTTCATATTTACGATGTCACGAGTAATATAATACAAATTTACGTCATGTTTCGGTTTTCGTATTTACTTTTCATGTCACGAGTAGTATAGTAGTAATTTATGTCATGTTTTGGTTTTCATATTGACTTTTGATGTCACGAGTAGTATAATAGTAATTTACGTCATAAGGACGGAAAATATTACATTACGATGAGATATTTCCAGCCATGGTGACGTTAGAAACCGAGGCGAGAATTTCTGAGGAGTAATGTAACATTTCCGCCCATGTGACGTAGGACATTTTATTTCATTCTATATCGCGTTTCCTTACTTTTATTTTAATTTCATATTGCAATACTTCACGATGTACGAGTGACAATAAAGAATTGCCCACAGCGCCAGAGCCCCATAGAATCTTGATACTTGTGAAATAATTGCAGTGCTCTGAAGATTTTAGAAGGAATTGAAAGATAAAGTGATGCTTTGGAAATCGATAATAGATGACTCCAATGAAGCAACCAAAAAATTAACACCTCAGAAATCGGAAGAAATATATAAAAAATATGAAACATTTTGTGGAAAAGTACAAATAATATTAACATGGTTAATGAGAATGTAATATTGGCATTCTTATCAGACTTTGTTTACTAACTTTGTCATCGTGTGATACTGTTATCTACATTTTTATAAATGACTGTAAGTTTCCTTCTCATAATTGTAATCAACTACATCGTTGATGCTGGCCATGTATTTATAAAAATAAATTGGTATGAGATTTCATTACGGTACAGTATATCGTAAAGTCCCACTTTGCAGCCTGCACGTAAACAACCGAAATGGGACGAAGTATGAAATAAAAATACTTTTATACATTACATTCAGCAAAAAGCGTTGATTTTTTTATTAATTGGTATTGTTGACTGTTGTAAAATTTGCTGACACCTATGTAGAAGAAAAATAATACCTTCTAGTTAACGTGTGAAATTAAAAATAAGAAATTAAAAAAAATCATAAATGGAAAATATGTATATTTTAACGTATAACGCACACTTAGACAGGATAACCATCTTTAAGAGTTCAGAGATTTTCTGCAATTCACACTTTAAAAAATGATGAACGTATAAAATGTGCGTAGTGATTGATTTGAGAAGAGTTCGATCTGATGATAAATCAAAGTGGAAAATGTGAAGAGAAATCTTCGAGAAAACGTGGTTTGGGAGTGTTTCATCAATCTCTGGCATTGGAAGAAGTGAGTTTACTTTTTAAGTCTGATGTTTAAGACAATCTCGAACTCAAACACATCATTAGAAGTCTCATTCATCCTAATGGAATATCGATATCCAGATAATGGATGGAAATGGCTAAAACACTCCATTCACGGGACGTAAAAGTAACAGCGTTCGGTTGCCTAAATTCTTTATATTTCGTTGAATTCCCGGAGCTCTTACGGAATATATGGGCGCAGCCATTCGTCTTGGGCGGATTGAACGAATCGCCGGTAGCAGCCAATATCGGTTCCGCGCCACCGCCTTCGCGATGGGCCGGCGCCCGCTTCCCAATGCGCTTATGGAGAGTTGAGCGGGGCCTGCGACGGGCAGGACAGGGGGAGGGCAGAGGGGCAGCGAGAGGACAGATTGTGAGTGACGGTCGTGTACTGCTGCTGTCGAATCCAAAGCACAGACCTACGTTCTACCCTTGGGCCTGGATTTTGTATGGAAGCTGTCAAGTGACTGAAATCCTATCTGGACAAAAGTGCAACTGTCCTGTTTTTTAAAAGCCAACAATTCAAACAATTTATACTTTAAAGAGTGACGGTTAATTATAAATTGAGACAAATACTACATGAAATTTACAACGAATGTGAGATATTTGTATACTGACGTTCATATATTTCCGTTAAACAGTTTTTAGTCATACATTTTTTATCATCATTACATGTTAACAAACCAAAAATTTCACTTTAAAATCCTTTATTTTAGCAAAGAAGCTTTCTTTTTGTGTTGGATACCCTCATTTGTGGCTCTACTCATTGTGGTATACTCTTTTGAAATCTTTTAAACATACGCCCAGGCGTGTGTTCTATGTAAGTAATTGGATATGTCTGTGGAATGGGGTTATAATTCTCGTACTTAGTGTCACGGTCCTTTATTATTTCATTGACAATTAGCGTTAGGGCAAATTAATGGATGAATTCGACGATTTACGTATAACATTGGTGTACTATTAATTTTGTTTAGTTTTGCCATTTACTTTTCTGAACGATTGTAACCTTAACTAACAGCGGTTCTGTGTTGTCACACAGACGAAAATGCGTCCTGAAATTGTGAAGATTAAGTTTCTCTTTCAGGTAGGTACCTGAATAAGAACTAAACATGAGTTCAAAAAGTGATGCTTTAAATCTCTTCATAAAACTTGAAAATATGTCCCAATATAACATATTTAGCCAGAATACACGGTATCTTATTACCATCTAAAAGGTGGTATCACGCCTTCTCTTGAGAAACAGTCCCGGTGCCAGGGCAACTGTGCTTTCCAATCAATGGCGTTTTCTCTCTCAACCTGTAGTAGCTCAGTGCCTGTTCAGTGGTTACTATTAGATATGATCTTCCGTCCTTTAGCACCCAAGGAATGTCTGTCACCCAGTGATGCAGCAGTTTTTAAAGTAGCCCGTCTGGTTTTCCAAGAGTCGTGCGTTACATTGTCGACGAATCAGATTGACACAGAAACCTAATTTAGCTATTCGTGTATCATAAAGATGAATCTGTTGTGAGCATTGCCCTTTGAAAACAAAAAGAAAATAAATAAAGCTTTGGATTGATATTGATTCTATTTTATATTCAGTAGTTGAAGAAATTATTAACTTAAAACATCAAAAGTTACTCATATACTAGCCGACATTAATGAACAATGCTAATAAAAGTATTTCCCTTCTTTCCGATAGCGCTACACACCAGCTGTGACTTTGGCGTAACATCTGCGTTAAAAATCTCTACTCGCGGAATCTTTCGCGCTACATTGATTCTTTTACAGAGATATGAAAGTTACATCAGACTGACAACATTATATTAGGTGTATTACGTGGTGCAATTAGTATGACAGACCATGCTACAGTGTACTATTTTCTTACGCCCGAAACTATGAGAGTTCAGTCGGATTGAGGAACGTCAATAAATTTCACCGTACAATAAATTTCACCGTACAAGTGATATAGATGACACTTATACTTCTTGAAATATACATCTAGTTATAACAGATTAGAACGTAAAACTGATTTAGAGTGCAATTAGTTCCGCAATAAACAACACAGTTTACACTTTTATATGAGATATTAATTAACTGTTATTTAGATTTAAGAATTTCCTTACTAGATCAGTCACACACACTACACTGCAAGAAAAGCTACCTCAAACAATTTTTCGACTGTGTTTTATGAGCACCAGATTCCTCAAAGTTTTATTTCATTACAGGATTTACATAAATAATAGTTTTATGCAGCAACTAAAATGCTGCCGAACAAAACCACGCAAAATTGTTTTCAGTAGCACACACGCTGCTCAAAAGCAAATAATACTCTCCCATAATACTGCAAAAAATTAAATATTATAACAAAAGCAGTCTTCACAAATTATGCTATAGAGTATTTAGTATATTTACACAATATATTTCATCTTACATACCAAGAATAGCAAACTGGTTGCAGTTCGCTACGGTAACACGTGAATAGTGGCGGCTGACTCTTCCATAGAGTCTTGCTTTCGCATGATGTCATGTGGTCGTTAGCAGTGACGCCCTGAGTGTGATGGTTCAGTCGGTACGCGCAGTATGAAAATAGGCGAAATAACACAATCAAGTATTTGCATTTTCAGTGAAAATCGAATGTATTTCATTGTTTTGGATTTTATCTGAGTTCCTGGGAAAGTAATATTGATATTTTTTTCATTTTCTCGAGTTTGTTATGTAACAAAGCAATAGACACCCTAAATGGCCGGATGCTACACTTTCCGACAATCTCTGGTCGGTGAGCATTACGCAGATTTGAGAGTAACGTTAGAATGTCATAATAGAAATAGATAAAATAATGTAAGTGATAAGGTGTAAGACGTACCAATACAGAGCGTATCAGCTTGTCAGTGGAAGTCATTGTGGAAGTCATTTTTCGGCAATTTGTGAATTTAACTGTCTTCTCTTACGTTATTTACCTTTTCGTTCCACGGGCTCGAGATGACTCAAAAACTTGAACCATACACTCGGTATTAGTAACACGTTCCGGGGTGTTAGGCGGTGGTCCAATTGGCGTTGAAAGGCCAAACGTTTCGTCCACAGCTGCGGTGAACATCTTCAGTGGCGGCGGGTTCTCAGGCGAAGTGTCCGAATCGGCGGCTGGGTGGCTTCTAATATTCACTCCGGACGTGAAAGTTTTCGATGCTATTACACACAGTCGGTACCTGTAACACAACCGACGCATTTTCCAAACAGTGCTGGAAGGTATTTTAACTAGTAATTAGAAGAAATGTCTCATTAACTTTGGATCAGCGTTCAAAATATTTTTAACTAGTACTGTGTATTCCGTAATTTCTGTAAACAAAAAGTTTTAAAATATTACACCACAGAAATATCATCTTTACTGATAAATAATACAGGCAGAACATATAAATTATTTAACAAAGAGAATTTGACAGTAAATACGTTTTAAGCTTTAAAAAGATCATTAAGTATTCGATTAATTGAAATCTCTAGTGCATTGTTCTTTTTTTTAATTCAACGATTGATCCATGAGGGAATTTATCATATTTTAATTGTTAGTGCTGTCTTTGCATTATAGTGGAAAGCAGGAGCAGCAGTGGATATTCCGAAGGCACGACGCTGCGCCAGGGCATCGTGCGACCGATGCGACTAGGCAAGCGAGGCCGGGGGTGGAGCTGGAGGTGCAAGGGCGGGGGCGGGCGCCGTAGCCGCAACCGCTTCCCGTTGGCGTATCGGCCCGATATCCGGCCCCCGAGGCCGCAGCGCGCTCGCCGCTTCACCTGCACGCGGCTCCTCCCCCTCCCCCTCGCGCCTGCCGGCCTCGGACGCTATGCTAATTTCTTGCTGATGCGCGCGGGTTTTCCAGCCACCGGAATATTGGCTCCCGTTCACGGCCCTCTTCAAGACGATAATAAGTAGTACTTTCTGGATGATGCATTACAACCATTTTCATTGTAATACATTCATAAGCGAGGTTTTTCGAGATACAGCGAGTTGATTTTATTGTTAGTGATATTGTTAGAGAATTGGAAGTATGGCGTTTTTTATTAAACAGTACACGGAAGCGACAAAAACAAAATTTCCTCAAGCTTTTGTTAGAATTTTACCGTTTAATACCAGCGGGATAATTATTTTAAAACGACTTCAGAATATGATATGCAATTGGTTCGAGAATAAATGATTTTTTTAACCAGTGAACCTATCTCTTTTGGGAGTGAAATCAGATTTGCATGCGTTTTCCTTTGCAGTAAAAGTTATAATTGCTTGGTGCTGCTATGGAATTTCTCTGATATTCAGATAATGCGAAACGATCTAGTATCAGTTGAGTCTCTGAGAATATCAAACAATGTGTTTATTTAAAGGGGCACTTATACTCCTACAAATGAAGCTCAAACCACATTGTCAACATTTTGGCAAGAAAGAATCCAAATTTTGTCTTTAAATATATTCATCAGATAGAGCAAGCTTTGAATAAAGATTAAGGTAACAATCCCATTTTTATTCAAATGCCTTTGAATTTTGAAAAATAATAAATTTCCACTTTTTTCGAACTTGTCCTGCATCTCCATTGTTGAAGGTAAAGATTTTGTTCTGAATGCGATCTACTCTTCAATATTGGAAACTTAAATTATGTCTAACTTTTTTTAAAAATATATGTATTTTCTTCATAATTATGTATCAAATTGTTTCAACATTCCAAAAATAGTAAAAGTAATGCTTTTACAGAAAAAGAAAACCGCACTACATCATATGACATACGTGCCAAATGGCACGTATTATTTTAAATATTATTAAGTATAAATTTAAGGATTTTCATGAAAATCCTTAAATTCCAAAGAGTACACTTATTTATTTTCTATTTAAACATTCGTGCGCTCTAGCTGACTTTAGCTCAGTGCCAGCATTGACTCTGTTTCTGCAGCGTCTCTGACCAGGAGGCTCCAGGGTTCTTGACACCGCTGCGGCGAATTTTCGACAATAGTTGAGTAGATAGGTCGATTGTCGTTATCAGGAGACGAATTCTAACGGCTGGCTGCTCGAATCGGCAGCATTCCGTGGTTCCTCCGATCAATACCAGGCGAATTCTGGGGCAGTACCCTAACAGTTGTTAGTCGGGAGGGGGAGCTGTCGCATTCCACATACGAGTTCATTAGTCAGTCAGTGAACGTCCACATTGGAAGACTTCTCTCTACGTTGCCACTTGTACGGTATGGAGTGACAATACCTCTTGGTACTGCAGCTCTCCGCAAACGTTTCACCTTCTAAATAGGCCTCGTCATAAAACATGTCCGTTGGCTTAATTTATCTTCATCCTTGAACGATGCCTGTAATACGCAAAGTATTTATGAAGTTACTTACGAATTTACAACCAACAAACAACATTTGTTGAAAATAAACACTTCTGGTCATTAAATTTCATATATTTAGTAAATATAAGAAGTGTTTCTAGTGTTTGTTTTTTTTGGTTTTTAAAATTTAGAATCATATGAATTTCGAAAATGGGGCGAAATATGTTTTTACCTTTACATCAGCGATGCTAGCAAATTTTGAAAATCGGGAAAATCTGAGCTCTCCATCAGAAATATTTCTGATTCAGAAAAACTGCGGAAAAATGAAAAAGAATATTGTAAGTAGAGCATTTTTGACGCGTCATTTCGATTCTAGGTTTTAAAGGGTTAGCTTCATTGATTAAACGTCCTCATTTTTATCTTCCGAACTTCCGGCCAAATTCCAGACCAATATTTATGAAACAGGCCACGATCTGCGCGCTTCCACTTTTTTCTCATCGTTTTCCCTTCGGCCGGGCGTTCGACTAATGACGCGCGTCACGCGGCCATTTGCCTTTGCAAGATAAATGTCTCTGGCGGCCCCGCGGCCCCGAGGCTTTGCGTGTGTGCGGAGGGACCGCGAAAAAGCGCCACAGAAGAGGCGCTCCTATTTGCCAGGGAGATCTGCAACTGGCTGCTACAAAGAGGAGAATAGTTCTTTCACTCGAGGGATTTTATTGTTTGTCCTCTGAGGTCGCTGAAGAAGGTGGTCATTTTACGTCCTATTCAACTCGTGCTGAGTCTCTCTACCTTTGTAGCAGTTAGGAGGTCACGTGTTGTCAGCGACGGAGATGTCATGAAAAAAGGCGCCCACAGACCGGCGCGGAAGTTCCGCAGCCGGAATGTCCGCAGCGGAAATTTCGCGTCACGTGTTGGCTAATGAGCACGTTCATGCCCGCGCGCCAGGCGAACGTCGCGGTAGCGGCTTGGAAGCGTTTTTTCTGCTGCCGCTCGAGATTCGGTGTGGAAACCAAGGCAAAGGCTCGTTTGTTGTCAAATATTTTCAGCTCACCAATGAATCTGACACGATTGAACGGTCATAAAAAATACTTCTAATCGTGTTCAGTAATTGATTAATTTTAAATAACATTAATCTTCGATTTTTTAATTTTTTTGTTCTTAAAATTTTGTACATTTAATAATAAAAAAAATTAATTATTATATACACATATGACTCACATGAGTGTAATAAAAGTCGTGTTCCAGGTGAGATAGCTCCATGACTATTAAGTGTAAGATTTTCTTATGTCTTCTGCAATCAGATTAAGAAAATCATCAAAACAGTCACTGATCATTCTAGTAAATATAAAATTTCTCGTCCTTTGTGGCATCAAGGTATGAAATTCTCCGTACTTTATCCTTTCTAGGTCCAATGGACCCTTTTTCTTCGTTTTCTAAAGAAATATTAACAATTTGTTGGTAAATCTTAGATAAAGAAGGCACCGCATGTGCTCAGAAAGCGTACTACCAGTATTGGCGCTTTGTATCTCAGACATGAATAGAAGCTGGCGCGTTTTCTTCATCGTATTTGAAAAACTATTACCAAACGCTGACTCACAATTGACGCTCCGTTGTGAACGGACCCGCGGAATATGTCGCCGCGTCTAGCGCCGAACTTTCTACGCCGCACCCGCTGCTGATCTTCCGCGCCGGTCTGTGGGAGCCTCAATGCAATGAAAATCAGTTTTTAATCCAGCCACATCCAGGAGGAGGAGGGCCCCTTCATTTTTAACTATCACTTCCTCTGAAAAGTTTAGAAAATCACACCCGATTGGGTGACGTCAATCACTCTTCTTGAAGTGCGTTCAAATAATACGCAGACATTGAACTTTGTAAGGAAAGACGTCCTGAAATCAACTGCAATAGTTTATTTACAGTTCTTCATTCTTTTTCTGTAGTACCATGCGCAATGAATTGTTTGCATTTGAAATCTAATTTTTTTTGAGGAGGTCAAACACTGTATAAAGAAAAACCTTTTTTTGTGTCAACGGAAATGTTGCAACATGCAAATCCATCATCTTTATGACCACGACCGATATATTTCTTTCCCCCACTGGCAACTGCCCTGTAAACCGACGCCGCTGCCATCGTCTTTTCGCTTCGCCGGTAACATGCTTATTGATTCTTTTTATTCTTTCCACTCCTCATCCCTCATGATTGGGGGTGGGATGTCAAACCATCGCACCAACCTCAGGATGAAAGTGATGATAGGATTGGTTGTAAAAGAATGATCCCACGCGCCCTCTGGACTGTAGTTTGAAGCTCCTGCTTCGGCGTGCGTCTGGAAATGATCAGTAAAAATCTCGGAGGATACTTCTGACCAAAGGCTCAAGCTTTCAGAAGTCTCAGCCAGGCACTGGTATCATCCGGCCTAGCTTCTTCGCCGGGGTGAAAACCAACGAAACGTCGGGACTTGAACTTGCAAACTGTTTGTAATGCCAGTGCACTTGGAAATTTATCCATTTCCCCACCCCGACATGAATGGAAATTGTTGGGAATTTTCTGTTTGTCACCGTGTAGGCTTCCGGCGTTGCTGGTATATTTTGACTGCAATATTTGCCAACATGGAAAGTCATTAGAAAGGTTTCTGAAATATTCCTCCATTGATCGTTCGTTCGCAGCGTTCTTTCACAAGTAAATCATGGTCACTGTGAATATTCTGCCCTTCAAGAATCCACACACTTCAGCCGGCGCTGTTTTTAAAAAAGGTATTACTTTCATCGGCCTTTGGCTTACATGTATTGTTTCCGTTGGTTAGTTACAGAGAATGTTATAAATGTAATGCAGGATTATCCAATACAAGTCGTCCAAAACATGGGTTTGTAGGAGTGAGGTAAAATTATTTAGTGTGCGGTTGGATAATTGTGAATTCATAATAAAATAGTTGTTATTGAGAGTAAGCGTTTAAGGAGAGAAGCGTAGTCAGGTCACGTTATATCGGGGAAAAGTCTTATGAATTTTCGAGAAGAGTGAATTTCTTTGAAGTGGAATGAATGATGCATTTCGGGTAGGTAGGAGTTTGAGAAAGACGGCAAAGTTTAGTTCATGGATGAATGAAAATATTGTTAGCATGCCCAGGTCTCTGCGAAGTAGTGAGTTGGGTACAAACTAAGGTGTATTGGTGATTCTCATGAACAGTTTATTTTGGAATGCCTGAAGGTGACGTACGTTGTATGGAGATGCTGTGGACCAAATTGGGGAAGCGTAAGTAAGAGTTGGGGCGGGTGATGGTTTTGTATAGGAACACGGAAGTTTTAGTGGGGATGCTCTGTTGAGTAAGAGGTAGAGATAAATTACACGTAGTTTCCCGCATGCTTTGGATTGGTTGTGGTTGATGTGTGGTTTCCAGGAGAGTCGTCGATCGAAAAGGTCACCTAGATATTTTATGGGTTGAGAGGGCCGTAAGATCAACACGAGGTGAATGCCGGATCAGTATCCTAAAAAACGGGTCACGGACCGCACATGATCATTCCTTCCCCCTCCTTGTCTTATCCTAATCCCGAACGTACACACACTTGCATTAAACCGCACCACACTACCACACATGCCGGACGATCGGTCGGGAACTTAGAGCTTGTCCCGCTGGGGTGGTGCCAAGCCGGTGGGAGTTATCTGGTAGTGGGAAACCCTGTTAGCCGACGGTAGGTCGGCGCCGGATCTCACCATCCAGTGGGGGAAGATCACCACCATCGCGCGAGGGAAAACATGCACTACACTTACGGGACTAAGGACCTTCATCACTTGACGCGCCCGGAATCACTAATCAATAAAAAAATGAAAAAAACAATGCACCCGGAGTTTCTGATCGGTAGTGTGCAGAAAATGAGTCGGTGGAACTCGTGTTGCTGTGGGCTCCGAGTGTTCCCCGCGGGCGAGGGCGAGTGCACGGTGGCCGGCAGGGAGGCGCTCGAGGGCGCAGGGGCGGCGCCAGATCACGAGTGCGGAGCGAGTGGCCGCATCCCCGGGGCGGCGCGGACAGCGGACACCGGGAGGGAGGGCTCGGCGGCGAGCACAGGCTGGTGGCGGAGGCGGGATCCGGCTGACAGGCAGTGGGCGCTGGTTTTCACGGATTGAAACGACACAGAAGCCGCGCGGATTTCAAAAACTTATCAACGATGAACAACGAGCACTCCTCAAAGTGCTGTGAAGAGATAAAATTATGTAGATTTGTCTCATAAATCTCTACGTAGATCAACTGAGATGTTTCAGTGCATCAACTGATGTTACTGCAAGGCCTCTGATCCGGATGTCATAGGGTTCGAGTCCAGACGGGGACAGAATTTTCCACACCAGTCAAATATGTAGATAAGGTCGATTTTAGCCGCTGTCCGGAGGATAATTCTAGCAGTCAGCCGCTCTGATCGGTAGTTTTCCGTGGTTTCTCCTATCAATACCAGACACATGCCGATGCAATACCGTAGCAAACGGATCGCGATCCGCGCGCCGTATTTTGTTCCTTTTTCTTGTCCTATCCTCTCCCTTTTCGTACACTTTCATGCACTACACTACTGCAAGAGGCAGGAGACCAATCAGAAGTTTAGAGATAGTCCTGGCTGTGGCGGTGCTTCGTTGGTGGGTGATACCTAGTTGAGGAAACCCCGCAAGGAGGCATGTATGTTGGCGTCGGATCTCGGCTACCAGTAGAGAAATATCACAGCCCTGTCTTGGGATAAATATACACGCACTACATTTACGGTACTATTGACCATATTAGGCATGTGAAATCATGCAAAATACAAGATGGATTTTTCTTGTTCAAAACACTCATTCTCATAAGAGCTCACGAGTTCTCATTCTCACGAGTTCTCATAAGAGCGTATTGCCAAAATGATGAATTTGAGAAAACGGACTTGAAAGTTTTGAGCCATTTCGTTCAAAATTATGAATCCAAAGTATTAAAACAATTATGAAAATTATCTCAAATATTATGAAAAACTTTGAATCCAAACAAATTCAAAATGTTTCTGATATAATGAACTATGTGACAAAGTACGGGAGACCGGGGTAAATTTTCATAGTTTTATTTTTTTTACAAATTAATTAATAAAACAATTTACAAACTAATATAACAAATTAATACAACATATTAATAATTAATAAACAACACAAACAAATTTAAACACAAAATTACAGAAAAATATGTACCTTTTAATCAGTGAACATTGTGAAGAAATACAATACAACGAAGTAAAAAATAGTTACAAAAATGGAGGTCATCGTTTATTGGTATATGTCACCAAGAAAGTAGGTCCATTGCCCACTTTAACTGGTTATTTTCATTTCCATACAATTTTGCTGGTGACTTTTTCTATGCAATCATGCCCCTGAGTCAGTTTAACCACTTGCCCCAGCATAACATTTCAGACAAAATAACTGTTCCACAAACGTACGAAGCATTCCAACACTAGATTACAATATATACTGAGCATTCTGAGATTACAATAAATACTGAGCACCAGAACTGTTGAATTGCCAACGGTATTCTAGGACTTCACTTGTACCCCAAACTATAGAGTAATTTTTTTCCCAAAAAGTAAGGAAACCTGCTTGTCGTCATTTCTGGTAGGATATATCGCACTAAGAAATCAATAAATATTGCCACACATTAAGGTGTTTCGCAACTTTACCGTTATATGATTTTTTCACATTGTATGCTAACACTAATCCCTTATATCAATTACACTGGACTCCGAAAACTGTATCATGAAATAGACTGAAAAATGTAGCAGAATGCAATTACTATGTGTAGGAAACTAAATTAAACTAAAGGGGAACTCTAAATGCAAAGCGTATTTTTACCCAATTTACTAGAATTCCATGCATTCCTTGAATTCCATTTGGTCCAGTTTCTGACTGAGTGCCATAAAAGTTTTCTGTTTTCCGAACAAATCGCTTCTAATCATTTCTTCATTATTATCCATTACTAGAAACCCAAAACACGATGAAAAAACAATTACATTCCCCAAGCAGATCATGACACATTTACGATGCAAAATATTTTTTATGATGTGCATGTTACAAATCAGTTAAAAACGTCTGGGAATATTGCCGTATTAGAACGAAATTTTTAAAGGTTAGAGAATCAACTATGATAATTTATTTAAACATATTTCCGAAAAAGGGTGTAGATCCTTTTAGTCTCACGACGTTAACATTTATATAACCTAATATTTTTATTGTGCAGTTGCCCCTTCGCTACGCTGTCCAATGTAATGTCAAGAATCCGACCTTCTACCTAAGCGATTACCACAAAACAACGGTGGGTCTGCCCAACGCATACTTTCCAATGTATCTGAGGATTTAACCTCCAGGAGAGACTAAATTGAATATAATAATTGACGATAGAGCAACACACAGATTCAACAAAAAGGATGCGGATGTAGTTTTTTATCTTTCCGTAAAAATATCGTATCCTCAACTGTAGTTTCCCTTTAGAATGAGCAATTTAAATCTATTTTCGCATTAATTACCGAGCCGTAAACACGTAAAGCGAACGAGTTCTGTGTTTTGCACCACTCAGGCTATTTAACAGCGTTCCGGTTATATAAATAGAGTATCAGCAAATACATTGTATGTTCGGAAATGTTTCCCACTTCATTGCGATTACCCTCGTTGATTGCCCCCATTGCTAGCCGCAAGCGTCACTCGACTTCAATGATGTTCAATATTGCCGAAGCTGCGTCTGGTGGCTCGGTTGCTGTCTACATCGAGCATTGTTCAGGGCACACGCGGCGCGAGATTTATTTCGTACTTAAGGGAATCGCTTTGTGACAGAAATTGACGTGTCCGGAAAAGAATAAAAAATTCAGAATTGGAGAATAACTGTGCAACACAGCTACAATTCACCAAAATAACTTCATGTTTTGTTTCTCGTAATAACACAAAATTCCTAACAGTCCCAAGTGAGTTATTTTGTCGTTGATCTTGATATCCTTTTGGAAGCGAATCTCTGCCAATGTCAAAATGCTTGATTAGTGAAGAGGGCGTCAAACGAATATCTCGGACTACCCACTCATCCAGAATATAAAAGTGCATCACGAGATCCATGCATATTCAACGACAAGCCGATTTTTGTCCATTATACATACGAATTAATCGGAAAACGACAGGAGAATTTCTGCAACTCCGCGAGGCATGCCAGAATTAGAAAAGAAAATGTCAGAGGGCAAAAAGTACGACTGGCGGTTAATATTATACCTCCTATGTCCATGGTCGAGAAGAGAATTAGCATTAGCTGGAATATGATGATATCTTCCCAAATGAAGCCCCCCCCCCAAAAAAACGCAAAGAATTTACCTGTACCAATTTCCGTCACTAGTATTATTAAAATACTTTGTTTTTTGTTAACTAATAAAATATCACTCATGGATAATTCTCTCCCATTACACACGCAAGAGGATTAACAGTGATCGCTTAACACCTCCCGTTTAATAAATAATTATAATAATTTACTTATAATTAAATAATTCGCCGTTCATCTCCCGCTGGTATGTGACATCCAGCGTCGACCTCACGTATGCTTGCGGGGTTTTCCCTTCCAGGTATCCCCTTCCATTGAGGTACCTAGGGCTTGCAAAACAACAGCGATATTTTTAATATATCGACAGTTTCAAGCAGAAACAACCTTATTATAACATCGATATTTTGCTTTCGATGTTTTATTCAGATCGATATGTTCCTGCAGAAACATCGATGTTTAAAAAAATTGCATTATTTAAATAAAATTTCTGTTTTCATTGTATTTGTGGATTGCTCGTAATCAACAGTAATTGACAACTGTCACTTTTCTTGATCCTCAGGCGTCACGAAACAGTTTGCTATTTGCAACCTTTGTCCAGTGTAACCTTTTTTCATTATTTTGTACGTGGTTATATCGTTAAATTGCAACTTGAACCTTGACTACATAGAACATTGATTAGAAAATTAACATGGCAGTCAAATTTAAGGGGGAATATAGTACTTTAAACTAATATCGACGCGGTATGTATCGCATTAGAATCAGGACATTTTACTTCGAAATGTTTCATCATGTGTAATACATCGATATTTTAAACATTGAAGTTTTATCGATGTTTTGATCGACATCGAAAAAATTTTGGTGATGTATCTATGTTTAGCTGAACTTTGTCATCACTAGGGATACAGCCTCAGCCGGCACAAGCTCTGAGCTCCCATCTGGTGTCCCGACATGTGTGATGGTATTGCATTTAAGAGTGTGTATGCGTGTGTAATGGAAGAGAAGGGAACAAGGATGAAGGAGCAGAGAACGGATCATGACTCATTTATTAAGGTTATTCTTCGACATTCGCCTGGAATTGGTGGAAGAATCCTTAGAAAATCTCCGACCCCAGCAGTCACCCACGTTTGAATTAGTCTGTAGTTGAATTCGATCGCGCTACGCAGCTACTATCAAACATCCGCCAGTATCGGTACTCGAACCCCACGACTTCCCGGTCAATGACACCGCCGAGGGAACGAAGAGTCAGTAGGGAGATTGTTTGGCCGTCCTTGGAGCGGCAGGCCTGCAACCGAGCTGCCTCGCCAAGCGAATCTAAAGTGAATGCCGTGTTGATCGTCCGCATGAAGGCCAGCACGCTAAGGGAAACAAGAAGCGGCGGAGAAGGCAGTTTCTCACACTGATTACGAGCCACTGCGTCAGAGGGCGAAGATTTGTCGCAGGGCGCTTTGCGCAAGCGGCGGCGGCGAGCGTCCGGCTGCCGTCCGCCTCCGCCTCCACCGCCAACTGCCTCCGCCTCCGCCGCCCGCCTCCGCCGCCAACTGCCCCCGCCTCCGCAACCCACCTCCACCGTCCGCCTCCGCCGCCCGCCTCCACCGCCTCACGCCTCCGCCTCCAGCCTTCATCGCCCGCCCCCAGCCTCCTCCGCTACGGGCCCCGCCCCCACCTCCCCCCCCCCCCCTTCAACACCCGCCTCCGCCTCTGCCGCTGCCCCCGCAGCCGCGGCCGCCGCCCCCGCCCCCGCCACTGCTGGCAGCGCTTGAAAGAAGCCACGCTCCGCCGGGGGCTCAGTTTCTCAGAAGCGGCGGCGAGCGGAGCGGGGCTGAAGACGCGAAGAGAGGTCTCCAGAGGGCTCGCCATCTCCGCTGCTGCGGCACACGGGACCCGCGGGCGATGGGCGAACGGGCGGTGGCCGATGGGCGATGAGCAGATGGGCGATGGGAGATGGGCGAACGGGCAATGCCCGATCGGGCGATAGGCGTCAGGCGTTCGACGACGGCGATGGGCAATAGATAAAGATCACAAAAGTGCGCAGAACCCAAACAATAGACGCGGACCGACGACGGCGAGTATAATATAGTGCCGTCCATTTTTTGCTTTGAACTTTGCCAGCGCTTTTCGCGGTTGCAGATCCCTCTTTTTGTCGCGGCGAACAGTACTGCTTCTCGCAACCTTCCATTATTCAGCAGAGGCAATCTCGACTTCATAATTCCATCTCCCTATAACTTATCCATCCTCGATCGCTTTTTTTCTCATCTCTTTCTTTTTTCTCTTATTTCTCTTTTTCCTTGAAATTTAATTCACAGCTACGTGTCGTCTCGGTGATAATAACTTTGTACAGGTTCCGATGTGTCCAAAGAAAAAACCTTCCGGAGAAGAGTCGCGAGTTCTCAGAAATAGCGAGGCGACGCCGGGCGACTGGCGTCTTTCGCAGAGGCTGCGCGTGACACTTGGCACAGAGCGTCGCGTGTCACTGGCAGCCTACACCCAGACATTTTTCTGCTGGAGGAGGAGGGGGAGGGAAGGGGGACGGGGCGGCTCTATTCGCAGCGGGAGCTGAGCGGCGTGGACAGAGCGTGGGATGTACCAATACAGAAATCACCTGTCACCGCACGGCTACAATTACTTGTAAGGCTATACTCGATTACAACCCGCTTTTTACTCTTTTACTTTTTACTGACACAAAAACTTTTACACTTTTACTGACTGAACAAGTCGTTTGCTATCACGTCATTCAACAGGCTGCTGGTAAGTTGAAACATTGTGTGCTGAACGCAGTCGAGAGAGAAAATTGAAATTCGTCCACATCTTATTCACGCTTGTTCACAGGGATGTTTATTGTTTCTATCGTAACTAAATTACTTTCACACGAAACATAAAAATCACCTTACAAAATTCTAAGAGATATTGTAATTAAACGCATTATAAGCATAATAATACACTGTCATAATCTTTCTTTCTAAAATGTGTTTTAATAGGTATGTAAATCAGGTTCCGAATCTCGGGTAATGTTGCACCAAGGTTTACGAACAAAGTAACATAAAGCTCAATATTTCAATGAATTCAGTTTTGATTAATGCAATTTGACCCTTCTTTCCTATCACAATTTTGAGAACTTTCTCCATGGCGTAACCGGGGTCTGTTCGGTTTTATAGGTTTTTGTGAGCTGTGCAGATATATTTGCTTCATGTGGCTTGAATAACTTATTTTAACGCGTTTACACAACAGTTTGACTAAAATGGAAATATATTTTTATACCAAACAATGGTCACTGACAGCAGGTTTGCGTTTATTGTATTATTAACATTTTTGTAACAAAGAGGAGCATTTCAGAAACAGCTTCCTGCAGCAGTCACTTATTTGAGATTTAATGGACAATATGATAGATATATGATTTCCTCTCCGACTTTCATCAACCCGTCACTGTGATTTATTGATGCCAAATGAGAAAATTAATGTGCTGTTTCATTGGTTGGCGCTTGGTTTACACTAAAAGGTTGCAGCAATAGTTTCGGATGGCTTTGAAAGACCAGAGAAAAGCAGCGCAACAACAAACCCAGACACGTTATATAGCACACGTGTGTTACATATATGTAGAATATTTACGAAATGTAAAATTGAATTAGTTACAAACTACTTGATGCACGAATGATACGGTTTAGAATCTGGGTATTTTTTTCAAAACTTCATTTCACTTTAACTCGTACACTCCTCTTAAAAAAACGGGAGAGGTGGCTCAGTGCATCAACTGATGTTACTGCAGTGCCTCTGACCGGGAGGTCTTTGGTTCGAGTCCCAACAGCGGCACGATTTTCGACACTACTTTGTCAGCCAGGTCGAATTCAGTGTCTATTTGGACGAGAATTCTAGCGGCCGGCTGCTCTGATCGGTAGTTTTCCGTGGTTTCTCCGATGATCACGAGGCGAATGCCGGAGCAGTACCATAACAAACGGGCCACGGAGCGCCCGCGATCTTTCCTTCCCCTTCCTTGTCCTATCCTCACCCCTTACACACACATTTACACTAACATGCCCTACATTACTACACATGCCGGGAGAACGCTCAGGGTCTTAGAGCTTGTTCCGGTCACCTCACGATGAAAAAGCATGCACTACACTTATGGGACTAATGACCTTAGCAGTTGACGCGTCCGAAACTGCTAATAATCAATCAATAAATCAATCAATCCTCTTAAAACGAGAAAATGCATCATTTCCCGGAAGAGCAGAACTTGGTTAACACAACGACGCTTTTGAATTTTTACGAGTTCTTGGGTAACTAACGAAACCATAGAATTCTCCCATATTGCCGGAGACTGCATTGTTTTCTTTTAACTTTTGCGCGCTTTGGAAAGTGGTAATATGAATTCTTCTAAAGTTGGCATTGCTCTTTGAAATATTTAAGGCACACTTGTATATATTCTTGTATGTATAATGTTCTGCGAATACTGTTAGAATTGTGATTTAATAATATCTCTTTGTTTTGTAGGTGGGTAAAAATAGCAACTGTCTCTTGCTGCTGTTATGCTAAGTTATTACAGATTGGTACCGCATGCATTGCTTTTGGTAAAGAGTTTTTCAAATTATGCCTGAGAAGTGTTTGGACAGAAATTGCAATATTTTAATGTTGGGTAATCGTTACTAATATTAGGAGAAACTGTCTACTGCTCAAGCATAACTAGTTTCTTAATTAAATATCGTTCAAAAGTAGGTCTTTAAATGATCTCATGAGTAGTTTGGGCATACTTTTTTTTACTGAAATTACCATAATTTAAATAATACGTAAACAAAATTTTCTCAAAAATCGCTTCCTATTTTTCCTTTATTTTGTCTCGAATGCTGCAAAGTTCGCGTAATAACATGGCAATGGTCCGGTCTCCATTATACACTAACATTTTATTTGCAGGAATTGATTTTCTTCTTGCTTTCTCTTATTTCGAACTTTTCCTACGTCGTGGACATTTTATTCTGGAAATTTCTGTTTTCGCGTAACCCTTTACTCAATATTTTACATCTTCAAAACATTTTCTAAACAGTGTTTTCAAAATATTAGTAATGTGCGACAAAGTACATATTAGTACATATTAGTAATGTTTGAGTCAAAGCATGAGAATTTTCTGAGATGTCAGAATCATCGTAACCTGGACAATACATTGTCGACATTGTTATAGAGTCGTGCTGAATAGCTGAATAGCGAAGTTCTGCAATCTGGTACTAAAGCCCTTGGATTCGATTCCTGTCCTATCCTGAGCCAATATTATTTTATGTTCTTGAACCGTTTGTATGTTGCACCGTACTCAGCATTCAAGGACAAGGGCTATTTTCATTAAAACATTTAATTTCTAAAAATTAAAGGTATATTTTCAAATCTCCTGCGCTTCGTTTGTTTAAGAGTTTTAAAACAATAGGTGAAGTGTTAGTGGAATAGAAGTTGCAATATTTTAATATTACGTGCCTGTTTGAAATGATAGTATGAGATAGTAAGTCCTAATGTAGCACGACGTCTTTGTAAATTTACTATTTTTGAAAGGCAATAATGGCAGAAGGCAGAAACAACTTAAAAATTAATTCTATTGTCTGTAAAATGCAACTAAATATAAGATTTAAAGAAATGAATAGCTTTCGAAATTCGAAGTCTTTTATTATTTGTGTTATATATTGTATTGTGTGAACAATTACGAGCGGAACAGCAGGTCTACAAAACCGGTCGAATGATTCATTTCATAAAAGCCATCCAAGTGCCAAGTGTGAGTTTCTCGGGCAATACAAAAACTTGAAAGGACGGCTGTGTTTACTAATCGGCAAAGTTTTCCTCCGTGATTTACAGCTCAACGGGGAGAACGAATATAACCACGCGGTGGCAGGCAATATATGCAAACAAGTGAGAACGTTTACAATGTACTTGCGGCGTCTCTTCATATTCAATTCTTTCTTGAACGTAACGACGCTTGCACGCATCGTCTTCTGAGGTCTGTATACATTTAACTGTGCCGTCTTCTTCTCGCTGCGTAGAAAGAGTTGTATAAAGCTGCGGGAAAAAAGTACCAATTTTCGACAGAATGACGTCTTCTGTTGGTCCTTGAAGTGACGTTTTTGTTCAAAATGTCCGTCTGTGAACAACACTAGCGTCTAAACTTATACAGGATTCTTACCAAATGGATATTCGTGGCGTTTTTGTGCCAATATCAAAATCAGAAAAACTAAATTCTAACTTACTCCAACTCTCTAATTCCCTATTTCTATCAAAGTAGTAGTATAGAGATAAAATATAATATGGATACAATATGCGGTTCAACACACTCTGAATTCATTTTTAACTGCGTAGAAATGAGAAACAAACACAAATGAAAACAATATAACGCATATTACAAACAAATTATATCCACCGAAATAATCTAATACATTATTTATATTTTAGATTTACACGTGTAGTGTTTGGTTTTATCAATGTAATACTGTGTTACATAATTAATACCTCCATTACACTGTAATAGGCGTATGTAGGTGCGTTAAGGTATGTGCAAATTGGTGGCTTTGTAGAACGAGTGGACCTAGGCTCAAATCCCCGGTGAAGATTGATGTTCGGCCGCAACTGGTTATGACAATCTTGTCTGAGAGTTCTAGAGTCAAGTTGGTCTCTGCCCAGACACTAACCTCGCACCTCGCATATTCTTGACGTTATTTGTGACAATACACCATAAATTCTTAAAACAAATTCTAGCCCTTGAATCCGTGCCCTTGATTAAACTTATATAAGAACACGTACACTAACCGTGTTGACCACTGACTTGAGCGGAAACTAAATGTGCGTAAACTAAAAACTAAATGGTTTAACGATTGAAAGCCCTTCCATCGTGTCAGAACGATACCTCGTTGTTTGGTATTGTCCTCGTTCTTAATTTCCTGTTAAAGGTATCAGCTGTGAGAGCATCAGAGAGCATCTGCTATCCATTTCTATGCGTCTTGAATCTCTGACAGATAAAAAAATTGTCATAGCTTTGAGACAGTTTCGGCCGTGAGAAACTCTGAAAGCAGTAGTAAACGTATGATTTTTAACGTTAATTTTATTATATTTGCTAATGGTCTAATCGATGTCATTCGAACCATGAAACCTTTGTACACTCTTCTTTTAGCCTCTTAGTACAAAATGGGTTGCAGGTGCATAAAATCTCCATTAGCTTGTTTTAATCATTTGTGAATAGTTCTTAATGTAACATGAACAATAAGCGTATAAAATAGCTGCATTTTCAGACCACAGCATTTGGCCTGAAAATGCGAGAGTCCTGTAAATCGACACGGCAACTAAGAAAGATTAGGACAGGAACCGGTGCTTAAACAGACACGGTGAGAAGTAGTTCGTGTAAGGGAGAGAAGCGTCCAGAACCTGTCTAGCGCGTTGCGCCAATTCTCCTCCATCTTGCGGAGTGGTCGTTGGAACGTGTAATCTGAGCGTTTCTCCATGACGGCTTCCTAGGCCGTGGGTTGCAGTTCCACTTGAATCGTTTGGTGCAGACACCCGTCATTTCCGCTTTCCCCTATTTTTCAGAAGGAAAAAAATGAATTGCTCTACACCCGATTCTGCACCAAACGAAAACTTTAGCCAGATGTTACACCAACAGTTCGCGACAGACATGAGGGATTTTACACCAGTCAATGCGTCGATAGTGTGTGTGTGTGTGTGTGTGTGTATATATATATATATATATATATATATATATAGTATATAATGTGTGCTCAACATATCTCAAACCGGTAGAGGTGGCTCAGGGCATCAACTGTTGCCACTGAAGTGCCCCTGACCGCGATGTCCTGGGGTTCGAGTCCCGACGGTCGCAGGATTTTCGACACTAACTAGATAGCTTGGTCGAATTCAACCGCTGTCTGGAAAAGAATTCTAGTGGCCGGCTGCTCTGATCGGTAGTTTTACGTGGTTTCTCCGATCAACATCAGGCGATTGCCGGACCAGTTCCCTAACCAACGGGCCACAAATCGCGCGCGATCTTTCCTTCCGCTTCCTTGACCTATCATCACCCCTTATTTACACACACTTACACTTACATACACTACGTACACTACCAAACATGCCGGAAGACCGGTCGGAAGCTTAGAGGTGCCCCCGGCTGGTGCGATGCCCCGTTTCTGCGAGATACCTGGATGGAGAAACCTTGCTAGCCAACAGGCAGGTAGGTCGTCCCCGGATCTCACCATCCAGCGGGAGGTCACAGCAACCTCCCGAGGGAAAACATGCGCTACACCTACGGGAATAATGACCTAACAGTTGACGCGCCCGAAATCACTAATCTATTAACATCAGGTAAAAATCATTAATCAATTAAATCACTAATCAATCAAAAAACACCTCAAAATATGAGAAAATGGACATGAGGGTTACTGCACCAAGCGACTGTGCCTCCGGGAGAAGGCCGCGTGCCCCGGTCGCGTGAGGTTCGCTGGGTTGCGGGCAGCGTGCCGCGTGCCGGGCCGCGGACCGCGGGCAGCAGTGGCGGGAGGGCGCGGGGGCGGGGCCTTCTTCGCCTCGCCTGCCGCGCGGTCGCGTGCGTGTCGCGGGCGCCGGTCTTTGCCGCGCGCAAGGCGTGGAACGCGGCGGAGGGGGCAAGTGGAAGCGGGGTGCCCGGCCGCCAAGGCCGTCCCGCACTCAGCCTCCTTTGATTGGTTTTAGTGATTCCGCGAGCGTCAACTACTGGGGTCCCATAAGTGTAGTGCATGTTTTTCTCGGGGTGGGTGGGGGTGTTCTTCCCCCGCTGGACGGCGATATGCGGCGCGGACCTACCGTCAAACAAGCGGAGTTTTCTCGAACCAGGTATCTCCTACATGTGGGGCACCGTCCCAGCCGGGACAAGCTTTAAGCACCTGACCGGTGTCCCGGCAACTGTGGTAGTGTAGTGCGTATTAGTGTGTGTGTGTGTGTGTGTGTGTGTGTGTGTGTGTGTGTAAGAGGAGAGAATAGCACAAGGAAGTGGTAGGAAAAATCGCGCGTGGTCTGTGGCCCGTGTGTTAGGGTACTGCTCCGGCATTCGCCTAGTGTTGATCGGAGGAACTTATAGGATCGTATAACTACCGATCAGAGCAGCCGACCGCTAGATTTCTCCCGACAGGCCTCTATTGAGGAACGGTGCTTGCCAAAGCGGGTCGCTGCCCTGTGGCCTCTGCCCCGGCCCTACCACCCTCTCCGCCCCCCTGTCCGTCGGCCCCGGCCTGGCCTCCTTCCCAACGCCCCCGCCCCGTCCCCGCCCTCACGATCGGTTGATAATAAATGTCGTGATTATTCTGGGCTCCTCCTGGGGCGTTGTTGGCTTTCTTGTTGGAACATTCTTTTCCTGCGGGTTTACGGCTTCATTCATACCGCGAACGATCTCTCTTGATCTTTGGGATTCCATTCATCGTCCGCTCCTGCGCGCGAGATGGACGTTCGCCGCAGGCTGTGTTCTAAGAATTGGTGCTTCGAACTGGGTATAAGATATGAGCAGCATTGATCTCCTCCGGCTGCGTTATGAAAATACAATACCGGCTTACAAAAACGGGTAGCATTCGTCTGGTTGGCTCCACTCAAGACAAATGCGAACTGTAAATGTAACATGGAAGGAAGGGATATATCGTTTTATCTCTTTTTGCAGTTGGTGCTCTTCTCAAGTTTTAAAATTGCTACGAGTCAAATAATGCCCTAATAACATGGTTTTCATTACTATTACTGCAACTCAACCACCGGTAGCTGTGATCGTAAAAGAAACGGCTTATGGTTGAACGTACACCTGATTTTAAGGGATTAGGACAAGGAAAAATTGGCAAGAGATGGGAGATTATGGGTTTGATCGTGAACAGCTGTGGGAATTTCTTTTGACGGGTTAAGCATCTGCAAATGTATAGCGCCCGCCAGGATCCAGTTCGTCGGCCAACTGCTTCGATGAGTGGTTCCCGTGTTTTTTCTGATCCCATTCAAGCAAATGGCAGAGCAGCGCCCCACACAGCAGCACATTGAGCGAGCGCTCTCTTCACTTTCAGTACGCTTCCCTTTCCTTCGAACTCCCCCAATCCCCGTTCTAACACAGCGTCACTTTGAGAAAGTAAGTCCCAGTTGTGGCTTCTCAACCAGCATGCGCTGTTGCCAAAGAAAAGCGTTTTCCCTTCATGGGACACATAGGCTTCCTGAAAATATTATATTTTTACGTTGTTATGAAAATTAATAATAATATCAATAACAAGAAGAATTAAGAAGGGGAGAGCAAGAGGAAAATAAGAAAAAGAAGCAGCTTGCTACGGTAGTGGCCTACATGTACCAAGGTTCTCAGAAGGCCGGAAATGCCTGCCATCAACAAGTTAAGACCTCACTTTCACTACAATTGTTTTTCGAGGTGATGACCATAAGGTTTGATGCATGGAAGATAACGCAAAAGCACGTTTTTTCACAGTCAATGCAGGACAATAAGCAGAAAACAGTGGTGCTAAGACAGCACTTTCTCTCCCGAATTTTCACGTAAAATTACATGAAAAGTATTCACATTTTTTAAAAACAAGATCTTATTTCAAGATCTATCTTTAAGGAACGGATTTCATTAAGGGAAAAAATCTCTCATTAATATTTTAGTTGTAGGAAGACTCCGAAAAATTGTGAACTTTTGTTATTTTCGAAAAGGGACGGTTTTCAACGAACACGAGACCTGCACCATTCTCTTGAACACCCTTCACACTAACCAACAACATATAATCAAAAACGATGAAATCGTTTTTTTAATTGAAAATGTCCTAGGGGATTCATGAAAAGTGTCCCCTGAATTAATATCTGTTTTGATTTCAATTTGAAGCAGATCGATTGGAGAATATCAATTTTGAAGAAAATTGGCTGAATGGTTTAGCCGCTGGCGTTGTTCACAGACAGACGGACACTGTTTGCCGTCATTCGATTTTTCTGAATCAAGAACCCACAAAACGGATTCTGGGTACGCCACATGGTAAAGGTCTTTGTTTCCCTAAATTTAGCAACTGAATTTATCCACTTTTCGTTACTACGGCCCTGTAATAGTTTTTCAGCCGAAAATTCAGTTTTTTATGCAACATTTCATAATTTTCTCTCAACTGCGCAAGCAGCAGCGAGAAAGTAAAAACTGAATATTGCCATTGCCAGAGGACAGGTCTTGCCCTGGGAGTGTGTGTACCAGCCAAGCAGCAGTGCATGATGAGTTGCCTAGCGATCAGGGGCGCGCTCTCCTAAATACTCCGATTGCAACTTATGAGAAATGTCCCACCACATATTCGTTGTGAAAAATAATTTTTGACCCCCTTCCAGCCTTAAAAATTTGTAACACATATTTTGAACTATCTGCACATAGAAAGGTCGAGAATGGTTACATTAAAGTTTTAATTGCTTGATTTTTCCTAATCACTTCCCAGATTACTATTAATTCTGAAATTTCTTCTATTTCTTCTTTTTATGTTATTCTGTCTCTGGGTCTATTGCTCTCTATAAGTTTTGTACTAGCATCCGTATGCTCACCGAAGTGCCGGAGTGAGAGTATAACATATGGCCTCGCCCGTATAGGATTAGGGGTCAATCCATCTCCCAGACCCGAAATCAAGAGTCGAAGCAGGATATAGGACGAGAAACGCATGGTCCATTGCCCGTTTCGGGAAACAGTGCAACCATTGTAATTGATTCGAGGAAACCACTTGAACTCCTGGCTAGAGCGAGACTAGACTTGGCTGCTGTCGAAAATCACCCACCGCAAGGAATCGAACCTAGATTCCTTCCGTTAATCACAGCTATTGTCAGCGCTGTTGTCGTAGCCATTGTGTCATTATTTATTTTCATTTACGCATGTTCATGATTTTATGGAACTTCTCACACTGTAATTATTTCCACCCTAATCTCCATTTTTGTTAATATCATTTTTACTTTACTTTCGACTGTGAGAAATTGGTAGATGAAACGAAACACTGACGTCCATTAATTATTGTAATGTGTTTCTACAGATTTTTTTTGCGTTTGTTATTCTTTTCACGTTCCGTAATTGCATTTATTGTCATCGCTCACAACGACTTGCATCAATATACTATCTCATCTACATTAGATCTCATGCGATTATTACTGGCATTTTGCGTGGATATGTATTAAGAAATCCAATCGGCTGTCAACACGCTTTTGAATGAACATTTTACGATTGATGTGATTGATATACAAATGAGTTCTTGTTATCCGCTTAAGCCTTGCTTACTTTGCACTTTCAAATGATCACAATCGCTTAGATATTGTCAACGCAATTGCACACTATTTTCCGCTGTTTATGTGTATGCCGCTGTGTTTTTATAGAAAAATTAAATTTCAGATGTAAATGCTAATATATATATATATATATATATATATATATATATATATATATATATACACACACACACACACACACACACACATTAATTTAGGAATTTGAGTTATCCCCTTGTAGATGAATGCCGTTGAAAAAAGATGTCTTTCGTATGTTCAAGAACAAGTTTGGGAGGACAAATGTGGTACTTCTTAAATTTAGCATATATTAAGGACTTGTTGGGGTTGAGTGAAATCAAGGGAAATAAATTTATTACGTATTGCTAAGTTCCTTGGTACAAGCCTACGACGAATTATGCCGTAAGCGTTCAAATCGATTTCTTTTGACACAAATTAATTTTTAATCACTTTACTTTTTATTATCAAAAAGTAAAAATTATGTGACTTAATCAAGCTGTTTGAATATATTTATTTGAGTAAACAATTTTAATTTAAAAATTTTAAAAAAATTGTGAGTGTAAATATTCGTTGTAATAATTATGATGCAATGAGTAACATATTATTGTTGTGAACGTATTTGTTTTTCTTCTGAACACATTCTTCTTTATTAGAAATTTTAAAACAAAGTTCCTCAGTATGTTTGCCAGAAACGAGTAGGGTTTCTGGGAATTAATATGTGGGTTATTTGTTTAAATGGCTGGTAAGCAATATGGTCCATTATGTAACTGTTATTGCGAACTTTTTTAATTCTCCGAACACAAGTGCGTACATGCGTAATATATACGTAGTACGGGTACAACGGTTTCAACAGGCCCCGGCCCACCGCTCTATTGTCAGAAGGCAACGAGAGCGCGAGTTCTACGCAAGTTAAGTTATTTCATCGCCGCGGTTCGCTCCCATCAAAACACGGCAGGGTACGCCTGTATCTTTCACTGCTTCTGTTGAGGCGTTCCTCACGCGGAATGGGGAAGTTGCTCGCTGCAAGGCTAATTGGATTCTCAAATGCAGATGTGAAGATTCGCCGCAGATGGTGCACTTTCCATAAAGAAGAAATTCCTGAGAAATATGATAATGAAAAATGAATTGCGTGAAACTAAACGTGGAAATGGCATGGCGACCGTGTGAGAAACAGTGAGCGACAAAAACATATTTACGATGACTGTTGATTGCTGTGGATTCTCTTATACACTTCGGCTTATATCATCAGGGGGAAACATTGCCAAAAAGAATTACCAGTTTTTCTACACATATGTCTCCACATTTCAAACTAATGATGTTAATCAGTACACGTGCATCGTTTATTTTATATTACTTGAAATCTCAGGGTTTCAGTGGTCTCAGTACAAGTTTCCTACATTTAACGGCGTCCGTGACCTCTTTTCATTTCTTGCTGCGCGAAAAGTCCTAGCTAAATGACACCTTTTTCTCGTATTTCTCCTGCCAGCCTCAAAGACTATCTGACATGATATTTCATTAAAGAGCTACCTTCTTCTCTCAACACGTCCATCCACAGGAGTACTTTACTTCTAGCAGTAGCTCTTCTGCTGATATAAATAGCGCACACGGTTTTCGCAGCAGCCCCTCTGCGTTAAAGTCGTGGGTTCCAAACCAGTATTAGGTATGATTTTTAAATACGCAGGTTTTAACTGCTACGCAGTAGTTAAACTGCTTTAAGCAGTTTAACTGCTAAAAGCAGTTAAAACTGCGTATTCATAAAAAAAATATTCTCTAACTCCAATTTTCATTATAACCTCTGACTTTCCAGAAAATCATTATTTGAACATCCTCCTAAGACCACAGTGTTGAAAGAAGATATTTTTTCTTAATCAAATATATTTATCAAAGTTAGAATTTAAATCATGTCATATAAAGTGATAAAATATGCAAATATCTTTCGCGCGACTATTTTCCTAAAATTCCTTCTACAACTTAATTGCCATTTTCATTAAAACTTAAATTTTCAAAAATTAAAGATATATATGCGTTGCATGGCAAAGAGATGTTTTCTAAAAATAACTGAAATGTTAGTTGGTTACAGTTTGTAATATTGTAATATTACATAACCATTACAAATATTACCAGAAAGCATGTGTATTGGAGCTCTAGTTTCTGTGATGTAGGAGGGCATGAACGTCCTTTTCATATGTGTGATAATATTAGTGTAATTCTGTTGTTATTGTTCATACTGATAGAATTTTCCAGTAACCTACTTTACTACTGCTGTACATCTCTTACATTTTTTCTATTTTATGAGAGCTCCTAAATTGTATCTATGTTAGAATGACATATTTTATAAACAGTGACTAATAAATATTTTTTCTGTTTCAGGTGAGTAAACCGAGTGGCTGGCCGATGATTGTCATTTGCGGTAGTGAGTACGAAATGCAACAATTGAAATTTTATATTAAATTGCGTAATTCGGAAATTTGTGTGGAGATGATAATGGTTGAAGATTGTTTCACACAATTCTTCGAGCTTCTTCAAAGTGTAGTATTGTGCATTGCATTACCGTATACTAGCGGTCGTAACGAACGTTAGGTAATTTGTCTTTGCCGGCCTTGAACGGCTGTGAACGTCACCTTGCTAGCGAGTTTCGGTCTCGTTCGCGAAATGCATTCTGCATGAGAAGACAGGGGCGCTGCGGGCCTGGTGTCGGCGTCCGCGCTTTTGGTATCGCCCATGCCAGATCCCCACCTCCTCGCCCCGCCCCCTCGTCCCGGCCTCGCCCCACACCCTCCTCACCCCGCCCCTCGCCCTGCCCCTCTCCCCACCCCCTTGCCCCAAACCTCGTCTCGCCCCCTCGCTCCGCCCCTCCTCCCCCCCCTCTCCCCGCCCCCTCGTCCCTCCCCTCGTTCTGCCCCCTCGTCCTGCCCCTTGTCCCACCCCCTCGCCACGCCCCCCCGCCTTGCCCGACGCGTTTACAGCGGCAGTGCGGCGGGCGCGGGCTTCCAAAGCGGATCGAACTCTGCCCACCTCCGACCGCCAGATTGGATGAAGCTTTTAGCCGGTTTGCCGCGTCCCACGCCGCGGCGGTTACGCTGCGATACCTATCCACGCCGACAATTCAGCCTTCGTTTCGATGTTTGCTCAGAGCTCATAACACTCGAAAACGTGCCTCAAATAAAATACACGACAAAAACCGCTGACACAATAACTGCCGAGTGTTGGAAGTGTGTTCTTTCGCTTCGCAAGCTCCCCTGCGACTACCCTCCTCAACTTCCTTGCCGCCTTCCCACTCTGCCTTTCTCGACGAACTTACCCGTCGTTTCTCTGCTCACTTGCGTGACGAAGGGCTGCTACAGCGGCACTTGGTGAAGTCTTTTGTTGAGTATTTGTGGAAGTCAACTGAAGTATCCGTATCCTCAGCAGCTTCTGGGTGTTCACTATCCAATTGTCGTTGGTTGCCGCATTACGTGTTCACAACGGAGCTTGATGAGTTATCTACCAGAAATAGAAACACTAATAGCACCAAGAACATGCGTTATGTAGTACATAATAAACTGTATTTGGAACGTACTTGATAAAAAGAAGTATAACATGTGACAAGTTCAGCGTTGTTTTAATAGAAATGACATAAGGTCAGCGGCGAAGAATGATGTAAATTTTTAAAATGATTAAGTTACGGACATTTTGTAAACACGTGTGCAGACATCCAATTTATAAAATATTGAATATTATCAAGAAATATTACAAAGTGTATAGACCAGAGGACTAGCTGTTATCATCGAAAATGCACCGTATGTACACTCACACTTCATTCACACTTGGCTGGCTTAACTTTTTTTGTCGCGAATTGGCCATCTCCGGACCACGCGAACGTGCAACCCACCGAAGCTGAGTCATATTTATCGAGGGTAGGTGCACGTGACTTTTATGGGGAGATCAGCATTTTCATGCTGAATCCGTTTTTACACCCAGGGTTGTTAGCCCTGGGGGATGAGGTGAAATGATAGGGATGATGAAGGATGAAATGGACTATCACAAACACAGAGGCACACAAACACAACCATGTCCGAGGCGGGACTCGAACTCGCGATCCTTCGATCCGTGACCGCCTGGGCAGAATAGCCGTAGCGATCTCGACTATCTGGATCGGCTTGACTAGCTTAATTATTAATATTTTTAATTCTTGAAAAGTATTCACTATTTCACCAGGGTTCCGCAGTAAAGAGTTTTTTTGTCAAAAAGTCACCGATTTCCGGCACGACACTATTACAATACTTTCTCTTCTTACGAAGTAAGGCGAGAAAGTAAAAAATTATGTTGCCTATAAACAATGCTGGGAAGAAATCGTTAGTACATATAAAGCTGTAGATACAAAGGGGATTGAAAACGATTCAGGCCGTATATAGACACTGTGTTTTATGATAATAATCAATGAATGTTATTCAGTTGAAATGAAAATATAACTATAATTCTGTGTTTCTATGTAATCTTCTTTTTAAGAATTTTCGTTTGGTAATAATGGCTTACATGGAATAGAAAATAGAAAAACAGGGTGAAAAAGATAGCGTGAAATGTGTCACAAGAAATTAATGTCGCAATTAAGCTTTTACGTATGTTACGCAATTGACAATCGCTATTAAACCCAAATATTTTGTTCTTACCCCATCGAAAAATCAGATACAAATGTCACAAAAATCTGAGTGCTTTACAAACGAAGGAGAAAGAAATGTTTTCAGTCAATATCTTCGGAGGAAATTTGGGGTATAATCTAGCTCGAGGAAGATAAATCAGAATTCAATATTCCGATCCATTATCAGCGATAAACAACAGTATCTAAATGCTGCCTTTCGAACCGTAATTAATACATATCTAGTGTCAAATCATGGCCAGTGTTAAGTAAGATTCTTGAGAAATCAGATGCACTAATCATTTTTAATCCAGGATTCAAGCAAGTGGACATTGTCATCGATCCAGCGTTCATTTTAGACACCTTTATCAGAATGATGATTCTTTGGACAAAATTAAACTTATATAAAATAGCCAAATCTTCTTGTTCATGGGCGTCTCTGACATACGTAAACTTTGTGGAGACGTAAAAGAATGTGATTTAAATGCTAGTTCTGTGCGGAATTTTAGCCTATGCCTGAAAATTTGTCTCTTTATAAATAAAAAATGTTCACGCGGTAAGTTTAAATGGTAAAGTGATGTTGCAACTATTCGTGAATTCAATAATGTACTCTGACTATACATTTAGAAAGTAATGGCAGCGTCGCAGACGATGGCGGCGGGGGCATTTGCGGTGGTTTAGAGATGGAGTGGTGAGTTCTTTTTTTCAAATCTAAATATTCAGCTAGTGTGGGTATCCAAATACATGCCCGCCAGTTAGGGAGATTCTTCATAGTACTATGTCACTCGCATTTTTTAGTACTGAAAGTCAACAAAAATGTTTGTGTGCACCTTGGTACACATTATGAATGTAATAAAACGAACGAATAGTATTTAAACGTTTGTAATATGTTTCTTTTATTTTTTTCAATGAATTATTATCATTACGTAATTAAAGTCAGCACTTAACTGTGTGTACGAATACTGCGTCTTTTATTTATCACGAACTACGTGAAAGTGTGCAAAAAATAGTCATAAACGTCATTATATGTTTTATTGAAAGTGAATTAGGTTAAGAAATGAAGTTCGAGTAAATCTAGTGGGTATACTTGAAAATATTGAGAGAAGGGGGCGTGTCCTCCGGCCAGAGACGCC
The DNA here is from genome assembly GCA_964035755.1 of Teleogryllus oceanicus. Classification (NCBI taxonomy): domain Eukaryota; kingdom Metazoa; phylum Arthropoda; class Insecta; order Orthoptera; family Gryllidae; genus Teleogryllus; species Teleogryllus oceanicus. The sequence goes on along the minus strand of CAXIVR010000001.1, from coordinate 140,773,845 downwards.
CGTATCCTCGTCGAAGCCAGGGGCAATGCCAGCGGTGAATTTGTGGCCGCCGTGCTGCGAAGGAAGCAGTGCGAAGCGGCCTGCGTGCGTCGCTTCGTCGATGGGAGGCTGCGCCGCCCCTGCCCCGCCCCCGCCCCGCCCCGCCCCGCCCCGCCTCGCCCCGGCCCCTCGCCACTTGATGAATCGCTTCGATCGGACGTCTGCGTCTGGGGCACGCTGCCCGGGGTGACGGCCCCCGGGCCGGGGGGGGGGAAGGAAGGTCCTTCGGGGGCTGTGAAAGCCCTGGGCCGTACGCAAAATCGAACAGGTCGCTCGAAGACGAAATGGAAAGTAGAGAAGAATGAATGACTCATACTGAATTTTTGGTTTGATATTGATGATGGTGATGATGACGTGAACGCGAAAGTCGATCGAAATGAATGCATTTCAAGAGGTTGCACTACGTGATAGCGCAAGGTAGCAGAGAGATGACAGAGAAATAAGTCCAGAGAAATAACAAGTTACGAGATAACAATAGGAAGAATTCGAAGCAATGTAAGAAATCCGCAGAGAAGGGAGGGGCATCGTCGGCCTGAAGGGTGCGTAGGGGCGTGGAGAGAATCAATGAACAGTGGGGGCTGGCGCGAGTAAGCCAGGCGCTGCGAATGAGGATGTCGTCGGCGGGGGGACCGGGGGCGGGGCGCAAGGGAGGAGCGGGATCGGACGCGGCGCCGACAGCCCAAAGACGAAGAGCGCCGGAGATGGGTGCCGCCGCCGGCTGTCGGCGCGGCGTGGAGCGGCGTTGCGGGGAGGGGCGGGGAGGGACGGGACTAGCGAGGCGGCCGGAGGCGACGACGGAAGCGGATGCGCGCCGGGCGGGGAGGGGGAGGAGGGGGCGAGAGCCGAGAACGCGCGACGCAGCCGCAGGATCGATCCGGCAGATCGCGACCCCGCCGCGGACGACGCGACCGCCACGCGCCGCGTATGCGCCGCCTCTCGCACCTCCTCCCCACGCACAGGACGCGCCAACGCCGCCTGCGCCAACTCGCCGCCCGCCTCGCAAACGCAGTCCCCGCAAATGTCAAAAAAATCCAATAATTCAAAATAAATTTATCACATTCATTACAAATGCCTCTGGTTCGTAAGTAATAAACAACTCCATTCCGAATTCAACATCAATACAATAGTAAACCAAATAGCTCACATATCACTGAATTTCTACGAAAACCTACCAAGCATACAAGCCGCTTTCATTTCAAAGTAGCGAAAAATCCATCCCGCACCCAAATAAATGGATTCCCGTTTGAAACCTTTCTCAAAATTTTAGCCAACCATGATACATCCGAGGTTCTCCCCTAGAGTATCATCTTCAGTGTATACATTACGTTAGCTTAGATATTTTAACTACCATAAGTCTAAAGAAACATATGTAAATTGATTATACTAAACGACGTATTTCATCTAAAACAAATAAATGTGTTAAAAAAAAGAAAACCTCGCCTTCACCATGAGCCCGCCGCTCTGCGCCCTGCTCGCGCAGGATCCGCTATTGGCCCTTCTCGACGGGAGCTGCGTCTTGTCTCAGCCCCGAGCCTGTTTATGCACAGCTCTTTACCCGAGTTCTGCTGCCTCGCCGCTGGATAATCTCCTTTCTCGTGGGCGGTTTTTCGCGGGAGCTATTCCTCGCTACACGTATCGTGGCTGTCGCTTGGCAAATGAAAATGTTCTTTGAAAAAATGTCGGACATTGAATTTTGTAGTCTTTACACGTACACCCTAAGCACAATATAGTTGATCGAAATTTGTTTTCTACTACCATTGTTAAACATAAGAACTAAGTTAACATATTGCTGAGATCGTGTTGTATTAATTATCGAGTGAAAACAGTAGCAGTTTTGAACTGGGATGTATAACTTAAATATTTTTTTAAGTATCACCCCGCCATGATTCTTCAACCTAAAACTCTGAAAAAGTTAGAAAGATAAATACTAGTAAAAGAAGTGACGCTTCAAAACACACACGTTCTCGCATTATTTGTAACTTTGGCGCAGTTTCTACCAATTGGTTAAGGAAAAGTTGTTCTTTCGAGATAAATTTGATTTATCTTTTCGGCAATCCCATCCAAGAGAAGATGGCTATTGCTTGTAGGGTGTTAACTTTTTGACGCTTCCTTGTTAACTTTTTGACGCTTGACCATCCTTTAGATTTCATCAATAAATTCATCAACATCAGAATTAAACCGATTTTCTTTACATATATTTTCAAGATTTGGAATAAATTTACAAGAGAATGTACTAGATAAAATGTTGATATTAAAACTAGGAAATCTGAGTAACAAAAAAGGACTTATCAGGGAAGTTAAATATTCTGTTCACTTTTTAGACAAGTTGTTTACTCTGTTCTCTGTCTACACTCTCCGTTAATGTATATAGGCCAAAACCAAAAGGCTCCTTAAGCACAGAATAAAAGAACGTGAGAGCAACATCAAAGCTTTCGCTGCTAAATTGAATACTATTTCCCGCTACAAGCTTAATACCTTACATAATTTCGGTCTGGAAAGTTCTTGCATTTTGGATATGGTATCTAGGAAATATCCTCGGTTGATTTCACTGACTTTAAATATTAAGATTCATCAGACTGACAATACGAATGTGGAATCGAATATTCTCACAAATGCTTATGGCAATGTGTTGTCCAAAATTAAATGTTCTTTTTTTTTTTCTTTTTTTTTTTTTTCCTATTCACATCCAGTTCGTTTGTTTTTTTTACCTTGGGGTCCTTCATTTTGGTACCTGATTTTGACTGGAAGTTGACCTTTAGATTTTTTGGAAGTAGACTTTTGTTTTTACTTACCTTTATCTCTGTGTTTTCTTATAATATTTTTGGTTTTTGTTTGAGGTAAGACTTGTGATCCCTAATGATTGTTTTATGTAGAGTGTTTATGTATTTGCATTTTTATTGTCTTCTTATATTTCTTGTTTTTGAAATATTTCTAATTCTAACTTTTAAATCTTACGTTTGCTTATGCACGTTTACTATACATTTTGTTAGTAAAAAAAGTTCAATTATTTTATCAGCATTATTTCGGACTACCTGATAATGCAGCCATATTGTACCGCGAAACGTTGTGCAATAGTGCATTTTCATTATAATAAAATATTTTTAAATAAAAGAGTGTTTTGATTGTCTTTAAGTAGCCTTTCGACAGCATTGCCCTACATGATATTTTGCCTTTGTGTTTTACGGCGTATCAGAGAAACACGAGCAACCACGTGTCCCGCGACACCATTTACTTATATATCATCATTCATACTTTCTTTGCGGCAAACGTCTCAAACCAACTGAAAACTACGATAACAATAATATTTCCCTTGGTTAGAATAGGCTGGAATTGTGAACGATTTCGAGGAGAGATTCATCGAAAATGTTTGCCCGGTAGGAGGCAAGAGTTCTTAATTACGTCGCTGTTCTCCTTCTCCGTCCCGTCCCTCTTCCGTCCGCTGCTCGCGCAGGGCGGGCGCGCGCCCCCGCACAAGTTGCGCGTTCCAAGTGCGTGCAACCGCCCCATCCACCCCGCCCCATTCGCCCTCCTTCCTCCCCTCATCCACCCCGGCCCGCACCGTCCCTCCCCTCCCGTTCACTGTCCCCCCCGCCCCAGCCCCCGGCCGGCTCCCGTCCCGTCCACCACCGCCCCATCCTTCGTCCCATCCATCCACGTCCCCTCGTCCGCCCCGGTCTGTCCTCTGTGGCCACCCGCCCCCGCCCGTCCTGTGCCCTCCCGCCCCGTCTGCTTCCGGCGTGCCGTGCGCAGGGGCGCATCCGCGGCGCTCGGCCCAACGCGCGGCAAACAGCTGGCGCCATAATGAAAGTGACAACGGCGTGTAAACTCCGCGCCAAGACGAGAGGTGAACACGGCGCCGCATTGTGTTCCTCTTCTGTACAGTAAACCCCCGGCGCCGACACGCTGCTCTCATTTGCGCCGCCATCAACGCGGCCGCCGCCGCGGGAGAAAGAAGCGGCCCGCGCCGCAACTTCTTTAGAAAGCGCCTTTTTATTAAACTGTTTGTGTTTAAGTTTGCTTTTATGAGGTTGGAAGAGGCCCTTGGTTCAGATTTCAAATATGTACACAAAGGTGGTTGCAAGCACTCTACTTCCGAAATTTCTTTGACGGGAACTTCTTAAAAAGTTGTCAGTTGCTAAAAAATTAGTTTCTCAAAGTTCCATTTCTATCGGATAACGTTTAGTCCTACCAGATCGTTCCAAAGTCTTAAAAAATAGCAATATTTCTAAAAAATCCAGTGTTTTTTGCATTAACACGGGAATGGTTGGTCTCACGGGATACGGTATGTCTTTGTAGGAACGTGTTATTTTTTGCTTTCGTAGAGATTCTTTCTCTCTTCAAATTTTATCTTTACAATTATTCGACAAGCGTGCATAGGTTGGTGATAAAAGAGCTCCTTAAAGCATGGATGAAATTTGATTTGATTTTTCTACTTTAATATATTTTGGTCTTCTATAACGTATCACGTGAGTAGCAAATATTTAAAGGTGACTGGCTTCTTCATTGCACAGTTGCTGTCGCGTGATGTCAGCTAGGAATAAGAATTCAGTCAGTACGCGCAGTGTGAAAATAGGCGGAATAACATCATGAAATATTTACATTTGATTCAAATTAGACAATTTTATTATTTTTTGATTTTTCAAGGCTTTAGGAACCTATGGATCTAACAAAATCATAGACACTTCTCACTTGGCCGGAGGTTGCACTTTTCGTTCAATTTCTGCGCCAATTGGAAATTAGTAATATAGGTATTTTCCTTTGCCTCTTTACAATTCCCAAAGTGCACTCGTGGCTCATAGCGAAGTTGCTGGCCTTTCACCACTGATGTCCGGCTTCGATTGCCGTCGAATCTCATGTGAAAATTTGTTCCAACAAACCGAGCTTGGCTGCTTCACATGGGTTAGTCCAACCACTGTGAAGTGTCCTAAACCCTACGATCCTTATTCCTTCCCAATTCTGGCCCCTGGGTAGTGGCGCAGGGGCGCGTGGAGTATGACGCGCGTGAAGATGCTACCTGGCGGTCCTCCTTGACAACTGACTAGACGAGACTGGACATATATAGATACAGTTTGATAATAGATATTAATGGAGGATTACTCCGTAACAGGCGCTCAACACTCGACGAGAAGCGCTTCTTACGGAGGAGGGACACGCAGTAATGATGAATAAAAGAGGAAGGACGTCACGAAAAAAAAACCGATAATTTTTTGGGCCCAATATTTGCACCTTTCGGCGAAGGCTGCGCGTCCGCTGCTCCCGCGCGCCCCCTGCCCTGCGCTGCCCGCGTTGCGCTGCTGGGAAGATCGCGTGATTTGCCGGCGCGCAGTTGCCCCAGAGAAGCCCATTTAATCGCGTTTCTGCCGGGCTTCCCAGCATTGCAGCTCACTCATAATCACTGCCTTTCATGAAAATTTCATTTCCTGTTTACAACGCATGACGTATCAACTCATTGCTCACAATGAACTCGGACGATGGCTTGCATTCCAGATCTATCATATTGCTTTTAAGAAATTGTAGTGCCAAACTAAAAAGGGTAATATTAGCAAGAATGCCCTTGGTGTAAATAAAAATTCGTAATGAATATTTTAGAACGAACGTATTATAATAAGTAGTTTGGCATTAAACAGAATGCCCTTTATGGCGAAGTAATTTTAAATTTGGAACAAAAACCTTTCTTTGCGTTGAATTCCTGTTTTTCCATCACAGTATTATAAAATATTTATCTCAAAACTTTGTCTTTCATCTGGTATATAGTTATAATCATAATTAAGAATTATTGTTCCTCCTTTTTTTATTGATAATGCACTAGGCTATTATTTACACGATTATGAAAAATAAAATTGAATATTAAAATACTCCGTGTCGCCTTATGTTGAAACCAAGCATACAACGAAACGGTACCGCGATCATCTTCATGTTATCAAACTATTAGCCTAGAGCCATGGTGGAAAGAGATTGATTGGCTACACCGGCGTATCGATTTTTGCTTGTGCGGCGCACCACCAGTTTGCATCACGAACCACGTGACCGCCAAGTATGGGCACTTCGTTTGAAAAGCTTGACAGATGCTGTCCGCCATGTTGCGTGGAGAGCAGGAAGTGTTGAGAAACATTTTGAAAGTGGCATAAAGTGATAATTTTCAACGATGTCCAACAAAAAGCACGATGAAGGTGTACAATATGCAATATTTTAAAGAAATGCTTCACATATCTGTTTCAAGGCGTTATGACGATGTGATAGTTTTGGTACATGGCTGCATTTAAAATTCTCGCTAATATTGTGACACAAAGTGGTGCATTGAAGCTCATTGGCTGAAGTCGGATTCGATGCGCAATAGCTCTCTCATTCTTTCCATCATGCCAGGCACGTGGGGGAACGCGGGCAGGAAGCCGTGGGCAACCCTCGTGTCATGGGGAAGGAGCGACGTTGTCGAAGCGCGCAGTATGGAAATAGGCGAAGCGTATCCGAGAGGAAAATTAGGTTATGGCACCATGGAGTGTTCCTTCACGAAGTTAACTAAAGGGAGACGTGAAACCCTCTCTCATACTCTCTCACTGTTTTCGTCAGTGGCTGCATTCAGGGGCCATTTATAGTACCAGAGGCAACGACGCAAAGTGTGGATCATTACCATCAGTACAACGACAGAGTGCCGTTTTCTTCGTTATTCATTTGATGGAATCTGTTGTCAACCTTACAATTGTAGGTTTTCAGTCTTTAATAAACTGTAAAGCGAAGAAAGTGCGGCACAACACTCCGTGTATTGGCAATAAATTGGATAAATTGGATGAGAGCATAGTAAATATTGCGAAATGAGATATTTCGCGTGATGACGTAACCCAAAAACTTGCACCTAACAATGTGCAATGTCAATTACGCATTCGACAGACTAAACAAAGTTAAATGTTAATCTCGTAGGCCGAAGTCTCATCGTGAAATTGGACACTCGTACGGAAGCATTTAAGAAGTTTGAGGTTATAGATAAGACACCATTTCGCACTTTGGTATTCGTTGTTCGTGCTCTCGAAAATATACTTGTTCTGTTTTGTTAGCTAAATAAATTCACACTTCACTTGTACTAAGCATGAAGTTTGTACCGTGACACAAGTCGAGTAAAATTTGGGTCCAGTTCCAACAAGTAAAGAATATTTCAGCATTCTATACACAGTATGATTTTTGTAATTATACTCTTTGATTTTCAGAAACTTTCACGTCCAATCTTTTTTACGCACAATTTAAGTTTTTATATTCACGTAAAAAACGGTCAATAACCGAACACAACATTTTAAAAACTGCGAAAAATTAATTAAATTATGGTTCTAAAGTTCTGTTTTGCGACTTTTAAGTAGCATTAAATGAATCTCATCTACGATTTCATCTCTGCCTCCATCTGAGATCTGGGGTTATGGTGAGGCAACATACAAACACCGCCTTGCTTTACTCTCGGTTGTATTTCATGTGTTGTCTGGCTCGCTTGTCCTACTAGTATTCATTGGAACTACTGCTGAATCCAGCAAACAAACAAGTGTTTACGTCACGATAAAGCTGTCAATGCACATTTTATAATTACATATTGAGTTACTATTTCTGCTGAATAATGGAGCTTTTGAGACTGCGGAATTTAATTGAAATGAGGTAATAAATCATGATAAATAGTTTGTAAAATGGATTTCAATAAATATTTATGAAATACATAGCACAGTTATTTGACATTTTCAAGTGCAGTTTAGTTAATATTCTGTTTGAAAGCTTAATATTATTGAAAGGAATGTAATTTCATGAAGAGGGTAACAGGTTTCCTTACTTTTGTCAACACGAACGTGGCCATCGGAGTGCGTCGGATCACCTTGATTATTAGTGAAGATACCTTGATTATTAATGAAGATAGCTTTAACCACGATGCAAAATTCTAGGAATGGGAAGAATAGCATTGTTCCGCACACACATACATCAACGAACTTGTTCCGATCCTTACTCACAATTAAAGACCAGATTCCCGTGTTACTGTATCTTTTGTTTGCTAACTTGAAATTGGATCAAACCTTGAAAGAAATTTGAGTCATGAAGCGGGCGTTATTATAGTACTTCTTTTATTTTGCACGAAATTGCACGTTTGAGGGGATACTGCACGATATTGCACGTTTTAGGTTCGGCTGCCTGAAAATTACACATTTTGGGATTTTATTGAACGAATTTGCAAGATAAACAGTTTTATAGCATAAAATATATTTTTTATATAATCAACTTGTTTTAATTTACCTTTTTTTAAAATTTCATTTAAGAAAAAACCTTTTCACGACAGAGCCCAGCAGTGCATTCAGGAGGACTGTGAAACCCAAGTGCCGTTTAATATGTATTACTTCTGCATTTTGTTGCCCTAAAATTGAGCGTCTGTATCTTTCATGATGCCTAAAATTTGGGAGTTGTTTCAACACAGATTGGACCGCGGCCCTTGGATGCGGCCGCTCAGCAAACGCATGTTCGGGGTCTACAAGTATCTTCCCAATCGGATCATAAATCTGCTTTGTCAGTTTTCGCCGAACTTGCCAACACGAGAGGTGGATACATTTGACCTTACATCCGGGCTTAGGAAGCTTAGCGACAAGCTGCATTGCGTTTCAAATTCATCGAATTTCTCGGAACAGACGTTACCCTACGAGGTACAAGAGAGAATGAACGCAGTTTCTGACCGTTTTAGCAGCGCGCACACCTACTACATAAAGTGAGGCTCAGCACACAAGTATAAATGTAGAACGAAGATTTTCCTCTGAAACTGTGTTAGTTGATAGAAATATTTTCAAGAAAATAACTTCTCAGAAAATAATTTGAAAATATAGAATTGTAAATTATGTAATGCAAATATTCATTATAAATTATGGATAATGAAAACAATATATTTATTTATTTATTTATTTTACGTCAAAAAACAGTTAAAAACTGCGTATGACGTGCTATGGAGAAAGGTGAATTGTGTGCACATTTTCAAAATTCTGTGATCCCTACACTAAGTCATATACTACTTAAATTTTGAATTTTGAAAGGGAGAAAAAAAAAAAAAAAAAATAAATAAGCAATAAATTTTGAATTTTGAAAGGGAGAAAAAAAAACAATAAAAAAACTCCCATGTAATAAACTCTATTTTCAAGGATAAATAAGCAATAAATTTTGGCTCTTATTACTTCCTGCCGCGACAACATGGAAACGATAATTTGAATAATTGTATTTCCCACTGAATTCTAGAAGACGTGCATAGAAAATGAAGTTACATTTATGTCCAGAAGCAAAACAAGGGGCCATCTCAGCATTTGCTCAATGGATCAGGGAAACTGGACGAAAAACCTGATCGAGATGGGGGTCATTGACCCGGAAGCTGTAGTACAATAGTTGTTACAGGTTGTTTATACTCATTTACACAGTTCAAAAGGTAAATAATGCATTATGTATCATTGTTAAAATTAATGTTACTTTTCTTGTGATGCACAGTATACTCTCTAATTGTATAGAAACAGTTATGCAGCAGAAACGATTTGGGTTTAAACTTTTCTATTGAATTTAATCGTTTAATATCATCTGGCAAAGTGTTGTAAAATAATGTACATGTATTGTATGTGAATTTTTTGTAATGAGCTGTTGATACTGTCACCTGATGAATATGATTTCTACATCGAGTGTTATAGTAATAGACTTCGGCATTTTCTGAAAATATATTCCCGCCCTTGAGCAAGTCATTTTTTACAAAAAAACACTGATTCGTAAATAAGAAGACACGGTAATGGTAGAATTCCTAGATTAATGAAGAGAGGCTTACATGAATCACGTGAGTGGGATTTCGTTATTATTCGTACAATTCGTTTTTGTAAACTAAAAGTCTGGGAGCTATAAGATGTATTTCCCCAGAATATTATGCCATATCTCAGGCGGGAATGAACATTCGCGAAGTATACACAACGAGCAGTATGAAGGCTGACTGAATTTGCAAGAATTCTGAACGCGTAGCATAATGAACTTAATTTTGTGTTCAATTCATTTAAATGGACGTTCCATTTAAGGTTTGACTGAATTGAGAGACCTAAAAATTTTGTTGCCTTAACATCAGTCAATGGTACACTGTTCATTTTCACTGTTCATACACTGTTCAATTAAGAAGATATCTTCTGTTACTTAATTATTTTTGATATCTGATGGCATATTTGTATTTTTCTATTTTTGCACTTACTTTTTGATTTTGTGTGCGAATAATATTTAAAATGTCAAATATGGTTTGTTTAAACTATATATATAAACTTAACTATAATCATTCACGTGAAATGTCTCATTCAAAATACAAAAATAAGTTGGTAAGTGGATTAACTGGAGTTTTACATAACACCGTTTTGCAAAGTCTTGATCTTTTTATTTCTTATTTGTAAGTTTTGGTGATTTTACTTCACATTTCAGAGAGTTTTACTGCATGAAAATTCGGTTTTACTCATAATATACTCCCAATGGAGAAGGATTTTTCTTCAAATGGCAAGGGTAAAGGACAAAGCATTTGTTGCGTTTTAAAAAATGTTTATGAAAGTGTGTATTTCTGTTGAATTATCAGAAATTTGTAACTCATTTTTATGCAAAACAGCTGTTATATCACTTACACCGAGATGAAATACCCCCTCAGATTTTTTCTCTAAAGAGTTTTGTATTATTTAACTCATTTCATAATCGGGTATTGACTAGAATAGAATAATACAGATTTAATGCTGTGATATTAAACGCACATGCATTTTAAAATCCCGAAATATTTATTTTCCTTACTCAATCATTCTTTTCAGATTTTCCTTCTGCAGTTATCATAGTTATTTAGCGCTTAAAATATCCGCCACTATCAGGGCATCTTCGCACCTCTTAATACCGAAAACACCTCCCTTCAACAGAATATTGTTAAAGAAGCTTTCAGTGTTGCTTGTAGGAACGTATTTGTATTTGCGTGTATATATGTATATACACACACACACACACACACACACACACACACACACACACATATATATTGTGACTGTACTTACCTCAAATTTCCCATTTGGGAATCCACCATCAACTGAGGTAAGTGATCACACATTAAATTTTGATGGCAATAACTGCCGTTTCTGAAATTGATGAAGGAACAAGGGATTCCTTTAGGGGGGAGCGCCTTTATGAGGAGGATGTTGGATATGGTTTTCCATACATTCTCTTTCATCATATCCTTCATTAATCACTAGTTTGCCATTTTCTATAATTGAATATTTATTCATCAAGAAAACATAATCTAAAGAGACCCTGTTACAATCACCTGCATGATCTGCAGTCTTACATGATATTGCATCACTAGAACTTAATATCTAATTTTGATCCTATTACTGGACTACTCCGACCAATGAATACATGAATCTGTTGCTAATCAGCTTTGTAATCATGATTGCAACCGTTATAAATATTGTATGTGTATCGCATTTGCTTATTCCCCTACCTACATACCGATTCATTACTACGCCCTACCCCATTAATACATTTCCTGGCCAATGTGGCTGTGCTGACTTCACTGAAGTTACATGATTATTAAATATTCGTCTACTCAGCCTGGATTTCCCGCCCTCTTGGTGCAGGAACGCAGCTGCGGTTGTTCAAGGCCTTCACGCCACGACGTGGCGTGGGCCCCCCCCCCTCTCGCGTCGCCACTAGCTCGGGGTCGTCACTCCGATTCCGGTGTTTTCGTTGTCCGATCACACGCCTTCGACGTTCTAGTGCGAGTTCAGTCTTCTTACGATAACGCGTTTTATTAACATCGTCCGTTTATCGCTCTGTCCATGGCTGATGGCCCACACGCACTCACTCGCCACGTGTTTTCGTTTGCACTCGATTGTTTATCACTCGTCAGCGTTTATGTTACAGTTCCTTTGGCTAATTTTACTATTCACTATCTCTAATTATCGTTCACTTCATAATCAACACGTCTCCCCATTTAGATTTTCCGATGTTAGCCGATTACACGTCCATTAGTCATCCACCTCACATTACCCGTGCGCGCCATCTCAACTCCCTGCCCTCTCTCCTATGTTCCGCCTCGCGTCTCCTCTCGCCCCGCGCGACTCGTTCCCCGGACTCGTTCGTGACTCTCCTGCTCTTCTGCGCGCCCGATTTAAATAGGCATCGTTTTTACTACTGACTGGTGGTATGACCATTAGGTTATAATATATATATATATATATATATATATATATATAGAGAGAGAGAGAGAGAGAGAGAGAGAAAGAGAGAGAGAGAGTGTGTAAATAATGTGTATATACGGGGTGAGTCACGTAACTCTAGCACCTGTAACTTTTGAACGGTTCAAGTTATTGCAATTTTCACGAAAGTGCATGAGGAAATGAGGCTCATTGATAAATGTATTTATTTATATTTTATTACTTGTATTTTACGAGATATGAGGTAACTTTGTTTTTTCAAATGGAAAAATACATATTTTTTAGTCTATCATGACGAGAGTAAAAAGAGGAATTCAATGATATACATATTGTCATATGTTAGATAAGCATTTTTTGAGTAGTTTTTATTTTTTTGCGTCTCGTTTAACGGATATTTTGAATGTAACAGCCCTCCGCGCAGCGCTCCCCCAGCAAACGCGCGCTCGGGAAAGAGAAGCTGATTTTAGTATTTCAAAATACCAAACAAATTCCAAATATTCACAAAACTGTTGAAATTTTATCCTGAACTCTTCTTTCCATCCCTCCACGTTTTCAGATTTTTTGTCTTTCGTTGATTCAAGAAATTGAAAATAAAGTTTTTTTCATAAGTATATGTTGTAATAAAATTGTTTATTACTTTAACTCCATTAAGGGGATTTTACATCGCAGGATATTAGTGGGATCTTGAAACAAAACACAATAAGGATAAATAATGAAGACTGTACAAAGAATACTGCACATTTCGAACAAACACTTTTAATGTTGATAAGCATATAATAATAACTTAGCGACAGAAACATAGGAATAGTTATTATCATTATCTTCCTGCATTTATTTTTTCATAAGGTGTTATTATATTCTCATTAACAAAAAAATATTTGTTGAAAATGTGCATTTTTCTTTGTACAATCTTAATAATTTATTATTATAGGGTTTAGTTTCCAAGATACCATTAATATCCTTTGGAATGACGCCCTTTGAAATGAAGTTGAAATGACAATGTTATTTCAATACATACTAGTTCTGACAAATCCATGTTTTAAATCCTTAATACAAAAAATCTGAAAATGCGAAAAGGATGGAGAGCAGAGTTCAGAAAAAAAACTGTAACAGTTTTGTGAATATTTGGAATATGTTTCGTATCTTCAAATACTAAGATCCTTTCCCTTCTCCGAGAGCGCGTTTGTTGCATGATCTTTTATGTCGGACTGTTACATTCAAAACATAATATTAAATTAGATCTATCGAAAAAAAAAAAAATTCTAAAACTTTTTAGCTCGTCATGATATACTGAAAAAAATATGTATAATTTCATTTAAAAGCAAAGTTACCTCAAATATCTCGTAAAATACAGGTTATAAAATATAAATATATACACGTGTCAATTAACCCCATTCTCTCATCTACTTTTGTGAAAACTGCATTGCAATAACTTGATCCGTTCAAATGTTGCAGGAGGTGCTAAAGTTAAGTGACTCACCCTGTATATTTGCGTATTTGTTCTCACAGTGTTTAATATGATAAATTCTCTAAATACACTGTTACATGAAATGAAAACATTTTTTGCCAAAACTACCCTATCGGACCCGATTTTCCGAATCATAGAGCAAATGTGATGATAGTTTGAATTTGTGTGGAAATGTATTTTTCTCACCTATATCCTCCCTTCCTTTTACTATTGTTTTGTAAATAACCGAAAATATGTTTTCCGAGAGAATTTTCAGTTCTAACAATTACCACCTGGGCTTGTAAACCGACAAAAAATCTTTTATATTGTATGTTTTGAATTTGATGGCTGCAATTAATTGTCTGGGCGAAAATGATGGATTAACGTTTGAGCCGTGTAGCGACTTATATAATAAATTATTAAAACTGCAAACTTCTTTGGACAGTGTGGCTTACATCGCGTTGGCCAAAAAGATTAATTAATTTAGCGTCTCCCTAACTTACCTACTTTTAATACTTGCAAAGTTCCAAATCTCTCTGCCATTTAATCTATTTATCACTCTTTATACGAAGCATATACCAGGAGGTACTTTTCATATAATCGAAATTAAAACTAGTGTATTTTTTATCTGTGCGGAAATATTTCCTGTGCTCTCTGGTTATTTTAGCTTTCCTTTCCCTCAAATATGACCGTGTTCTAGAAAACAATTTATCAAGAACTAACCGTATTTTAATCAATAAAGAATTAATCGCGCCAACCAGAATCAAATCCGGAAATTAGGTCCACTGAGAAAATTAGTAGGGAATTGTGTAATTTTTTTTTATTTCTCCAAGTTATGACTGAAGTAAAAGTTTGTTCTTTCTCGCATGTGAATTGTAATGGAGTTCTATTTTAAATTATTCCATGGTCGCAGAGTAAAGTACTTAAGTCAAATTTTGGCCAAATTCAGTAAAGTACAGTAACTAAGTTAAAAACCAGTTCATTTTCTGAAGACAACTGTCTCTTCGTTAACGAAAAAAGCATAAGGAAATGTGACTTACGTCAAATTTCGTTTCTTCGTAATCGGGTAAAACTACTTAAGTCACTCAAAGCGTGTGTTAAGCAGCCTTCCGTAACAGAAAATAATTAATATGTAAATAAGAAACAGAAGAAAAATATTTTTTATTTCTCTGATACCATATCTAAGAAATCACCAATTGATCCTTATAAAGACTGAAATCGCGATTGGCCATACAGGGTACTTACAACCTAAGTAAAAAACTTTCATGATGTAAAATATATTGTCATTTTTAATAATAAGTTATAATGATTTTGTTCCAGTAAGTTCATTAGACGTTCTATTTAAAGGCAATTTCGTGAAATAAAACCTCGAGACTACTCGTACTATTCGGCTATCGACCCGCAATCGATCACTTGTTCATCGCTGAATCCTTTTAAAATTTCATCGATCCCCAGGGGATCGATACCGAGCCCGTTAGAAACACTGCGCAGGAATTCCCAACCTTTCATTTTATGGACCCCTTTTAAAAGAATTGTTCATTTCATCGATCCCCTTACATTAAAAAAAGTGCACATAAATGACTAAAAGATAATACCAATATTTTTGTAAATATCTAAATTTCTAGAAGTCGTGGACTTCCGCCATGCGAAATGCGGACAAATGTTATTCTGCAAATGTTGTGAGTACATAATTATAATTTCCTGAGATTTCTAAACGTTCTAACAATAAATACGAAAGAAGAGTGAGATAGTAATATATTATTAGATATTTTTGTAGCTTTCTATTAGGAAACTATGAATTATCAACATCATTAATGTTTTTAGTAACCATTGAGTTCTTGATTGAACCGATCATTGGCGAGTTAATATTCGGGCAGTTTATATTTGGCATCATTGGCCAGTTTATATTGATCTCCCAGTCGAACACTTAATCTTCCTTTACCTTTAAATTTTCATGACCCCCACGGGGTCAATATCGACCCCGTTAGAAACCCCTGATGTATACCACCACCCCTTGTCACCACAAAAAGTCAACAGCGGAATTATCATGTTCATTGAACCCGATTTACACGCTTCCTTTGAGAGACGATTTCCGGAGTTAAAGTGAACGTGCGCATGCGTACAGCGGGTCTGCTGCCCCAGATGCCGTTGTGAGCATGTGCGCGTTTGCTAAAACGCGTGAAATCGTTCGTTAAAGGGAAGCGTGTAAATTGAGTCGTAAGGCTCTCGCCAGAAACTATGCTCTACATCGACGCCCATGCAAAACTGGAGATTTTCGGCTGTTCCTGCGTCCCGAAATAATTTAGAGAGAGTACACCTTTTGGTTTAACTGTAGGCGAAGACCCGATGTCGAGAAACTTAAAATTAATTGCAGTGTTTTAACTATTACGGTATCTATTCCTTGGTGTCACGTATCAGGATAGCTTTGGATCTACATTCACCGAAATTAAATCAGCAGTCTCCGCATTCTAGAAGACGTACGCAGAAGCGGTGCGACGAAGTGGGGGAGGAGGAAACGGCGACGCCGACAGATGAAGGCACTGATCTCTCTTCCGCAAGCGGAAATTCTCCTATGACTGCCTCCTCGAATGTCATGCAAAAACGTAAATCTTTGAATAGTATGGCCTGATCTTTTGGTTGATATTCACCAACCAGTTCTCTGATCTCGGCCGTAACTTCGAGCGACTAGAAATTTTGGTCTTATAATAGAGAACACAAAAACCTCCTATGTGATCTTTACAATTTATTAATGTTAGAATAACTCGTATGGCATAAGAATCATATGCGAAGTTTTCGTAAGGTGCTTTCAGAAAAATATTACAATAAATAAATATTTAATAATATTATATAGAAAGTGTAGAAAACCTAAACTAAATTATTAACATCAAAACGTGTTTTCCTTTCTTCAGTAAAATGTCGTTTCGTCCACATTGAAGGTTGTCTATCAAAGACGATGTATCCTTCGTATCAGTTAAAAGTTTGAGAAAGAATTTCGATAAATGAGTCTCGAGATTCAACTTCTACTCCCATATCTTAACTCTTGCTGATGTTACATCTTCTTTGGAGGTAATATCTTCTTGCTGGTTTATTAATGTTTTAAATTCTGAAAAGTTGCTTTCTCGAACCCAGTACTTCACAGGCTCGCTACCTATCACGTAAAAAAGTCCAGGTCGGCACTTAAATGCAAGAATTCGGGTCAGGCTGGCCGCGGTGACCTGCGGCAGTTACCCGCAAAACAGACGCATTTCACAAGACTAGAGCCGATCGCGCCCTCACTCCCGTGCAGTCGGGCTGACCCAACAAGCAGGGTGTGCAGGGGAGCACTTGTGTCCCGCGGTTTAGCGTTGCGCCAGGGCGCGCCAAGGGGGACGCCCAATTCAGCACTCTGCTCTAAGTTTGTCCGCGTTTGCCGCAATTCTCTCGTTGTGTGGCCTCCTCTGCGGCCGGCGGCTCTGTTTTGAAGCGCTCTCCGTCAAGCGTCCAGGATACGGCGCTCTTTATTCGCGCGGCCACCCGACGCGACGGCGGCATGCCTTCCCCGCCCCCGCCCCCCCCGCCCCGCCCCGGACCCGGCCCCCCGCGGCGCCCCCGAGTTTGGGCTTGTGGGCCTTTGGGGCTCACGCACGGCGGCGGGGGCGTGGAGGGCGGGGGCGGCCCCGCGGCGGCACGTCCCGGCCGCTGGGGGCCCCGCGGTGGCTGCACGCGGGGCGTGGGCGGGCGCGGTGGGAGGCGGCGGGTGGGGCGAGGGGAGGCGGGGCGGGCGGGGGGGAGGCGGGGGGCGGGCGAGACGTGACAAGAGCGGGGCGGGAAGGGGGCAGGCGGGGCGGGGCGGGAGCGGGCGGTGGCGGGGCGAGGCGAGAAGGGGCGGGGCGGGGAGGGGAGGAGCTTTCAGCTTCGACGTTGCGCAGGCGGGCGAGGCGACGGCGGCGGCGGCGGCTGACCCTCTCTGCTTGTCAGATAACCTCGCCGCCGAAAGCCTCCAGTCGGAGATTTCAGTTTCGGCTTCACCGTATTTGTTGCTCTTTCCATGATTATTACAGACTGCTCCTGCCGCGCGGGATGACTCGCTGAAAAAGACCATTAAAGTTATCTCAACCGTCCAGCTTGACGAAAGGCATGAAATAACGAGTTCTATTTGCATGCTTCGTTTATTATATAGTCCATGAATTTAATATTTTGGTGAGAAAAAGAAAATGCATACACTTTCATAAAAGAACAACAAGTGTTAATACACTTTATTGTCGACCAGGTAGGGGATACTCTGCGTAGATCCGCCTGAAAAGATTTTGCTCCTGCGAATGTTCCGGACCGACATAAGGTCTGGCAAACCTGACATACGTGACGTAATTCTCACACAACCCCTCCCCCCTCTACGCCCCAGATGAGTTCGCGTGAAAATCTCAGCACCCGAGCAGTAGTTGGTCAAGATGGCACAGCGAACACATCTGGATGACATAGCGCGCGGTGAGGCCGGCGGCGGAGTAGAGGCCTGCCGAAGACACTCGAAGGTGCGTACGGAGTTGAGTATCGCCTGCAGCGACAATTTTTTCTAACTGCACAGTGAGCTAAGGAGCATTTGTACGCCTGGAACGTCCTTTACCGAAGGAATACACCCGTGTTTCTACCGGTGTGGTCCTCTGTCAATTTTGAAAGAAGTTGTCCCAAGTATATGGGATGCTACAAGAGAAATGGTGTGCGTCCTGGTCACTATTAGGGCCACAAACTGAGCAAAGTTCTACGCTAAACTGTGAGTCGTTCTAGGTCACTACACATCACGTTCAACCTTCACATTGTAAATAGATGTACGGTTACAAACAAGATACGAATATCACATGTCAATTTCTATTTTATCTGTGTCGTTTTACCTACATAAATCCGAACATCCCTTCCTTACGTTCAGACCATGCAAATTAACACTCTTTTATGTTTCCATTTTTTGCGAAATCACGATGATTTGAGTATAATGAATGTTATTGCTGAAAATTCTGCAGCGTGTTTGATAAACTTCATTCAAGGTTTCGCTTCATCCACTTAGCATTATGCAAGTCACAGTGTGGCATTATACATATTTGTGGTACACAGTTAATGATCGAAATAATGTTGGTTCCTTTTTAATTTTTTTAAAATTTATTTTATTTTGAATAAATAGTGCGGGTTCCCTTTCTAAGTTTGTTTAATGAATCCGTGTACCATGATTTACCAAATGCTTAAGAATTGTACAATTATGTATCTTGAAATAAAATCTTCTTGCTAAATATTCTAATATGCGAAGTAATTGATGTGTTGTTGAGCGATTTTGCCTGAATCCAAATTGCGTAACTGAGACTGTATCAACGTCTGTCAAGGATTCTGTTCGTTTAATATTTTTCGAACGATTGACAAAGAATGAGTAGCAGCCTAACGAGGCGATGCGAAAAGACGGGCGTTTGCGGGTTTTCCCCTGTTTACAGTTCTGCCGTCGCTATTTCCAAAACGAGGCCTGGCGGCTTTTCCTTGGTGAACTCCTGGGCGGTGTGTATCGGGTGACAATGCGATCTGCTCGAGTGGGATTTGCGTTGGCGTCCGGGTCCGAGGGCGGCGCGTGGGGGACCCATCCGGCGGTCGCCGTTCAGGGTCTTCGCGAGGCGACAAAGCGCGCTGCGTGGAGCCACGCCCTCCCACAGCCTCGCCCCCGCCGCCACTTCTCAGCGCCCCCGCGGGAAAACAGGTGCGACTCGTCCTCACCTCGCGCACCTCCACCTCGCCCCACGCGCCCCCGAGTTGGGGCGACAACTCCCTCGCGCCGCGGCGAGCTTGCAGAGTTCCTTCGGCTCAGTGATTTCGCATTGCGCTGTCAGGGGCGGCGCCTCTCGTCGCAGTGGCAGTCGCCTAGCGATGGCAAATTGAACCAAAACATCCATACATGTTTCAATACATCGCTAAAGGGTTTTCGATATCGATGAAAGAAGACAAAAACGAAGAAACATCGATGTTTTAATTATAAACTAATAAACATGCTATTTTCTTATTCAGTTTTAATTACAGTACTTAAAAGGGACGTATTTTTTTGTTTGGTTACCAGCATGTTAGTAGTATGTAAAAATTATTATCGAATGTAAAGAATGAAATTAACACTAAAGAACATCGTGTTTCACTACTTTACCCTTTAGTCACTTCCAATCATCCACCATCGACGTAAAACCACCTAAAATTCCTTTAGATTGCACGGGCGAAATGTGCAGCGTGATAAAGAGCATGACGAAAAAACGATATTGCTGTGGATTGCTGCTACCCTGCAACGTGCCTAACCCCTTTATTAAATAAAATAATAAAAAACTCGATGTTTTTGCAACAAAATATTGATGTGAAGAAAACATCGAAAGCAAAATATCGATGTTGAAATTATCGATGTTTCTGGTGAAAAACCAATGTTTTAAAAACATTGATGTTTTTTGCCATCCCTACGATCGCCCCGCGTGGCGCCGCGGCGCCGGTGACGTCCCATTCGCAGTCGCCGGCGCTATTGTGCATCGAAACGTTTGACTGCAGTACGGAGCCTTTTGGAGTATTGCTCTTTCTTTCTATCCAACACAATTTTACCTAAGACTCTCCCTTTCTACCGCATGCTGTGTTGCTAATTCACGAGGCTTGGGGATATTCTGTTTCATGCGCGAATATTAAACATGTTCATTCAACAATAGCTTCAATTCTGTCGATCTTAGAAAATTGAGTTTTTTGTGCGTTATTCCCAGAACTCATAAATGTGATGGTTATTTTGTAATTGAGTTTGATGGTTTAATTTCGCAGAAATTAATTACAAATGGCAGTCTTTACTTCTACCTTTTGAAGTCCTTGAACTTTCACCATGCGAGAAACTTTTATTATTGAAGAAAAGCACAAACTTCCAGTACATGAAATGACAAGGGAAGTCCAAATTTTGATATGAGACCAACCACATTTCTGTATGAATCATGGTCCTTGAGTTAGACGGTAATAAAAGCAATATTTCGTGCGCTCGGAACGAACATCTAGTGTCGTTCTGTGATTTTGAATACTTCTCAGCGATTCTCAACTGGCGATGTGGAAGGAATCATAGAGTATTTATTTTTGAATTTCACTTATTAAAAACAGTGGAATATCTATAAATAAACCTGAAATTTAACAGTTAACAGTATTAATTCCAAAGTCATTCAACCAGACATTCTGTGTTCAAATTTGTTTTAAATTGCAGGTGTGGCGAATTTTTAGCTGAATGTTGAAAAAGGATATTATGCATTGTCCGCACAGTCTTGCAATCTGTGATACCATCCAAGTCTCATCTTTGTGAATGAGTTTTTTCACTTTTACATAAAAAATAAATATGTGAATAAATTGGACGCGCAAAATGACGTGGGACCGAAAATTAGTAACATTGATTTTCATATCGATGACATTCATGCAAAACAACAATTCAAGCCACATTCAGGTGAGAGTATCAACAGCTCATTACAAAAAAAATCACATATAATACATGTAGTACATTATGTTACAACACTTTGCCAGATGACATTAAACGATTAAATTCAATAGAAACGTTTAAATCCAAAGTGAAATCGTTTCTGCTGCATAACTGTTTCTATACAATTAGAGACTATACTGAGCATCACAAGGAAAGTAACATTCATTTTAACAGTGATTTAATGTATTATTTACCATTGGACTGTATAATTCTAAACAATATGTAACAAGTATTGTATCGCAGCTTCTGGGTCATTGACCCCCATCTCGATCAGGTTTTTCGTCCAGATTCCCTGATCCATTGAGCACATGCTGAGATGGCCCCTTGTTTTGCTTCTGGACATAAATGTAACTTCATTATCTGTGCATGACTTCTAGAATTCAGTGGGAAATGTAGTTATTCAAATTATCGTTTCCACGTTGTCGCGGCAGGAAGAATTATTCCTTCACGAAGGATATCATGGATAAGAGTCCAAAAGTTATTAGCGACTTATCCTTGAAAATTGATTTTATTACATGGGAGCTTTTTTTTGTTTTTTAAATTCAAAATTCAAGTAGTATATGACTTAGTGTAGGGATCACAGAATTTTGAAAACGTGAACAGAATTCACTTCTCCCCGTAGCACGTCATACGCAGTTTCAAATGTTTTTCGACGTATAAATAAATAAATTAATTAATTAATTAAATAAATTATAAATAAATAAAAAATAAATAAAAAAACAAACGAATAAAAAAACAAACAAATAAATAAAAAACAAATAAATCATAAATAAATAAATAAATAACAAATAAATAACAAATAAATAACAAATAAATAAATAAAAATTAGTGTTTGATGGGTAAACAATGTTTCACATGGAGTTGGACTTGTTATGCTATTGATATTTCAGTTTTAATTCTCATTTAAAGTTCTGTTTTTTACTACTACTAATAATTCAATACATTCTTTTATATAAAAAATAATTACGTGCACAAAATTCACTTCCCACATAGCACGTCTCACACAGTTTTTAAGTCTTTTTAACGTAAAATAAATAAATAAATAAATAATTTCTAATATTAAGCCACCTAATGAAAATATTTTCAAGTGATTTTCGTTCAAGTTCTAATTTTCTTCAGACTTGTAGGTAGGTACGTAAGATCTGAGGAAAGGTTGAGACTCCCTGCCGAAATCCGGTCTCACTTATTAATACAAAAGTACGAAAAATAACTACTTTGTCCTCCGTGACTTTCACGCTCACACACGACTGGCGAAACCTTGAGATGTCGATGTCAGTCGTCCCTGGGAAGACAGCTCCCCTTTCGCGGGACATGTGGTGTTGGAAGCGAGTGTACCAAACATTCTCAACATTTATTGCATGGGCAACGCCAGAAAGGTCTATCAACCGGTGTCATACTTCTAGGGCGTTCGTTCTTTCACGACTGACGGCAAAGGTCATATCCGTTTATCTCTGTTTAGTCTCAATGGCACAGTAACACGCATTCTTAATAATTCTATGGAAGTTAGTTATAAGACTATCGTGTAAACCAAATGCAATTTTTAAGAAAGCTGAAAAATAAACATACATACGGTGCACTTTATGTCATTGTTATACTATGTTCTAACACTTTTTATTAGAATCCATTATTGGGAAAATTGTGTTTCTAAGCAAAAGTGAAATGTATTCATTTATTTGTCCCATATCGAGATAACATTGTTAGGGACTCCTATCTTTGCAGTAATTTCGGATTATTCACGCATGTGTTCGACCTTCTCGTCTTTCCAAACCTGTCATGTAAACATCCGTTTGTTACACCGTGCATCCCCTCCGAGGCAACTGAGACCCTGGCGACAGATAGGCACATAGTGGTGGCGCACGGCGATTTCCGCGCTTCGACAGGCAGCAGGTCATGAAAGGTCTCGATACTTATTGTCACAAAACTGCTACTTGCAATGCTCCATAGCATATATAAAACAATATTTATGGACTTTGAAAGGTGCTGAACAAGGTGGCAAAATTTCATGTCAATTCGAGTAACCAGCATGGCGAATGTTGCGTGGAAGCGTTGCTGAGAAGTGACAACGCTGTTCTCCTTAAGCGCTGTACTGCAATCAAATGATTGGACGCACAAATAGGCATGGGCAGATCGGGCGATCGCCCGGGTCCCCGCAAATTGAGGGATCTGATGGGATTGATGGGGAAAATTTAGTAAAAATTAAAAAAATTAGAATTTTTTTATGAAAGAATAAATGACGCTAAATAGGGTTCTTCTGAAATTTTTATTTATTATTTCATGTATTTAACAAGTGATTTTATTAAACACTAATTAAACACATTTTTTAGCGTTTTATGTTCACACTTATAATTGTATTATTCGATTACTAAATACTTCTACATGAAACTATTATATAAAATACATTTCTACGTTTTCTAGCTTAAACGTAATTTTGGTTATTTGTTGAAAGAAAATAATTCATATAGTTAATTGATACAACTTTCACGTTTTGAGTGACTACTTGTCAACATTGCCTCGGGCCCAAAATTGTCTAGCTCCGGCACTGCCCACTCGAGTGGTGGCGGAATTTGGTCGCGGCTTGCCCCGCCGTTTATTTCAACGTTTCGCCAGTGTTCTTTTATTCCTTGTACAATACACACATGTTATCCGCTGCCCCTTTTGTGTCGCGAGCTTGGTCAGCCGTCATCCCTCTACCCTCGCGATTTATAGACTAGAGCTCACATTTATTCTCGAAGGACCAGACAACGCCGCATCTGTAATGCAGTGGTGAAGAATCTAGTCTACCGTAACTGCGTTTCAATAGCCATCGACTGCTCTGCAAATACAGATATTAAATGGACGAAAGAATGCAATTAAAAGCATAAAAATTGACACTAAAATTATATTGTAATATGTGGGAGAACTTCAAATCATTAAGAATGTTTCTGACTTCAAACACTACACTATCTTTTTCAAAGATCTGTTCCACACGAAATGATAGATAGTGGCCCAAATTGCGATTATTACTTGTTGGTAAATGTGGAACGGTATATCTGAATGGACAAAAATATGTTCAGCACTCCTTTTAATATTGATTAGGTAAATAGTACTCTGCTAGATTTTCATTTGCCTCTGGATATAAAAGTTTGCGGATTTACACTCATATTAGCACATAGGTTGAAACAATATAATGCAGTAAAGTACTGTATACGTTCCCTAAAAGACATTTCTTTTCCTGTGCAGGAACGAAGCGACTTAAAAAATTATTAAACAAATGAAAAACAGCCTGGAACATTTGATTGAAGGGTCCGAACATCTATTTATTAAGTTTTACCTTTGTCCGTCATATTTAAAGGATTTTTCGCCGTTTGAATCGATTTTAATATTATTTTAATGGTACTTGCTTCAAATTATATTTACGAGATGCAATAAATATTTTCCATAGAATTCCTGAGGGGCCTATTCGATTCCATCGTACAGAAATTGTAATGCCGACCGTTGTATGTAATTCACAGTTCCTGTGATACATATCAGCACCATTTTTGGTTTGGCCGATTTCGCGATAACTAAAGACAGGAATTTTCTGTTAAAAGAACAGTCCATACCAACATTTGCAAGCGGAGTTCACTTGAACGAAAGAAAGAAGCCTCGATTACATCAGTAATACATGGAACAGCTTGTGTTGTTCATCGGAACTGGTTTTGATCAGTTTTACGCCATTTTTCTTTGCTTTTAGTGCATTTTAAAACATTTTAAGAACATTTTATTGATAATTTTTGGCATTGATTTAGGTCATCGAAGTCCGCACCCTAATTATCACAGAATTCACACCAATTAAAATGTGGCATAACGACACGATCTTTCTTTCCCCTGTATTTCGACGTAGCATGAGATTCTTTTTATTTGTGCCTTTCTCGTGCAACAATTGGAAGCAAAAAATGTATACTAATCATCCCTGCTTTTTCGTTTATTCATTTTTCATTTAGTATACTCATTATTAGGGAACGGATTTCCATGTAATTGCATGTTTTTACAGGAACTGTTGCATTTAAATATTAGTATATATTTCGTTCATTTTAATTCATTTATACTCGAAACGAAACATTTCAGATGCGCGTTTGCAATATATGTTACATATTTCTTACAAATCAAATGAAATGCTGTTGCGCTTCTATGACCACCATATCTTCACCATGAATTGGCTAACATACTTCCTCCCGATTATTGCATACTCGGAGTCAAACATGATTGGATTTTTGTGAACAAAAGTAATTTAACCCGCATACTTACTCAATGGATACATACAATGGAGCTGTTTTGAAGAAAAATGGCGAAAACAACTCAGATTTTCGAAAAATTGTACATGCCCCTATTTCAAGATCTGCCTTAAAAAACAGATTTCATTCCAAAAAACTTCAATATTGTAGTTGTACTGAGAAAACGAAGAAAAATTGCACTTTTGCTATTTTCGGGAAATCTGGGATTTCATCAAAAATGAGACCTGTGCCATTCTCTCACGCGCTCTTTACGCTACCCGAGCGCAAAGTTTAATCAACAAAGTTGTTCCTATTTTTGAGAAAATTTTAAAAATGTTTTTGATTCTTCATGTAACGTACCGTCAGAAATCTAAATATTCATTTGAAAGTCAGAGTGCCTCGACTTCCTTTAAATCGATCGAAAAATATCAATTTGGGAAAAAATCGCTGAACGGTTTGACTACTGACAAACTGACAGACGTTTTGCTGTCAATCGATTATTCGGTATAAACAGCCCTTGATTTTTAAAGTTTTAGGTCCCGGAACGCGCCCCAAATTAATTATTAATTTAATATAAATAGTTATATATTTATAATATAATTTAATATTTATTCTCGAGGTAGCGGAACGCCGTTCCGTCGTGTTCTGCCAGAAATCAAGCCCTAGATGTAAAAACCGAGAAAATGGTTTCAGACTATACAACGTGTGTGGGGAAGTAATTTAATATATTTAGAAACAATATTTATCCAATTTTGCGTGACCAGAACCCGGCAATAAGAACTTTTCTTGCGAAAATTGGCCGTTTTCCGTTGTACGATTACAATACTTTCTCTTCTTACGATCTAAGGGTGAGAAAGTAAAAGCGATCAAATTGAGATTTTGAACGAATTACATATTTCGAATTACATATTTACGTTCCTGCCACCGAAAAGGACTGTTCTTCTGTTCTTCCGTCCATTTGTTCGCCCATCTGTCCATTCGTATCTCATTAACAAGCCTAGTGCCTAAACTCTAAACATGCTTTTCACCAAAATGGATATTCCCTGATCGTTCTAGACGACACAAGACCCTGCGAATTTCAATCCGATCTTTTAACTTTTGGAATACCGTGCGTAAAGCACTTAGGAAGTTTTCAACATTTTCTTGAATGGCTTCAAATATTTTTTCTCGAATCGAACAATGCACACTTACATACACGTGGTATTGATCCTATTGTCATTAAAACCTATGAAATTTCGAAAAGTGCAATATTCATTTTTTTCAAACCTCTTCTAAATGTATAGTACTGAAGGTTTGAAAATACAGTGGCAGTTCTTTTCTTTCTCGCAAACCACCTACTTAGTACGTAGTAAAGAATTGTAAACAATAGATTGTATACATATATAAGTATTATAATGATTCAGGGGAAAATGGCGAATTTTCGACCAAAACTCGTATTATGGGTGCGTGATACCTTAACGTAAATAACTATTGATCCTAAACGTTATTTCCCCTAATAAGTTGTTGTAATCAGAACCCACGTCTTCCGGATCATTGATACGGAAAACTTGCTTTACAACAAAACGTCTGTCTGCGGTTCATTATAGTGCGTTCCAGAAAACACTGACCGGTGAGGCGCATGCGCGCCTATTTGACTCCAGAGTAGCAATTTCCTGGGAGCCGCACGGACAAATGAGGATCGTCGCGGCTGCATTTGTTCCACCGTCCCTGTGTCCGCCTACGGACAAGACTAGCGCCAAAACCGATTATAGTATTTTCTCCAAAATTGATATTCCCCGATCAATGTGATGGAACTCGAGTCTGTGCGATTTTCAGACGGATATTTTGATTTTGAGAGGTAGTTTACATTAAGCCTCAACGACATTTTTTTTTGAAAATGGCTCTAAATCGTTTCATTACTTTTCTTAAAAACATATTCTCGAATATAATACTACGCTTACCAACGTGGCGCTTGTTAAACCTACGTAGATGAGTTCTAATCGTGTCGTGGGCAAAAATGTGCGAGTTGGAAACAGTTTTGCGGGTTCAAGTAGAATTGAATCGGGCTGAGGAGAAAGAGTCAGAGAAAAATCTTTTCTCGCCACTTTTCAGGAGGAAGGAAACATTAAATAACACTCACATATATTATATTATCCTGTCTAATTTTTCTGAGTGAATTCACTATATGTAGCCTAAACACTGTTATAACGTAATTGCTTTCTTCACAGTATAATTTGTCTTGCCTTAAAGAACAACTTTCCAAAATGAGAAAAAAATCATTTTGACTTAATCCCTTTCTCCCCAAGCTGATTAAATTATAATGTTAAGTAACCGCTACAGATAATGCGAGAAAGTGCATTATGTGGTAATATCACTAGTTCTCTATGCAATGTGATAACTCGCTTCTGGTGAGTTGAATACCTCGCGTCAAATATTTGAACGAATCAATGTACTGTGATTTTTTCATAATAAAAGTTTACTAAATAACTAGAGAGTGGATCTTGATGATCTAAATCATCGCCAAAACTGATCAATAATATGCTCTTAAAATGCCCTAAAGGCAAAGAAAAATGACCTAAAAATTGTTATCAAAAACAGTGCGGATGAACAACTCAAGTTATTGGATGCGTTACTGATGTAATCGAGGCTTCTTCCATTCGTTCGAGTGAACTCATCTTGCAAACTTTTGGTTTGGACTGTTCTTTACCAGGAAATCTCTGTCTTTATTTATCCCGAAATTGGTCGAACCGGCAATGGCGCTGATACACGTCACAAAAATTACATACTTACAAAGGCCTGTCAAAACAATTTCTGAGCGAACAAATCCAATATGCTACTGAGTAATTCTGTGAAGAACATTTGTTGCATCTCGTAAATATTATTTGAAGTAAGTACCATTAAAAATGACATTTAAATCGATAAAATCAGCAAATAATTGCATTAAAAATGACAGAAAAGGGTAAAAAATTACTTATTAGTCGAAGTCGACAAAATATGCAAAATAATGACGTATAAAAATGAGTCATTTCGTTTTGTCGTAACATAAAATTAATTTCTAAACTAAACGGCATTGTTCTAAAGTGAAAAGAAAAAAACTGACATTTCATTAAAATCCGCCCCGTACTCATAACCATTAATATGTAACTTTGAGCTTGGAAATAAGAGTCGTTACCATTTTTCCAATCTGCTAATGAGTGTCGCGTAGTGTACTACTTTAACCTTCGATATCCCGCGCAACAATTTTCATTTCAAAGCACTACTCCTTTACAAACGATGTTTACGATCTGCGTTGAGCAACGGAGCCAAGACATAAATAGGAGGTCCAATCCTCCAAATGAAGTATGAGATATGAGATGTGGGATTAAAAGGCGCGAGTAAGCCGGGTTGGGTTGGCTTTCCGCTGAGAAACGCGAGAATTCCCGGACACGACGCCGCGTTGCGTACGGAGCCCGTAATAAATAGTCGCGAAATGGGAGCGGTGCGGAGCCGAACGGGGGTTGCGGGGTGGGGCGGGAAGAAGCGGAGCGGGGTTAATGCAAGCGGCGAAGTGGAGCGCCGCGGCGATAATCTGATCGCGGGGAAATGGCGTCGCCGCGCCGGAAGACGGCCGCGGACGTGGAGGCGCCGCGGCGGCGGGGCGTGCCGGCTGCGCGCCGCGTAAAGCGGGGAATGAAGTGCGCAGCGCCAAATAATTAGTGAACCTCTGGATAAAACCCGTGCCCATTACTCTGCGTTCCAGAAAACGCTAACCGGTGAGGCGCATGCGCCTATTTGACCCCAGGGAAGCAATTTGCTGGAAGCCGCTCGGAGGAATTGCGGAGAGTGCGGCGGCATTTGTTCCTCCGCGATACGACTCTCCGCCACGACCGAGAAACTGATTAACTTCACTAATTGAGCTCGTTATCATCTGAAAAATGTTTGTAATAAGAAATTATGAGAATAAAATTATAGAGGAAATCCATTTCACAAACCATTTTGTTGTCTAACAATGCGACAAATTGAGTTTTACTTTCTAATGAGAGTGCAAAATTCATTACTATTCGATGAGTGAAAACTGTATTGTTCCGTTAGTGATGATTATTGTGAAATGTGAATCGGCGGGGCAATCAACGAGGTACCATGCCACAAACCACCACTACAGAGTTTAGGAGGGCATAGGCCCAGAGACTGTTAGAAGTATCAATTTATCACCATTTTCTTTGCTGGATTGAAATTTAAATTACTTTCCGTCTTAACGAAAAATATAAAAGTGGAATTGGCGACTATTTGACTTCATTTATTCGGTCAAAAAATAGTAAAAACTGTACATGACGTATGGGGAGAAGATTATCTGCGCACATTTTCTTGAGTACTAGGTTCCCATCCCAACAATTTAACTATAAATAGTTAAAGGTGAATGAGAGTTAAAATAATAATAATAATAATAATAGTCATAATAATAATAATAATAATAATAATAATAATAATAATAATAATAATAATAATAATGTTTTTAAAAAAGGGAGGTTAGAAACATTTGAAAAACTAGACGTTTTTTTACCCGAGTGACAGAAAACTTATTTGCAACGGTAAATGAACTGCAGATTTGATTTTTCTGATTTCCTAACAGTAAAGTAACTCACCCTGAGCTCTACTCCTTATCACTTTAAGAAAAGGAGACCTCAACAAAACGTGCGCATAGTGAAGCTACAGTTATATCCAGAAGCAAAACAAGGGGCTATCTCAGTATTTGCTCAATGGATGAAAGTAACTGGACAAAAGCCTGATGAGATGGGGTCACCCGGAAGCTGATTTACAATACTTGTTACAGGCATTCTTTTTTAAAAAAATATACAATACAAATGTAAACTAATTCGTTATATATCATTGTTTTGTTAAAATTAACATTATTTTTCTTTTTGATGATGATTTTAGTCTTCTAAAATACCTCCGATTTCATAAGCCGCGGCCAGCACAAGAGTTCTCTCCTTTACTTACTTTTACTGAGATCAGGAAATTAAGAAAAATCACTCAAAGAATGCGAAAGATCTTGCTTTTTACGCACGGTACCAATACGAAATTTTCCATCCCAAATGGAAAAATCTGCTATAAAACTCATGCAATAGACATTTTTGTGCTTTGTAATAAATGAAAACAGCATTTATTCGAAAACATGAAAATGAATTCATCTAAACAAAACTAAACTATTTCAATTGATCAGAGATCATGGTCGTCTACTAATTACTCAGCCAAAGTGCTCACCAATATAAGAGAAAACGTACATGGGGCAAACCAACTCAATGAACTTGCTATGTGAATGTCATTTCTACGTATTTTTAAGTATCCCATATATTCGTAGAAAATAGAAAGTTCTGTAATGCTGCAAAATACCGGTGCCGAGAATTTGAGGCAATTTTGACATTTTGGAGATCCCTGATACTGAAAAGTGTTTTTTAAAACGTTTTTTAAATACGTTCGACCGCACATCTGTCTCTCTGTGAACAACGCAAGCGCCTGAAGTGTACACGGGATTTTCTCAACAATTGATATTTCCAGATCGATCTGGCCAAGATCGACGCACATCGAATTCGATATCACTTGGTATCTCCTTGAAGTTAAATCACGCTCTCTGTTTGGGGAGACCAGTCGTTTGTTGAGAGTGTGGAAGTGGGTAAACGGGCAGTGCCGCCTTTTTTCCTGTGTCCCGTTCACAATACCCCTGATGAGGCGGGAATTTATTTACTAAAGTGGTTTGCAATTAAACTGCTGCCTTGCGGCTTAAGCAGCTGAGAGGGAAGGGTTTTCTTAATAATTAGCTAAAATTAACTAATACTAACTTAATTTTAGCTTAAATCTAACTTATTAGTTATTGCGAGCACATTGACATAACTAATTTTAACAAAATTATTATTTTTTCTTAATTCTAAATAATGTTTTGTTTTTGCTCCTTGATATTTTTTCTTTCATTTATTTATTTTTTCGTTCATGCATCATTCGTTCTTACTTCATTATATACATAATCATTCGTCCTACTCATTCACACCCACTTCACTACACTTCAACGCATTGTTCGCCGCGGCACTGACTTGACTAAAGTGTCCGTGGCGCTCAGGCCCAATGGGAGGCGTGGCAGGTGGGGCGCGGCGTCCCGTTCCCCGCGCGTTCCTCGGCCGATGGCGTCTTGCCCTCCGCGTTCGGCTGCCTCCGCTTGCTCGCACAAGGTAGCAAGCGTGGCGTGGGGCATTTTTTGTTTGTGTGTATTCATACTATCTTTTACATTGATCAGTCATGGCTGGCGCAATAAGCTTCGGTCCATGAGCATTGCTCCTACCCTGAAGCGTAATGCGCCTTTCATTTAATGTGATACATTTTAGTTGCATTTCATATCTTTGCAAAGACAATGTTTATCATTTAATCTTGAACCTCCATTGTCAGCTCTGTATACTACACACCCACCACTTCGCCGTCGCACGCGACGTTACCGTCCCTAATGGCGTGGGGCAGCCCGCGGAAGGTGAAGACGACGTGTTTTGGTCCTTTCCGTAAATAGGACCGACGTGTGTCGCTGTTCGCCTCTCGACCGGTGTCGCTAGTGCCGTCGTGCTCCTCGACGCGACCGGGAGAGGTGGTCCAGTGCATCAACTGAAGTCACTGCAGTGTCTCTGACCGGGAGGTCCTAGGTCCTAGGTTCGAGTCCTGGCGGTGGCAGGATTTTTTTACACTTGCTTGTCAGCTAGGTCGAATTCAGTCGCTGTCTGGAGGAGAATTCTAGAAGCTGGCTGCTCTGATCGGTAGTTTTCCATGGTCTCTCCGATCAACACCAGGTAACCTAGCAAACAGGCCACGGACCGCGCGCGATCTTTCCTTCCTCTTCCTTGTCCTATCCTCATACCTTACACGCACTACACTACCACACATGCCGGGAGGCCGGTCGGGAGCTTAGAGTTTGTCCCAGCTGGGGCGGTGCCCCGTGGGTGGGAGATACCTGATTGAGGGAAACCCCGCTAGACGACGGTGGGTCACCGTCGAATCTTGCCATCCAGCGGGGGAAGATCACCACCACGACCTCCCTATGAAAACACTACACTTACACACTACACTGCACTTCCTGGAAGAATGTCCTTTGTAGTTGACGCGCCCGGCATCACTAACAAACAACCAACCAATCGTCGACGCTTCGTGCGGGGCGTCGACGGGCACGCGCCTTCCCCGTTTATTGCTCCCCCGCCTCGCGCCCGCCGACCCTCCGAGCCGGGGGAGCCCTCGTTCCGACGGCCGCGTTTGTTTGCCCAGCCGCCGATCAGGTTATTCCCGGGCGGGGGCTCGTGCCCGGGTGTGGGCGGGCCCAGATTATGGGCCGCCGATGTTTGAGCTTGTTCGTCCGTCACGTCCTAGAGAAACACCGCGGAGATCATCTGGAACAGATTCTCAGCTGGCGAATTGCCTCTCGCCTGCCCACAACCACCGTTCATTCTGTTTAGAATTCCTCGATAAGCGGCTGTTGTTGATGACGTCCCCGTGTGCCACTTACTAAAGTGTAAACGAATTTATAATGGTCAGTTCAGCTGCTTTGATCTCTCAGCTACGCTGTGCTTTCAAATCGTACTGGGGTCGTAATTTCTTGAATGGATTCCCATAAGATTGGTAAATGTTTGTTTCACACCTGGCCAAAATGGTCTTCAAAGACCTTACAGATGATCTTCTGAGTTCCACGATGTATTCTAATAATTAGACATCGGATTTTAGGCCCTAAAAAATTGTCCTTGAGGCGCCTAAAAAGGCACTGAAAATGTCAAGAATAAGGAGAAAAAAGGCACTATCATACACAACAATTACATACACAATAAAATGAAAATTGTTTATAATTTGTGTATATTACTTTGTAAACTTCAAATCCACGAAACAAGTACGAGCATTTTAAAAGAAAACTACATTTACATATTTACAACTCTTCTTCTACATTTTATTCTTAGTAGTTTGCGTTAACCAGTAATATTTGCATATTACCACTAACATTTCAAGGATCACAATTTCAAATTTGCGATTCGGAGACATCAGTTTGAATGCAGAGAAGAATCTCTTAATATCTACTGATGTGGCATATGTGACTGGCATATATTTTAGATGTCCAACATTAGCAACACTGAAACCTTCTGGTAATTTACATTTATTTCCACTTACAATTATGGTGCCATCGGTATATTGTCAGTCAAGCATGTTCTCAGACCATGTGTGATATTTATGAAATACGGAAATGTAGAAAAAATCTGTTGGTACACTTTTAGGATTTCTCTTGTTTTTTAAAATTCAAGGACGTGAATTGAAGATTTCGTAATGAATAGTCACATTGAACCAACGCCAATTTTTTGATAACTTTAAATTGTATATGAATACAATAAATAAAAGTAAAAAAGTCTTTAAAAAAGTATTATCTCAAAAAAGGCATTTATGCTAAAAAAGCAAAAATAAGCATTATAATACTTCGTCAGATGTCATCATTTGTCATGATTCGTGCACATATATTATCAGCCTTTAAATAAGTTTGTTAGAATAAAATAGGCATTTCCCTAAACATCCGAAGTCTACTAATAATCTTTCAACAGAGAGCAGGTTGTATAAAAGATAATTGTACATTTCTCTCGCAGTTATCTCCACTTGTTTTTGTGTCTGATGGTAGCGTAATTTAAGCCCAGAATATTTTTAAATAAATATCGTTGGAATCTCTTTTTACTCTTAGCTGAGAAAGTGCATACGAAATGTGCCGATTGTTCTGATATTGAGAAACATTCCATTTTTTCGGACGGGATTAGTTAAAGGAATTAAAATTACTTTTAAACATTTTGTGGATGGGAGATAACACTAGTTTTCCGATGCTAATGAGACACTGCAGCATCTTAACATCAGAAATAAAGAGCGCTCCGTACGACAGCGAGGAGTCGAATTGCAGAAAATGACCTTGATTCTGATTATAGAGAACTTGGTAGCAGTTGTTGACGTTGGGCAATTTGGGGTGAATGCTATTGATTTAATTGTGAGAATAAACTTCACCAGTCAAAAGATTGTTTTCTTTTTCTCTCTTCAATCAACTACACGATATTTTTTTTTGTATAATGTGTTACATTAGAGTATTGTATATCAGTTTTAAACTAATGAAGCGGATGAAACTAAAACAGATACCGTTGAAATACCAGAATAACGAGAGAAACAACCAAAATAACGTATCTCGTTATTACTTCCCCACTGCAATAGGAAGCGTAAAATTATGCATTGTTTATTACTCTCGTACTACACCATCGCAGTGGGAGCTATTTGTTGCCCGTAACTCTTCCGATAGTCGTGAGAATGGTTTATAAGCGTGGGAATCACATCACATACAACTGCGAGGGCAGCACTACAGAGTTACGCGACAGAGAAATTTTATGGGCCATTTTCCTGTGGTCAGTGACGAAAACAAAGGCTTTGGGCTCCAATACAAACGTGCGGCCTAGCCCACTGAAACGCCAGGAAAACCAATTCACCAAATATATTGGCAGAGCTCCAAACCCAGAACAAAGCTATCTCGATAATCAATCATTAGCAAAATTATTTTCCTTTCGCCACTGTGATCGCCGTTTCATTAACTTCTACGTCTGAGAATTATTACGGCGATAAAAGCGGTTTTGATCCTTCATCGCGTCGATTATTTGGAAGAATGGAAGTGCGTGAGAGTGGGAGGGGCGGGCAAGTTCATTTGAACGCTGCGCAGTACCGTGGCACGGATAATTAGATGGTTCGCCGGAGCGAAGTTTTCATTTTCGCTCCGCGAGGCGCCGAACAGCGTCGTGGCAGGCGGGCGGTTTAGGGCGGGGAGGGGCGGGGTGCTAGCGCGCGGGTACGCAAGCCGCGCAGGTCTTCTCTTTATTCTGGCGCCATCACAATGCGCGGGACTACCCACGTGCGTGTTAATTACGGAGAACGATGCCTGCCTGCGCAATGACCTCTGTAGTTTGACGTGTGGAGCAGCATCCTCTGCGACCTCGGGATGAAAATGGCAGCAAGAACTCATTTTGATCCTGAAATGGTCGATTGACAATGGAAGCCCCACTGCTTTGTGTTGTTTGTGCGCCCCCTTCACGTGAGTCCATTACAGAGGAACTTTCCTGCTGCGTATTGCGACGTATTGAAATCGGTTCACAAGGATATGGCGGTAGCGTGATAAGGTGGAATCATTTATATCTGAGTCATTAAGTGGAGTTGATTGCTCCAATATAAAATGACACCCAATATCTAGATGGAAATTGAACATAAAGTTCCAAGGAAGTAGTATATATACACATATACACGTATACACACATACACACACTACATACATACATACACAGAATGTCCATTAAGGAACGTTGAAAATACGTTCTTAAGACAATTTTAACCATATATTGTCTAATAAACTACTTGTGTATTCGAAAGACGGAACCGCAATAAGCATTCAAAAGTTGGTTTGAAAAAGTGCTTTCTAGGCAAAACTTTCCATTGCAGAAGCATTGAAACACTCCAGAAACATGTAAATTGTTTATTGTTTAACAAAGAAATGAATATATTTGTTCAGAAGAAAAACTAATCGATAAATAAAAAAGCAATCAAATTGTGTAAATTTTTATTTCTGGGATAGTTATTCTTTCTGAACAAATATTTTTTGTAAATAATAAACAATTTTCATGTTTCTAAAGTGTTTCTATGCTTCAGCAATGCATATTTTTGCTTAGAAAGCCTTCTTTCACACCAATTTTTGAGTGCTTATTGCGGCTCGGCAATTCAGAATATGCAAATAGTTTATTAGCTTTGTTTATATGCTTAAAATTGTCTTAAGATCTAATTTTCGAATTTTCATCGTTTCCTTCCCGGAAACCCTATATATATATATATATATATATATATATATATATATATATATATATGAAGGGTTTTTACATACTTACATACACATAAGGAATTTTACATGCATACATACATAGATACTATTAACAGATTTAAAATGAATCGTTTTAAGATAAGCTAAAAATTATAATAGAAAAAACAGCAGGCGCAGACGCAGCTCAACGCAGTTTCACATACCATCGTGCATAACTGAGAAGCAAAGGATCCTAAAAACCTGTGCCCCGTTAAAAGACATGAGTTACGTTTGTAGCGCCGAAATCTACAAGATAAGACCTTTCTGGATGTTCTTTTTTGTTCAGCTCTTCTGTGCAACCCCAGTATGTGGGTGATATGAGTTGTCAGAGACGTGCAGAATATCAACTTTATGTAAATTTGAACTGAATATTTATGTAATATATGTTATTGACTAATTGATTTAATTGAACGGGTCTGTCTCTTTGAAGTTGTAACCTACCAAATTAGATTTTGTTGATCTATTAGGAGGAGGGGAGGGGCAGCTCATCAGGGCGCTAGACAGCTCATTTAGGCATGGTATCAGACGTACAGGGTTTCCAATCCTCAAATTTTAATAATTTTCACTTATAAATAATGAGTGCAAGCTTACATGTAATTAGCGAAAATATTTGGTTGTGGCCGAAACATGCGGCAACTGGCACGAATCGGCATTGTTAGGCGCTCCTTTATAATGGAAATCATTGCAAGGAAAAATCATTGCACATCACTCCCTTGAGCTGAACAACATTGCATTGCGTTGCATTGCCGTGAGACTATAGTGACGCGGAACTTAAAGAATATTTAGTTGTGCTAGATGAATTGAGCTTGCCGAATACGCTGACGAGTTAAAAGAAGCAATATGTACAATCATATTTTCCATTGTATTTTATCATTATTGATTAAAACAATTAAGAAGACGTTCCTCTTAGTAAAGCTTGCAAATGTTTATCATTTTATTCTCAAAAGAAATTTGCCATTTATAAAAATGTTGCTCACTCGTTTTCATCTCTATCTGTTAACTTATGTGAACCACGATATATTCCTTATTCCCGTCAAATACAGTGTACAATAAAAAGGTTAAATCTCCGCTAATGTTACTGAAATAGTAATAATATATTGTTATTAATAACGTTTAATGTGCATATCACTATTAAGTTTAAGAATTTAAAAGCTGTATCAATATCCACTATTCTTTATTTCCGTAAAATTATATTGAAATATATTTTTCTGATCTTAGTCCCGCACCTTTCGAAAATAAGAACAATCGATTCACCGTCAATCATACAATCTATTGTAGCAGTTATGCTTGGTGTAATTGACTACTTGGTTTAGGAGATATAGTCATCTCAAAAGTAGTCTTGAAAGTTCTCGCGTTTTTCGTAAGAATACGAAATTTATATTTGCCATCCGATTCCCGAGTAAACCTCTTTGGACATTGCACCAGGCAGGAAAATTATGTTGAATATTTTCTCAGCTCATAATTTGCGAACACACTTCTCGGACAGATGCTTTGTGTCTACCGAATGTTGAAAATGCATGATTTTGTCATATGTTTATTTCAGCCGTCCTGTGCCAAACGCAGACGCGGGGAATGTCTGGGGTAGCTCTTGTACAAGAACGCACCGATTTTTTTTTCAAAAGATGCGTATCGTCTTGTGCCAGCGAATGGATCCTCTGCCAGCGCCGGCCAGATGAGGGGGCGTGGCAGGGGGGTGAGGGACGAGAGAACGTGGCGCTGGTGACGTTGCACGCTCTAGCTGGAATAAGGCTGCGATCACAGTGCACGCGAAATATCGCTCGCTCGCAATCAGACGAGAGCAAGCGAAACTGGCCGATTTTTCATCCGAAAAACACCCGAATGGA
Source organism: Teleogryllus oceanicus (assembly GCA_964035755.1). Taxonomy (NCBI): domain Eukaryota; kingdom Metazoa; phylum Arthropoda; class Insecta; order Orthoptera; family Gryllidae; genus Teleogryllus; species Teleogryllus oceanicus. The sequence goes on along the minus strand of CAXIVR010000001.1, from coordinate 140,735,724 downwards.
ATCGTCCAAATATTCCTATCATTTCACGGCTCGTTTTTCTCCCTTATTTTTCGAGGACTACGTAACTGGCCGATTTACCGAAGACTGAGCTACTCCTACTTTAAGTGTTGTTGGAAGCAGGCCGTTTTGCCGAAATTTGTTTGGCCGCGCGGCGGACACGACGAACAAAATTGGACGCCGTCGGAAGAGGTCTGTCGGGCTCACTATGACAAGTTCTGTTTACCAGCACGAGGTCAAACGAATGCGGCACATCGGACGAAAACGTCCGACGTCGGCTGATGGAAATTTGGGCACAAAATCGGCTCCACTATGACAGCTGGCTCACGTTCATCCGCATTGCCAAGACCACCTAAAGTACGGCTCCACTGTGACCAAAGAGAACTCATTCCGTCTCTGGGTGGCTGGTTTCTAGTCCAGCCAATTTTATTTAGAATTTGTCGAGGTCGTTTCATTTAATATTAGTTTTCGTACCTCTCAGTCAGTATCAGGAACGAATGCTGTCACGAAGCTATACAAGCCCGTGTGGCAGGGATACTAGGTAATTTAAAGAAATTACCTAGTATCTCTGCTACATGGGCTTGTATAGCTTAGCGACATTCGTTCCTGATACTGACTGAGCGGTCGCAGGGATCGAGCCCCCACAGTGGCAGATTTTCGCCGCGAGCTGCTAGCGAGGTCGATCGCAGGAGCTGCTGGTTGGATCCGTTGCCGCGGCAACGCTCTCTCGCGCTGAAATCGGCTGCGAAGCCTCTGCCCCTCCGCGCCTGTGGTTGCGCGTGGGAAGGAACGAGGGCGACGGAGGCGGGGGCGGAGGAGGGGGAGCTGCGACGGGAGCCGGGCGATGCCACGAATTCGCGTCTTGCGAGGGAGGCGCCAAGATGCCTTCGTGGCAGAGGCGGTCCTGCATATGATCCTCATCCAAGAAAGATAAGCCGGACCACTTTCATCTCGTCATGCAGTGATGCGCAGACGCTGAACGGTTGGCCCCCGAGCGAATTGGGGCAGGGAAATACACTCGGGGAACGAGGGGACGAAATCGCAAGGGTTCGGTGTAGGAACCGCCTGCGTCCTTTTTTGAGAAATCTCCTGTTTACGTCTTGGAGTCTGTGATTGGCGAAAAACATTGGTTTCGTAAGCGTACAGTCCTTGGTAAAATGCACAACAATGTTTTGCACAACGCAGATGAACTCGATTCGCTAATACAGGTTCACATATTTTCTTATATCAGGAGCACAATATGACATATTAGTGGCCACAATGAAGAGATTATTATTTTAAGGGATAATTACGTTAATGTTATAAATATATCAAAATACCCCGTGTATGTGAAGTACAGACGTCGGCCGATCGAAATTTCGGCCGAAATCGGCTCCACTTGGACTATATACGATATTATATACTAATATATTTAGTTTACGTTTGTATTTGGTATTATCCATTCAGTGCGTCATTGTTAAGTTTAAAAAACAGGAATTTTTTTATTACAAGAGATTCTTGTACTTAGACTGAAAGGAATTTAGGTCTACATTATTATGCTGTAAATTTCAAAGCACTTCATTCTACATGTCTTTTAAAAATAAAAAAAACTAGAGGTGCTACAGCATGGCACAGACTTTCTTGTAGTAAAGTTTTCTAATTTCCTTGGTGTGGTCTGGTTTTACGGTCTTTTTTCTTGCCTGCTGTCTGTCGTCGGCCAAAGTACTTTTTTGACATTTTCTCAACTTTTCGGTTTCCTGATAGTAGAAACGAAATATTACTTCAAGAATATTAAAAAAAAAAGTATAACCTAGTTCTAAACAGAAATTTTTCATTGAAAAATTTGACGCCGTTTTTAAGAAAATGGCGATTAAGCAGTACTATAAATGCAAAATTTGAAGCTCATTTTTACAGGATTCTATTACGTTTTCGAAAAACTTAAATTGACGTCATTTGAAGCACTTCCACTCGCAAATGCAATAATGTATACAAATGGATGGAAATGTGCGTATTAACGGCATGAGAAATATGTAATTACACTTATGTAATTTTTGAAAAACAAAAGAATACACCAAAATTAACTTTACGTCATATTAAACAGTACAAATATCACTATCCACTGTAAAGGTTTGAAAAAAATGGAGCCATTTTTGAGAAAATGGCGTTTGAGCGTTTCTAAAAATTCAGAAATTTAAGCTAATTTTTAAAGAAGAGTTTTGGAGAAACTTTATTTGAAGCACATGTACGTATAAATATAATAATGTGAATAAATTGCAAAAAAACTGACGTGAGAAACATTTTTGTAATTTTTGAAGAAAGAAAAAAATAAGAATAGAGGAATATGGGGTTTATGTCATCCGATAGAGTGCATAGTCTTTACTTCTTTGGTTTCTAAAACGAATAAATCTGAGTTTTGATCCTTTACTTAACGCCTTTGTCTCATCGAAGTTTTCGAACCTATACAAGATAACCTGAAATGTCTCAGTTAATAATTTACTATTTGCCATTGACGTTTAGTTTAAATATAGTACAAAATAATATGTAACAAGCGTTTGCATACGAGTATAATGTATTCGTATTTCACTCAAAGAACATTTAAATAATGTAATTTATGTTTTAGTGCAAATCTATTTTGGTGGCAACATGTTTAAACTTACAGGTACCTACAGCTGTACAGCAGGTACCAACATTTATGTACTCGTCTCTTTATTTATCCTACCGAAAACATCTGTGTGGAAGAAAGAGATTGCGTGTAGCATCCTTTTTTTCTTTTTTTCATAAAAAAGGGTATCGTTGTACATGTTAGAATGTCATGAACGAAAATTACATTTGTAAAGAATTGTTCTCGACTTCGGCGTCAGCACCCGCTCATTTTTATTCAGTTTTCTCTATCTTCTATCTTAACCACAAAATGAATTCTGTATTGCGCTCTCCGGGGAGATGTCCATACTTGCTGAAAGTATCTTCCTCGCCAATGGTAATACGTTTGCATGAAAGTTGGACGGGTTACAATGTAAGAAAAGACGCGAGCGTTAGAAAGGAGCTGCGGGGATACCGGAATAAGCGCGCAGGAGTTCCAAAAGAGTTACTTGTAGTATGTTACGAATTCTATATGAGAACCTTATTAATGTTTGTTATAACATTGATAACATGCACGACCTCGGTTTCTGAATTTACACTGTAGTCATCTTCCGATATATTGAACTCAAACCGTTCTCAGGATTATCCACAAAATTGATACTGAATGATCGGAAATACGTGGACTCGAGGTCCTGAATTTGAAACGGATCGTTCAATTTTTAGGATACTTTACATATTTTAGGACATACTTTTTGCTAGAATAGATCTAATAGCGAGCTTATAAATATGGTGTACGACCGAATTTCATTAAAATCGTCGAAATTTGAAAAAACTAACACAGAAACCGTTATAAATTTTACGGGAAAGTTGGCGTGTTTATATCTCAAATAGTTTGCTTACATTTTTGTAAGGATCAAGTGCCATTTTCATTAATACGTTTAATTTTCAGAAATTACACTCTTGTATTTTTATGCCAGGCATATTAATATTTCCTTTTCAAGCATAATTTAAATAATAATTCAAAGCAAAAGTCCTGAAAGAGAATGGTTAAAAAAACTACGTTAGGTTTCCAATGTTGCGGAAATTGTGGTTCCCTCCTTAGACTGTAGAATACACAAACATATTTTCATTACTGAACCGATTAAAATGTATATAAACTATTTAAAAATATATTAAAGTAATTTTTGAATTCATTACATCTAACGACACGCAGAGTCTAGATACCCCACCACCACACACCACCGCATCCTTTCTCCACTCATGTTTCCGCAAATCAGATTGGTACAAGTTGTTTTAGCCAGGCCATATTACTGCTGGAGTCAATTTACTGGCTTCCTGCTAACTATGTGACTGGATCTACTGTTCATCACCATTGACAAATTAGCTTGCATACAACCTAACAACCTATAAATTATTATGATTTTTATTTGTAATATTTCATGATTCTTACTAGTAAAATAATATTTGATAAGTTTTGAACACCACACTCAAAACCTCCTACATTGTAAAGTACATCCCATAAATTTAGAGTTCTTAATTATTATAAGTTTTTATTAATTATGAAATAATTAGCAACAATGAAATAATTTAAATTAGTATCAATGTGTTATACTACCTGCATACATACATAGAATGATAAACGTTTGGAATGATTATTCTGTTTCGTGCAATAAAAATGTAATAAGTATAAATACAAGCTTTATAGATGAAACACGGGAGTGTTACAAGTATTAATATAATTGTAAGCATACTGACGTACTGATCTCGTGATTAGAGGGTTAGGATCTGCGGTACTGCTCTCTAGCGGAGGAGGCGATGTGTGATCTGACCTTCACGAAGAAAATCCAAGGAGCTAAAATATCCCGCTGATAGAAATCTGTAGCAGGTGTTTTATGCGTATATTACCAGCTTGTTGATGGATAGTACAGTCGGTCCGAGTGTAGTTCAATTTTCTATTAATACATGCATACGAGAAGATCTGTTTTTTTGGGGGGGATGCAGTCATGAAGGCATTAACTATAGACAAAGGAAAAGACGCCAGGTGAGAATCCAGTGTAAAATGTGGGAGACGTAAATATCCCTCAGAATAGTATTGTGTTTATGGTTTTCATTAATATATTCTTTAAAATATTGATGGTAACGACTGTCTGTGAATCTCATAAGTAAAGACCAGATTTTCGTGTAGTAAAACTCTCTAAAACGTGCAGTAAAAACACCAAACCGTGCAAAAACATGCAATAAAAATATCAAAACTTTGTAAAACTCTATTATGTAGCACCAAAACTCCAATTAATCCACTTATCAACATATTTTATATTGTACTGGTGTAAGTTTGAACATTTTGTTTACACAAATCATATTTTACGTTTTAAATATTATTCACACACAAAGTTAAATTAGCACAAAATTACAAAAAAGTAAATACAAAAATTGAAAAATACAAAACTACCGTAAAAAAATATATCAGAAGTGTTCTTAATTGTTTTCATTACAGTTTACAATTATCTGCATTTCTAAATTAGTTTCTGAGCAATTACTACATCTTATACCATCTAATGTATGTTTCAGACAGAAAAAAACTTAATTCTACATTTACACTTGTCTCTATACCGAGCCTCACTCTAACGTAGTACGTGTCCATGTAGTACCTAAAGCCGTCAAAAGTGCGTTCATTCTCTTTCGTATCATACAGGGCAACATTTGATGAAGTTGAAACGCAGTGCAGCTTGCCACTAAGCTTCGCGACCGGACGGAAGGTCAGGTGCGACTCGCGCATGCAATCTCGTGTTGAGAAGTTCATCGAAGACTGGCAGAATGGGTATATCATCCGAATGCGAAAAGGTAATGTTGGCTGAGCGGCCGCAATCAAGCGCCGCGGACCGAGTTCATGGCAACACACATATCCAGAGCCGGCGATTGGTGGAAGTCCGGATGGGGGTCCCCCTCCCCGTCCATTTCCCACCAAAAATGTATATGAAGGGAAAAATACAAAACATTTTTTTAATTGTCATGTTTTTTTTGTTATTTTTTATTTGTCATCTCTTTTTTTTAATCACGTTATGTCACTTCGACAGATTCATTAGATTATGTAATTTCAGCAGATTAATTATACTATGCGATTTCAGCTCATTTTGCAATGTAAAAACAGCTGCGTTTTGCATTTTTTACAAAAACTCATTTAACAATCTTTGCTAATCGATTTTGTGTATCATGTCGCTACAAACATGCAAAATCGCCACACTGTTGAGGCAACCTTGCAACATAGTTGATCGCAAAATATATACAGGTGAGTCACGCAACTTAGCACCTCCTGTAACATTTGAACGGTTCAAGTTATTGCAATACAGTTTTCACGAAAGTGCATGAGGGAATAGAGCTAATTGATAAGTGTATTTATTTAAATTTTATAACTTGTATTTTTCGAGACATTTGAGGTAACTTTGTTTTTTCAAATGGAACAATACATTTTTTCAGTCTATCATGATGAGCCTAAAAAGAGGAATTCAATCATATACATATTGTTATATGTTAGATGAGCATTTTTTTGAGTAATTGTGATTTTTTGCTTCTCATGTTTAACGGATGTTTTGAATGTAACAGCCCCCCTTGCAAGACCATGCAGCGCTCCAAGAGAAGCTGATTTTAGTATTTCATAATACCAAACATATTCCAAATATTCAACAAAACTGTTGCAATTCTTTCCAGAACTCTGCTTTCCATCCCTCCGTGTTTTCTGATTTTTGTCTTTCGTTGATTTAAGGAATAGAAGGATTGAAAATATAGGTTTGCCATAAGTATGTATTGTAATAAAATTGTTTATTGCTTCAACTTCATTAAAGGGGTTTTATATCGCAGGATGTTAATGGGATCTTGAAACAAAACACAATAAGGATAATTAAGACTGTACAAAGAATATTGACCATTTTGAGCAAACCATTTTTTCGTCAATAAGCATATAATAATAACTTAGCGATAGAAACATAGGGACAGTTATTATCATTATCTTCCTGCATTTTTTCTTTTCATAAAGTGTTATTATATTCTCATTAGCAAAAAACTATTTGTTGAAAATATGCAATTTGCTTTGTACAATCTCGATAATTTATACTTATAGTGTTTAGTTTCCAAGATCCCATTAATATCTTGTGGAATGGCACTCCTTAAATGAAGTTGAAATAACAATCTTATTTCAATACATACTACTTATGGCAAATCCGTATTTTAAATCATTTAAAAAATCTGAAACTGCTGAAGGAAGGAAAGCAGAGTACAGGAAAAAAATGCAACAATTTTGTGCATAATTGGAGTATGTTTGGTATTATGAAATACTAAAATCAGCTTCTCATCCCTGAGCGTGCCTTTGTTGGTGGAGCGCTGCGTGGCCTTGCGTGGCGGGCAGTTACATTCAGAAGATCCGTTAAACATGAGACGCGAAAAATCACAATTACTCCAAAAAAATGCTAATCTAACATATGACAATATGTATATCATTGAATTCCTCTTTTTACGCTCGTCATGATAGACTGAAAAAAAAGTATTGTTCCATTTGAAAAAACAAAGTTACCGCAAATGTCTCGTATAATACAAGTTATAAAATATAAATTACTTTTATACTACTATTTATACTACTATTACACTTATCAATTAGCCCCATTCCCTCATGCACTTTCCTGAAATCTCACGTGTGGGTAAAGTTACTCACCTCACTCACATAATTGGCCAGGTCTCCACATATCCCCAACTTCCAAATGCAATCTCTCAGAAATTATAATTAGACAATAGGCAAATGACAGGTATAGACGCTCAGTTCATAGAACAACAAAATGTAGAAGTGATACATATTAAACGGCACTCGGGTTTCACAGACCACCCGAATGCACTACCAGATTAAGTAATAAAAACTTTTTTCTAAAAGGAAACTATAAAATAAGTAATTTAAAACACGTTTCTCGTTTTTTATTCTGAACAAATAAATTTACAATATATTTTACATTAAAATAATTAGTAAATATTTTAACATTGATAGTTGACAATGACAATGACAATTTGTAACTGACAGTATTCCAGTGGTACCTTTCTCCATTTTCTTACCTCCAGAACAAAGAGTCAATTTAGTACTTTTGATTAGGAGTTAAAGTTGAGGAATATATGTGATTATATGTATTGTGACTAATTTGAAAATATATAATGGAGTTGTAAGGGTGTAACTCTGGGTAATCGGTAGGTTTCTTCACTATTATCTAGGTGGTTGATTGATAGAAGACAAGTTGGTCACGTTATAATAGTTTATGCAATGAAACCAAACTTGTAAACTCTTCCAGTAAAATCCCAAAATATGCAATTTTAAGCTAGTATTACCAAAAACGTGCAATTTCTAGCGGTAAATCACGAAACATGAAATTTCGTGCAAAGTAAAACAAGAACTAAAATAACGTCCGTTTCATGATTCAAAATTCTTTCAACGTTTCATTCAGTTTCAAGTTAGCAAAGAAAAAATGCAGTTACACGGAAATCCGGTCTTTAGTCATAAGAGTTTGGATTAACAATTATTTCATTGTCCCCCGATCTTTACTAAAAAAGGATGGTCAATGATTTAATTAATAGGTGATAATTAAGCTGACAAACGTGAGTGAGGGGTGAATAATAATGCAACATTGATGTAATGAGAAAGCTTGGTCCAAACCCACTGTATCTCTCAACGTTGTTCCTTAACTGTTTTTGAAAGCCCACACACCACACATCCCCACCCTCCCGCCTTTCCCCTTGCATCGTCCCGGCTTTCACAGCGGGCGAAATCAGTGGCAGCGAGCTGCCCGATATAGCCGCGGGGTGCGGAGCGCATTGAAGCGGGGGTGGGGCGGGGCGTGGAGGGGCGGGGCGCCTATCGGCCGGCGCTTCGCGGCGCGCGTGCCTTCAAAGGGCCGCGGCCGCCCCTCCCCCTGTCTTCCGAGAAGCGCAGCAGGCAGCTCCCAGCGCCGCCGCCCTCCGCCGATGCCGTCCCCGGCGCCAGGCGCGCTGCCGTTTAATCTGCATGTGTTGCGCGGCACCACCGTCCGCGGGAGGGAGCGTTACCATCGCGTCGCAAAGCCCCGCCGCCCCCACCACCGACAAATGGCCCCGCGCCCACCGCTCGCCACACGGTCAGTCCACGAAGCGTTAAGTATATTGTAAATACACTGGCCAGATCTCAAGACCGCACCGACGACCGCCGTGCCCCAACATATTTTCAACGCGGGTAACATGAGCAATAGACCTTAGTTGTTCTGACTTTTGCATGAAATTTTCATGAAGATTGGACTGTCCCGACAGGAGTCGAGCAACTAATATCAACATTTGAGATGGAATTAACGTGGAAATGTTGACAGAGGGAGTGTATTGTAAATACACCTGCCAGATCTCAAGGAATGGATCTGAAAGCACCGACAACCGCCGTGCCCCCTATTTTCGACCCGGGTTATCTGGGCAAAAGGCCTTAGTTGTTTTGATATTTACATGAAATTGACATAACCCCCCACAGATCTTCCGAGAAGCGTATCTGGCAGCTCCTAGCTCCGCCATCCTCTGCCCTCCGCCGCTGCCCGTCCGTGGGCGCCAGACACGCTTCCGCTTAATCTGCATCTGTTGCGTGGCGCCACCGTTCGCGGAAGGGAGCGTTATCTAGCATCGCGTCCCGAAGCCCCGCGGCCCCCGCCGCCCCCGCCGCCCCCGCCGCCCCCGCCGCCCCGCCGCCCCGCCGCCCCGCCGCCCCGCCGCCCCGCCGCCCCCGCCGCCCCGCCACTCACCCAGACGGCGTATCCACGAGGCGTTCAAATCGCGCGCGGGGCAGATAGACAAGTCAGATCTCTAGGAATGAACCGTAAGAAGTGACTCTGGGTATCAATTGCTGTCACTGCCCTCTGACCCCCCATCGAGTCCGGCTGGTGGCAGGATTTTCGGCAGTACCCGGATCGGTAGGTCGAGTTCTATCGATGTCTGGAGGAGTATTCTAGTGGCTGGCTGGTCTAGTCCGTGGTTTTCCGCGGTTTCTCCGATCATACCAGGCCATTGCCGGAGCAGTACTCTAACAAACTGTCACGGACCGCGCGCAAAATTTCCTTCCCATTCCTTGCCCTATCCTACTCCTTACTTACACACATTTACATACACTGCACTACCACACATGCCGGGAGACCCGTCGGAAGCTTAGAGTTTGTTCCGGCAGTCTCGCTAGTAGGAGATGGGGAAAACCCCGCTAGTCGACGGTAGGTTGGCGCCGCATCTCGTCATTCAGCTAATCAAGATCTCTGCCACCTCCCATGTAAAAGCATGCACTGCACTTACGGGACTATTGACCTTAGCAGTTGACGCGCGCGGAATCGCTTGTAATAATCTCAAGGAATGGATTTGATAGCACCGTCGACCATCGTAGCCCTAACAGATTTTCGAACCTGAGCCTGAGAAACCAGGTAGCCTGAGCAATAGCCCTTTGTCGTTTTGATTTTTACATAAAATGTACATGAAGCTTGGTTTGTTCAAACAGAAGCCCAGCCAATAATATCAATTTTGCGATTAAATTAACGTGGGAATGTTGACAGAGGGAGTATACAGCGAATTCACTGGCAAGATTTCAAGGAATTGATTAGGAAGGACTGACGTCTGCTGTGCGTTGTCTTCGTATTCCCTAGGGATTTTCAACTCGGGAAACGTGCGAATCCTACAGGATCTACACCTGGCGTGACTACTGAAAAAAGCGGTATTTGTATCGGAAAATGTCAAGTTTTCAATCTCTGTTTTTAGTAAAAAATATTTATTTTGTAAATGAAGATTACAATAATTCCTTCGTATTATGCTTCTGTACATTGCTTAAAGTTCTACTTTAAGAAGGTATCGTTGAATTTGCCCTACAATATCTGTTGCTCCCACTCCACCCGAATTTTTCTTTGCAGAAACTATTGTGTGCCTAATTCCGTCTCCGGAACGATGTAAATAACAAAGGAAAATAAGATAATAAACAATAGTTTGCGCACTCCGTCGGGTGAACCCTAAACCGTCCCTACGTCAACAGTCGACACCGGTGCCTCAGCCGACAATCACCAGTGCCCCAGCGCCAAAAACAAAGAAGAAATGTTTGCCAGTCACCAGTGAGCTGTCTGAAAGGACACTGCCTGACACTGCGTGTACCCATTAACCACTGAAGATGTCTGCCACAGTAGCAGACGAAATGACAGCACAGAATGTCCTATGGACGACTGCCATCCAGCTCGGAAGGTATTTTTAATAATAGTTTGCGTGTTCGACGTGCAATTTCTTAGAGTCATAAAATGAGGTGGACTATTTTTGTAAACACTTTTCAATAAGCCGGCTTTTCTTCCTTCCAGTTAGCACACCTTGGCTACATGGCCAATTACTACTACTACTACTATTATTATTATTATTATTATTATTATTATTATTATTATTATTCCTATTATTATTTGCACATTATTTACTTTAGTTGTTAAGTTCTTCAATCTTTGCCTGTATTCTTATGTTTAGACATCATTCTTTAATGATTCTTTTTTGTAAATTGGTGCTTTCTCATGATCCCAATCTGACTTACTAACCATTCAATTTTTTTCGACTATTTTCACTTCAATTTTCTTCAATCTTTATTCAGTCGTTCATCTCAGAATCACGTTTTTGAGCACAGTTCATCAAAGAATCCCTTTTCTGAACGAACTCATTCGAACATAATGGTCCGAATATGAATTATTTAGCAAGTCATTATTAAGCTATTGATGTTTTGACAAATTAATGAGATGTAAATTAAGTCAGGTCTGGCAGTAATGTTGGTGCGCGAATAGGGAATGTCGATACGAGAAACATGATAAAATGGACGTTTAAAGCTTTTTTGTGAGTTTCTTGAGAATGACGGTGGAAGTTTAATTTATTTATCGGCAAACAACAGTAAAGGTTGTATCTTAAAAATAGTAAAAACAATAAAAGCAATGCGACTACAGGACAAACGTAGAATATGCGCACGTTTTCTTGAGATCCAGAATCCGTACCTCACTCTTTTACTATTCATAATTATTAAAGATTATTTAATAATTATTAAAGATAATTTAATAATTATTAAAGACGGTACCGACAAGCGTTGTTGGCTGCATTTGAAAACTATAAATGTTTGCTTCCGAGCAATCGAAAACATATTTAAAACATATAAACATTGGGAAACGAATTATTGCAAACGTTCGCGCTGGAAGCATAAATATCCGGTCACAACAACTTTTATAATGAAGTTCTCATAATTTGAGTGCGGCAAATAATGCACCCATAAGAATACTCTGTTATCGATGTAGCATGATACGTTCGCCAACCCCTCTGAAGGATCCTAAAAAGGTATGAGGTTGTTTCACTATGATCTGGAAATGATAACCCAATTAAAAGATCAATATATTTTATAATGAAACAATACAATTGAGTAACTGCGTAGGACTGTCACACCAGATGCAAAAACTAAACACAAAATAAAATCAACACAACGTATGTAAGTACAAGTTAAGCATTGCATGTTACCTCGTTAAAGTCCAATCTGAAATTTACTCATTAAAAATAAAACACTGTTATCCTCAAATAACTTTTCAGATTATGTACGATATTTACTTTGATTTATTATTGTATACTATGAACATTAAAGAATCTATTTTTATCTAAATCTTTAATTACATACGTCATTACCTGACAACATTTCTTATCACAATTTAAAAATATCTTATAATTTGTTAACTCCTTTTCTCTAGCTACTGATTGAGAAAAATGTAACTACTATCGTACAGGGGCATGTAAAACTTCCGCTACTTTAATAAACGTTGCACATAACTTTGGCTGCGAAAAGGTTTCCCTGAGACTTATGGCAAGCATCGTTTTGCACGGATGTAATCACTTTTGGCTGTACAGTTCGACACCACTAGCTCAAGTGAACAGTAAGGGTTGAAGTTTGATGCACATGGTCCTCTGTTTTCCGTTACACTGATTGCTTTTTCCGTTACCTCAGGCCCTTCCCCTTCCAAAAGCTCCCACGATTCGCCTTCTGGTCGCATCCACGAAATGATGTGGCCGGAGCTTTACCATCGAATGAGATATTCAACCATTAAGTAAAGGTTAATATGAGGAAAAATAAAACTCTATAAAAAATAGATTGGCAGTCCATTATTGTAATCAGTAATTAAGCTCATCGGTGTGCGTCGTGTATGTTTAAAGTTTCGTGCATTTATATTATGCCAACATTTGGTAAATAATTCATATTTTCTTTCCTGTTGTCTTTTTGATAAAGTCCATCAGAGGATGAAAAGTAGTGTATGATGATTCCGAGTAATCCGTCATACGTCGCCGTCCCTCCCTTTCAGCTCCCTGCACGCGCTTTCCGATGGTACGCTTTTGCCCGTCATCTCCTCGGCCGCGGGAGTGGGCCGTGGGCCCTCGAACGCTGTTTCTCGTCAGCAGCGAGTGGGTCGCAGGAGGCTGCGCTGGCACGTGCGCGGGGCCGGCCTGCCGGCCAGCCGCCCCCCCCCGAGCTCATTCGCCGATGCACGCGCTAGCTCGGGCGAGGAGGTAAGAGCGTAGGCTTCCGCGGCCTCAGGCGATGGGATTTCGCCCTGAGGAAGGTCGCCTGTTGGCACCTGTCTCTAGGACGCGGCGTCTCCCGGACTGCCACATAGCTACGCGAATGGGTAGTTTCCCATTCGGTAGATTTTCCGTTCAATACTAGCTGAATGCCGGAGTAGTGCCGTTTCTTTAAACATTCGGAGCGAATGCGCGAGAAGTACTCTAACGAATAGGCCAAGAAGCATGTGATCTTTTCTTCTTCTTTCTTCTTCTGCGAGGATCTCCTCTTGTACACATTCGCACACTCACACACACGTATGTGCACTACACTACCACACACACGCGAGCTTACAGCTTGTCCCGGCTGGATTGGTGTTTAGGTGGCGGATGCACCTGGAGGGGGGAGTTCCTGCAAGCCGATGTGTAGGTCGTCGCCGAATCTCACATTCCAACTGGGCTGGAGCAGCGCACCTTCCGGAATGCATCATGCATTGCATTCACGGGGCTAATGGCGCGTCCGGCAACACTGAATACTCTCTCAGACACGCTACACATACCAAGGCTTACGCTTTTTTGGCAGGGCTTTTGTCAGCTCAAGGCACTCACAGTGCATCGGAATGGAGTGTATCTCAAACCATTCACTAAACATTAACATACTTGTGGGTTCCTCGGATCTGCAGAAAGCGGACCGCGAGGCTCTCCACAACGCGAGATAAACCGAGGCCAAGAGGCAAACGACCACGCTCAAGGGAGGTTCCAGATTGAGGGTCTGCGCACCGAGGCGCTCAGCCGATTCGTGCTGTCGGTAGAATTATGTGCTCGTGAAGACGACTCCTAATACTATGAATAGCCAAGAAGGAAAGTAGAACGTCATTGTTCTTCATTCACTAATTCGTTAGCAGTGTTTTTTTTAGTGGCTTGTTAACCAGGAAAAGCATAAGGATATAATTATAATTAATAAAGATCAGAAACCCTCTGATTGTGGCCCGGTTCCAATAATTACCAACCATACAGACTAGGAAATATATGCAACTGTGCACATAACTCATAACAAATTTCTGACAATTCTAATTATTCAGATTTCGAAATTTCCTCTAATAACCATGTTTGTCAATAGCATTTGTAGTCTGTTTGTGTAATAGATATTTGGTATTCTGCTTAATGGATTTGATATTTACCTTTGTTGTAATTTTCGTATTTCGCTTACTGAAAACTCATTTTATTTTGCACCTAATTTTTCAAATCCACAGACAACGCGACCATTTTTTCAATAACGCCGAATGCCATCTGATTACTGTGCGACCAACGAATGTTTTGCTGCCATGTGACTCGCAAGAGGATCTTGCCTCCCCGCGAAATTTCCATCCAAAGCGCCACCTCTCGGATAAACATCTCCGCGGGCGAGGGCGTCATTTATCTCGGGGCGGGCGCGCCCTTGTTTGTGCGTCCCGCGGGACGGCAGGCGGCGGCAGCTGGCCGCGGGCGTCGCGGCGGCGTGGCGGCGGCGTCGCGGCGGGCGCCGTGCGGAACCGCGCCGCCCGGCGCCTCCCATCGATTTCGCCCGCGGTCGCCCGGCCCGCCCCGGCCCGCCCCATCCTGCCCCGCACTCACTGCCAGCCCCACCCGCCCCGCCCCTCCCCGCTCTCCTCGTCCCTCTCCTGCCCGCCCTGCCTTGCTTGCCGGTCCCGCCCCGCTCTCCCCGCCCTGCTTTCCTTGCCCACCCGCTCCGCCCTCCCCGCCGCGCCCACCCTCCTTGCCCACCCCGCCACGCTCCCCACACCCCGACCACCTTGCTCCCCCACCCCGCCCCGCCCTTCCCCGCCCGCCCTGCTCTCCTTTCCCGACCCACTCGGGCCCTTTTTCGTCCCGCCCCCGCCCTGCCCCACCCTCCTTGCAAGCCGCCCCCGCACTGCCCGCCCTCGGAGCTTGTGTCAACAGGTTGAGGGGAGGGTGCGGTAGGCCTGTAGTTATGGATTGCGCCCGATAATCCGACGCAGCCTTGTGTTTCGTTGCGTAAATCCTGGCGCGCGCATTTGGAGCGGGACCAAGTCGTTGCGAGCGCCGGCGCCCTTTCGGGGGCCTGCGCTTGCCCTCCGCGTCTGCCGCGGGCGCTTTATTGCCGACTGCGCGGATCCCATTCGCAATATCTGGCAATTCAATTTTACCTTTCGACGTCTGTTGACGTTTACATGTGACTGGATTCGCGCATAAATGTTTTCTATCTTCGCTGCTTTGGATGCATTTCCGGAAATACTGTTAAGAGGATTTATTCTTTTCACGTTCACGTAGCTTATACGAATGCAAAACGTAGTAATTTCCATTCTAATCCAAAGATGTGTAGTTTATTTGAAAACATTCGCTTGCTACATACGCCTTTACAAAACAGAGAGATACTGTTTCATAATGGAAAGAAATATATTTAACCAGACGATGAATACTCAAAATAACGTCAATGTATTTTACGTTATGTTTCACCATGTTCGCTTTAGTACGCGTTTACATGTGGCAATGCATTTAATGGCTGACATTTATATAAATAAAAAGACTACGTACATGAATGAATGTCAGTATATGTATATGTAGGTGGAAGATAATTCACAAGCTCGCAGCAGGTTCGTTTATCATTATCGAAGTTCATGCAGAAGATATTTATTTTACATACATGTACGCAATGCGGCCTGTTTCTTTCCAATGGTCATTTCGTTAACGTTGAACTTACGTACCTGCTCGAACCAGTTAAAATGAGAAAATAAACATTCCTGTACTCAAAAAGTTGGTATTAGATGAAAACTCCGTACACCAGAGAAGTGGTGCGAACTCTTGTTAAGTACAAGCACGAAAAAGGTGAAAACATGGTAAAATCGCATGGAATGGCCGTGCACACCTGAAATATACCCGGCAGAGTAGTATCATGCGAGAGTGGAACTTTCTAGTTTTCAAATATTTCTAACCACGCTTTGATGGAAATTTTATTCATCATCCAATTACGCATAGTGAAAGTGTGGGGCAGGGATTTTTGAATTCAAGAAAATGTGTGCATATTATACAT
The DNA here is from genome assembly GCA_964035755.1 of Teleogryllus oceanicus. Classification (NCBI taxonomy): domain Eukaryota; kingdom Metazoa; phylum Arthropoda; class Insecta; order Orthoptera; family Gryllidae; genus Teleogryllus; species Teleogryllus oceanicus. The sequence goes on along the minus strand of CAXIVR010000001.1, from coordinate 140,719,553 downwards.
CTCCATCATACATCACATACTTTTTACTGTTTTTGGCGAAATAAATCAAATCCTAGTATTCTTTCAAGCCGCAAATAGCTGCTGAGATGGCAAGATGCATAAAACCGACTAGCATCTGATTTATTTTATTACGCACGAATAAAAGAGCAATTTCGTCACATGCTCTATTACTGTGACAGTTGACGTGTATGAGCTTCTCCTCTTTTTATAGAGGCCATAAATAAAATTTAGCTCCAACCTTTCGGTGCTTTGTATGTCATTTTTCCCTTTCTTCACTTTTAGATCGTAGTAAAGAGAGAAGTGAACGTAAATTAATTTTCTTTAAGTTTCTAAATCTTTCGGCATTCGGAGCCGTTCGGGGACAGGATATCAGATTTGAAAAACAAAAGGGAGATACGTATGTGAGAGTTGAGAAAAGGTTAAATTCTTTAGCAATTTATTGAGTTTGGTAAGATTCTATTAATTCCTTCTATGAAAACACTTTTTTCTCCTCTGTAGATTTTATTGAGAATAGACACAGATTTTATGTTTGGAAAAGTTACGAGTGTTAAGTGTTCTTGCAAATGTAGAAAATAAGAAGAGGCAAAATAATGCAGCGAAACTGCAACACAGATGTGAAGGGCACAGTAACACCGCTCCCATACAACAAATATGAACTTCCGCTTGCCAGTGAAAAAAAACAAAACAAGAAAACTATATTACGTTCGTGAAATTAGAGCTTTTATTTGGATATTAGCCACACGCACTGATAACCAATTGCTGGACTGAAAAAAATGTAAATTTTCACATATTTAACGTCGCTTACTCATTCACAATATTGACACTATGTACAGTACAAAATAACTAAATACTAATCCTTACTGTCGAACTTGAAATAAAGAAGGATATATATATATATATATATATATATATATATATATATATATATATATAACACACACACATATATATCAACCTTTTATTATCTCAGCCCCTAAAATAATGTCACAATTTACAAAATTGAATTAGAAGTATTGGTGCAGCAGGAATATTAATGATGACCATTACCAAAGCCTCTCAGTTCCGTAGGCCAATGCACAATACTGTACGACCAACAAATCCATACTGATCGTAGCAAACAAACAAACGATATATTGTTATTGGTATTTGTTGAAAACGTTGTGCCGGGTCTTACTGTGCCGTGCGATCAGAAAGTTCGCCTTAAATACAAGAATTTGGAAATCGATATCAGGCCGGATATGGGTGTAAAAAAACAGGTTGAACCCGTACTTATGGGAGCTCTGATGGAAGGAATTTGTTCCGCAAAACTTGTCCAAACAGCCAGGTCATTCAAAATTCTGGGAAATGCAAGGCTTAGTGTTATTAGTATTAGCCCATACTTAGCGCAAAGTAGTGTAGAGGCACCCATCGTCACTAGATCTTAGGGAACTGCTTGCAACCTGGAGCAGATTTTATATTTAACCGACGTCTAACACATTTCGGCGACTGTTAGTGGAACAACATCACTAATATTATATATTATTATTATTATTATTATTATTATTAGTATTATTAATATTATTATTATTATGATTATTTATAATTTGAAGAAAATATATGCTTCTGGGATGGCTCATGGGCAGCGTACGTGCGTTGGTCCCCGGGTTTGATTCCCGGTCGAGGCAAAATTATAGTTGTAGCTTTCCATGAAAATCGTCCCAGTTTACGTAGCGGTGTAGAACTAGAATGGAGATGAGGATGTCGCGCGCAGAAGTAATCCCATCTCTTAGCAAGCGCACGTCTCCATTATCTCCTCCGTGTAGCCTGCTGGCTGCGTGTGAGGCGCGCAGGCCGTAAATCGGAGCGCCACGAGCCGCTGGGTGACGAAGGCGGAGCGCGGGCGCGAATTTTTCTCGTTTCTCATTAAGCGCAGTATGCGAGGTATGTCTTATCGCTTCGCGTGGGCATAGCGCTGCTTGGCCCTGGCAACCCTCGGCCGCCCCCGCCGCCCCGCCCCGCGCCCCCCCCCCCCCCTTCCCCTCCCCCCAGTCCGCCCTCGCCGCCGCCGCCCAAGCCGCCTGTCCCGCCACCCACCGCACTTCACCTTCGCTACGCACTCGGTCCGCGCCGCTCCCGTCGCCCATCGTCGCCACCGGCCAGCGCGTGGGAGAGGCGCTAAGTCGGGCGGTCCGCGCCGCGCCGGGGCCGCTGATCCGGGCCGCCAGCCGCGTTGCGCAAAGGAGCGCGGGGGCGGCCGGGCCCGGTCCACTCCGCTCAGCGCGGCCGCGCGGGGGCCAGGGGCGGGGGCGGAGGCGGAGGCGGAGGCGCGCGCCCCAGTTTATTTCGGGCCCTGGGGGGGCTAATGGTGCGCGCGGCGTCGCCGACGCGTGTTTATCAACAGCTGGAGGCCGCCCTTGCGCCCCTCCCGCCGCGCCCTTCACGGCTCTGCGCTCGGGGCCCTCCTCTCGCCCTTGCCCTCGCCCTTCGGTCGGCACCCCTTCCCGCCCTTCCTGCGCCGCTGAGAGGTGCGTCCACATCACTTCATCCCTCACATGGCACTAGAATAGGTTTGCCACTGAAAAATCTGGGGACTTCCCTGAACGTAATACGTTCAAGTTGCCCAGGTTAATGCACCAAACATCCAGTTCTATATTGTTGTCAACAGTCATGAAATATTTTTAATTTCTAATTCCAGGAACATTTCAATCCACTCCTCAACGATTGGTATACACTTGGCATTACGCGCATACAGTATTTATTACACTGTCTATTCTTTATTATAGTGTAATAAAGTATAATCTTAATAATTATTATATGTATTACACTGTAATTTCTATACTGCCTCCTCAGAAAAAAACATTTAATGAGAGTCGATTTTTTTTTTCACTTGCACACTCGCGTATGCAGGGTGGCCATAGCCCCCAAAAGTAACTTCAATGAAAACCTTCGCCCTTCGATGAGACCTTCCGCTCTTTGCTCCCTCGTGTTGAGAGCACATCGCTCCCTCTTACGCATTCCATTTGTTACGCTCGTATTTATCACCACTCTCCTCTTCTTACAACTATTTCCCATTTGCGGTCGAGATACCACCCATTGCGCTCCTCATTCAGTGCTGTGCTCGCCTCGAAACACTGATAACATCATACCCTTCCTCCACCAATTGTTATCTGATCGCAGAATGAAACACGACGCGAGTATAGTGAATGAACAGTAGTGTAAATTCAATAAGGCCTCATTAGTAGCACATCATAAGCTAGACCCTATTAATCCTCAATACCTCTGCAGCGCCTCTGACCGGGAGGTCCTAGGTTCGAGTCCTGACGGCGGCACGATTTTCGACACTAGCTTTTCAGCTAGGTCGAATTCAGTCGCTGTCTGGAGGAGAATTCTAGCGGCCGGCTGCTCTTATCGGTAGTTTTCCGTGGTTTCTCCGATCAACACCAGGCGAATGCCGGAGCAGTACCCTACCGAACGGGCCACTGACCGCGCGCGATCTCTCCTTCCTCTTCCTTGTCCTATCCTCTCCCCTTGCACACACTCACTTACACTAAAATGCACTACACTACAACATATCCCTGGAGATCGGTCGGGAACTTAAAGCTTGTCCCGAGTGGGGCGGTGCCCCGCTGGTGGGAGAGTCCTGGTTAGGGGGAAACCTCACTAACCGACGGTAGGTCGACGCCAGATCTCACCATCCAGTGGAGGAAGATCACCGCCATCTCCCGAAAAAAACATGCATTACACTAACGGGACTAATGACCAAAGCAGTTGACGCGCCCGGAAACACGAAAAAATCAATCAATCAATCAAACCTAATCTAAACATGAAGTAGCTCGCACACGCCGCAAGAACAACAAAGAAAATACTATCGTATAACACTGCCACAAATTAAATAATTTAACAAAAACAATCTTCGCGATTGCTGCAGTAACGTTGTATTATGTGTATAAAGATACTCAGTACAACATTTTTTGTATATACCGACAGTGTAAAAAAAGTAATGTTCCATTTTGCACCACGATAATTGCAAATATTTAATGGCGGGCGGCCTCCTGCTTGCTGTCGCACATCGTGTCATAAGCAGTGACGCATTAAGTATGAGAATTTAGTCGATTTGTGCAGTATGATGTTAGGCGGTACAACAAAATCAAATATTTGCATTTTCAGTCAAAATAGTTAAGCGTTTCTGTTTAGTTTTCGCGAGATGCTGGCTATTTAACTAAGTCATTATCATCTGTCATATCCCTAGAAGGCGCGTAATTCTCTTTCAATTTCTCCATACATTGAAAAAGCACGAGTAAACGCATATTACAGCGTAAACATAACGTTGACACCGTAATTAGGCGGTGTATCAGAGTTGAAAAATTTCCTTATTTCATTTCGCTCATTTAAATTGTCCATCAACATTCGAGTTGAACTAAAAACGAAATTTATTTTTTGCTATTATTTCACCGTTAGTTGTATACGTGGATACACGTTCATCCACGCATGGTACATAGAAATGTCGTTAGCATTGCATGCGCTTACCTATTAATAGTAAATGAGGCGTGCGTATAGACAAAGAGATCGAGAAAGCTGAATGTTTCTTGTAAGGCGACTTTATTTTATGAAAACGTCGACTTGATAAAGTCGATCGGCAATAGAGGTTCGAAGGACATAACTTCCACAGTCGGTCATTTGAAGTGCCTTCGCTCAACTTTACTGCAACCACGGTTTTATTTATTTTTCACCACTCAGATTTATTTCTTCCTCTGATTTGTAGAACATTGGGGCAAAAATAACAAAGTAACTTTCTCGCAGGCTATAACGAAAGAGATTGAAAGGGGCTATAGGACTTGATGAAGTAAAATATGCTTACAAAATACTGCACGCCACAATGTCTAAAAATATCTCATTTCATAACTCAAAATGCGTTTATCGGCTATGTATTAAAATGTATATTTGTATATAGTAGATGTAGATTAAATTGTACTTGATTTGCATTGTTTTCTACACTACTTGCTTGGCATTGACATTTGAGTGCCCAGAAAGTGATTATTATTCTTTGTAATTCATATTTGTTTATTTATTTATTAGATTTCCGGACACGTCAACTGCTAAGGTCGTTATTCCCGTATGCGTAGTGAATATTTATATCGCGAGAGTGGGCAGGATCATCCCCCGGGAGATGGCGAGATTCGACGCCAGGCATCTCCTACCAGCAGGGCTCCGCCCCAGCCGGGACAAGCTCTAAGCTCCCAACTGATCTTCCGGCATGTGTGGTAGTGTAGTACGTGTAAGTATGTGTAAATAGGGGATGAACATAGAAAATGTGAGGGGAAGGAAAGATCGGTCCGTGACCCGTTTGTTAGGGTACTACTTCTGTATTCGTGTGGTGTTGATCGGAGAAACCACGGAAAACTACCGAACAGAGCAGCCGGTCGCTAGAATTCTCCTCCAGAGAGTGACTGAATTCGACCTAGCTATGTAGCTAGTGTCGAAAATTCGGCCTCTGTCGGCCCTCGATCCCTAGAACCTCCCGATCAGAGCCATTGTAGTAGCATTAAATTATATATGTAGCAGATTTCAGATCGATAGCCATATATTCACTAATCAACATTTTATTGTACTTCTTCAAATGTTAGTAGGATCATTTTGGTGTTTTTACATAGTCATTACGGATTGCCCTATGAAAATGTGGTATAAACCAAGTGCGGCGGCACGGACTACAGCATATTTCAATAATACGTCCGTGTTATTTTCGTCTTAACTTTTTTCTTAGATAACAATTACAACATTGTGAATGTAGACGCCAGTCACTTTTACGAGGAGTGAAGTGGGAAAGACAAAAATATATTTATTCGTCATCCTTTCAGAAAATGGTGGTTTGTTAGTGTTTGCAAGTAAAAATTAAGAAGTAAACATTTGGAATAAACAAAACTTCATTTATAATATTATGTAATGGAAAATAACAATTATTTATTATCATTTGAAAGCAGTATATGTAAGCATTTTATCTCTTTTGCAAAAATATCCAATGCAGAGCTCGTATTAGGTATCTCTTCAGCACAGAGTTGTGCTTTAGAATTACAACGTGAACAGAGAACTTTCTTACGAACAGACTAAATTAATTACTTTCGTTTTGCGTCTAACTTTTTAACTATATTACTGCATCAGTTTCCGTGAAGTTGGTTCTATTTCGAAACAAAACGGAGGAGCGTAATTAGTAGTCCGCGGTGGGTGAGTTGGCAGCTAATGCATTTTGGCTGCAGGCACGCTGCAAATCCCCCACGAGGTGAATACAGCGCGAATACCCATTTTATGGCGGTAAAACACATTTTAATTAGGAAAATTATATGGAGCTATATTTTATGCTGTTATTGAAATGGACAAAAATGCATAATTGATCCTGTGCCCGCATTTATTTCTTCTGGCACCTATAAATGCTAGTAATTTGAAAAGTAACCGCCGTTTGGCTATAAATAAAAAACTTGCATGGGAAAAATAGTTTACTGTATACTACATCTTAAAAATAAAGTGTTTATTATTTTTCAAAAGCTCTTGAGTTTTTCGAGGACTGTAGGAACGAGCGTTGTACGAGAGCATGTATTCTTCCGCCGCGACAGCTGTTCAGCCCCTTCGCAAACTGTTTGGTTATGGCTCTTGAGAAGACATCACTGTCCATAAGTCTAAGCGTTTCGCTGAGGTATATGCACGTACGTGAGTCCGGGAAATATTTAAGTTTTAATTACGTATGTGTAAAATCTCTTAACATGCTCTCACAATCAGTAAAAAAAACTGCCACGAATGTAAATAGAAAGCTCTCAATTTCAGATCGCCACACAACAGCACAATAGACGGAAACACGTGCACCAGTACGCATCTCGGTTTTAATATAAACATAATATTTATCACATAAAAAGTAAATTCCATGTAATGTTAATAGAAAAAATATTTTTTACAGAAGAGCACATAACACTGCACTTCCTAATTTCAATTATTTCTCGCGGCGCAATATATTTTTGTCGGACGAGGAAGAAAGGAAGCGCGGAAGCCATTTGCAAGTTAGCCAACCGAAAACGAACATATGCAGGAACGGAGACTAATGAGCTCAAGGTCACAACGACCATAGAACCTTCAGTTATGTTGCCAGCACTAGCTGTCACTTTGGCTCATCCTTAGGAAAATCGCTCTATACATATATGGCGCAGACAGGTATCGGAAGAAGAAAACAATGTAAGGAGCCTGTACAGACTTCTTTTGTTGGTGTGGTTAATCGTAGCAGAATTGTCGTAGTGTTCACCAAGATCTGGCTTATTTCTTTTCCAAAATTTCGGATGAACCCTTTTTACATATTTGTATTTCTACAAGTTGGTTAGTCGGGGGTTACAGGAAGTGGGACATTAAGATTTGCACAGCCGTACAATCTAACCACATTACGCTTTATTTTATACGTTAACAGCGAGAAATTATTCAACTGTTCCGTCATTATTGAAATTTGTTCAATTCTTCATGGACGCAAATTTATTGTCAAACAAAATAGGAAATGTAAAACAGAAGACAAGAAATTTTACCATAAAGTGTTCCTGGTAGAAACGACGATGTTGAACAAGAAATTACTGCATATAAGTGAATGAAATCAATGGAGGCAATTCTATGTTACAAAATGTTATGATATTGTTGTTATTATTATTATTATTATTATTATTATTATTATTATTATTATTATTATTATCTGACATTATTGAACTATATTCTGAAATGAAACAATCTCGAATATCGGATTGTTTCATTTGTTTGGTTGGAAAATCACAGTAACCTGCATCACGACCTAACGACCCCGTAAGTAGTTCCATTTAGATCGATGAAGCTCATCTATGCTGCGCAGTGGTCGCATGGATTGCCAGTCGGGAACGTGTAAACACTGCACTGCCATCTGTGGCCTGGAGGCGCCGCGGCGTGGCGGGCCTGAGTGCGGAAACGGGGTTGACCCGTGCGGGCGTGGGAGGGGGCGTGGCGCCTGCCACACGTGCGGCTTTCAGCGCGTGCCCTTTGCGATGGCCGAGCTCGTAAATACCCGATTCCTTGGCTCGCCCCAGAGACCTCCATCAGACGCGTCAATACGAAACCATTTTAAAATTCTACCACCGAATGCTTCTGGTGGTCAAATCGCACACTTTTTGGGCATCTTCATTATTTTTTAAACGTTTCTATGTGAATTGCATCATCTGAGACGAAAGAGAATGTCGATAGTCCAACTTTTTTGCGGTATTTTGACTTTCATTCTAGCGACCGGCTGCTCTAACCTTTAGCTTTCGTGGTTTCTTCTATCAATACTTAGCGAAATCCGGAGACGTGTCTTAACACATGGGTCACGGACACCGCACGCTTTCCTCTCGTCCTGTCCTCTTCACTAACACTCTCTTACTCGCCCATTTACACTTATATGCACTACACTAACACATATGTGGGGAGACCAGTCGGAAGCTTAGTGTCTGGGGCGGTGCCCCGCTGAAGATGATACTTGGAGGGGTAATCCCCAGCAAGCCGACGTGTAGGTTGTCCCAGGACCTCTCTGTCCAGCACAGAATGAATACCCCCCTCCTGGGATAAAACATTCACGACACTAACTGAACTAATAACCATAGTTGACATGGCCGAAAACAGCAACCAATCAATGATTTGGTTCCAAAACAGATAACAGAATGGGAAAATATCGAATGCCAACTTCGTGTACGAATATGCAAATAGCCAGTAATTGGCGCAAAGTGGAAGCAAAATGTTCAAAATAAAAAGGGTTGAAGTAAAATATTTTTAATTTTTTAAAACTTACAATCATAATTAGAATTGTATTCTTTAATTTCTTGAATCATCTTTATATAATTTCTTCTTTACGAGTAACTAAGAAGTCGACTATCAATTTCTCAATGATCATTTATTGAAACACATACATTTGATTCAAATTCTTCTGAAATATTTTCATAATTACGAAGTTAGAACAAATGAATTTTAGGAATAGTGTCTTATTATGACTAGTAAGAAGCATGACTATTAGGAAGTAAGTGAAAAAGATTGGGTGAAAAGAGGAATGTAAGACAGAAACAAAAGGAAGGAATTGTGAAAGGATATGCGAGTGAAATAAGGAGATAAAAGGGAAATGAAGATGATTTAAAGAAAACAAACGGAAGAGAGAAACAAATGAAAAGATAAAGAAACTTTGTACATTTTACTGAATCCAATGAAAAGTTTCTTCTGGGTCCATTATACAAATTACTCGTATATCATTGGATCTGACAGCCACATCAAGAAGTCGGAAGGAGTAATTGCGTTTAAAGAAGAAAAACAAAAGTTTTCTTATACTTTTAGAAGTACAAAACATTTCGTATTTAGATGTTCTCTGGTATCTCAGAATTTAGGTTTTGAGAGGAGCAAAATGAAACTGGAAACATAAGACGAACATTGTCATGTGATTATATAACGTCATTGTTCATTCTGCTATTTTACGAGTGATTGTTCATTCTACTATTAACTCATCTCTTTCTAATAACCAGAAAAACTCTCTTATGAGCGAATATAAATTAATTCTTCAAATTTGCTTTGAATTATTTTATTTAAAAAATAGTAAAAACTGTATGTGGCGTACTGGGGAGAAGTTTAACCTGCCCAAGATTTCTTGAGAAGCAGAACCCCACCACATCCATTTACTATACATAATTAATGGTAAATTAAAGTACCAAAAAATTAAGGTGAGAAATGCAGTGCGTAAGGAAAGTCTCTCCGGACTGAGCCGAAGCAGGGCCTCCTGTTAAAAATTGCATTTATGTTGGTAGCGACCAGATGACTGGGAAACAATTGAAGGGGAAAACACTTTCAGCATCTGTTATGATTGTGGATAGTCCGCAATTTACGTTTTCAAGCTGCAGCTCGTGCTACGAACATAATTTCTATTGTAAGCACACTCACTAACAAGCTGCCACTGCGGAGAGACTTTCCTGGAGCGCTATATTAGAAATTTAGTCTCCCGACGGAATTTTTTCATCGGTGAACGAACTTTAGGTTTTATTTTATTTCATTGCCAACAAAATAAAAAACACCCTGATGAGCTCTTAATTCAACTATCAAAAGAAGAGCTCAACAAAACGTGCACATATTGAAGCTACAGTGATGTTTAGTTGCCATATCAGCATTTGCTCAAAAGATTAGAAAAAGTGGACGAAAAATCTGATCAAGATGAACATTGACCCAGAAGCTTAAGCATATTACTTGCTAGAGGCATATTGTGTCTTTTAAAATTATGCAATACAGATGATACCTAATGCATTAAATCATTTTAAGATAAATAATATTTTCTTTAGCCACTAATTGTATAAACCAGTTTCGCAGAAGAATATATTTTACTCAGTTCTTAAACTTGTGTATTGATTTTAATTGTTTAATGTCATCTGGCAATGATTGTACAGCAACGTACATGAGTGGACGTATGTGGATATCTTGAGTTTTTGGTACTGACATCTGATGATTGTGATTCCTGCTACGTGTGTTGTAATTATAAATAACTGCGTTGCATTAAAATTTGTTCTCACCGTGAAGTGGGTTTGTTTTGACAAATATACAGATTCGTGAATAAAGAGGCAAGGCTCAATGAACGACTCAAAGCTCAATGAAGAGACACTTGCAGGAATCACGCAGATGTTATTTGCTTATTATTCGAACAATATTTTTCTTCTATCGAAATAACTGGGATAGGATGTGCTTTCTCAGAATATTGTAACATATCTCAGGTGGAAATGTACCATCGCAAAGCACACATGAGTTTATGAAGTCTGACTGAATTTGAAAGTTTTCTGAATGCGTAACATAATGAGTTTAATTTAGTGTACAATTCATTTTTATGGATATTCCATTTGAGATTTGAGTGAATTGGGAGACACAGAAATTTTGTTATCTTAACATGAGATAATTGCATATTATTCGTATTCAATGACGCATGCGATTACCTGTTTTTAAAATGCCAAATTTCATTAAAACAGTTTTCCTTCGTTTACTATTTATTTGATATTACGATATTACGATACAAATTGTAAACATCTGAAATCATGGTGGTTATTACTTCGTTTTTATAAATGATATTCATATCATTAGAAAACAGAACTATCTTCCGTTTCTAATGGACGAACCATATCGTTTACGTATAAAAAGAGGACGAGTCCTAAGATTAAACCATGCGGGACTCCATGCTCAATTGGCAAGGAATTGGAACTATTTTCGGAATTTCCAATACAGCTCTTTCATGCCAGTACGGTATTTCTGTTCTGCAATCGATGTTTACGGTACGGAGATATTCAATATAGGGCTTTGCCACTAATTCCACATCAAGGTAATTTTGAAAACAAACTTATGATCAATGGTGTCAAAAGCTGTGAACATATTTAAAATTATTCTAATCGGTGATTCATTTTGATCCATTGCTGAAGCAGCATATCGCGAGCTTAGTTTGACAAGGTTCTAATTGCAAACAGTAGTGCTACAACAGCAAATACTTTCTTGCTTTATTTCTAACGTTTGCAATTTTCAGAGAGATCAACGAACATGAGAAATTGCGTCATTCTTTTAAGCGTCTCTTGTTCCAAACCTGAAAAAAATAGAAGAAAAAAATTGCCGTGGTTTTCGAGAATTTTTTTTTATAATTTGCATTAAATACAATAAATTACGTGAAAACTACTTCTTTTTCATAAAATATACATTACCTTTTGTAAATAACTTTTTAAAATATATTTCATTTAAGACAAAAATTTTAATGATTAAAATTGTACTTTTACGGTATAAATTGTTTGCAATTTTCAAAAATACAGATCACCGAAGCTGGGGCCATTGCCAATTTATTACCGTCCACACGAGGAGAAAATTTTGTTTCTCAGAACTTACGTTGTAAAGATTAAGAATGTTTACTTATTGTATTCTCCACTTAATGTCACACTTCTAAACACACGTATGTATGAAATATAAAACAATATATTGCCGAATTTTCTTTTACAACTCTGGTAATACATTAAATATCTCAGAACAATAAGGAGAATTACATCATTTCAGCTTTAAGAGGCCGAATTTTAAGAACGATAAATTAATTTTAATAAATTCCCTCCCACAAAAACGCAGATTGATTGATTTTTCATGTTTCCGGGCACGTCAACTGCTTTGGTTATTAGTCCCGTTAGTGTAGTGCGTGTTTTTCTCCAGAGATGGCGGTGATCTTCCCCCGTAGGATGGCGAGATCCGGCGCCTACCGTCGGTTAGTGGGGTTCCCCCTAACCAGGACTCTCCAACTAACGGGGCACCGCCCCAGCCGGGACAGCTCTAAGGTCCTCCCGACCGGTCTCCCGGAAAATGTGGTAGTGTAGTGCATGTGTGTAAGGACAAGGAAGGGGAAGGACAGATTCCGTGACCCGTTTGGTAGGGTACTGCTCCGGCATTCGCCTGGTGTTGACCGGGGAAACCACGGAAAACTACCGATCAGAGCAGCCGGCCGCTAGAATTCTCCTCCAGACAGCGACTGAATTCGACCTACCTGAAAAGCTAGTGTCGAAAATCCTGCCGCCGTCAGACCTCGAACCTAGGGCCTCCCGGCCAGAGGCGCTGCAGTGACATCAGATGAGGCACTGAGCTACCGCTCCCGGTCAAAAACGCAGAGATTCTATAGTCAAGAATAAGAAAATTACAGATAAAACAAACAAGTAAAAAGAAAATTGTAGTTTTCATCAGGCAGTGGTTTCAGTTATCTATAAAAAAGAAATCTAAGGATATATATTCATGATGTTATTTGCACCAATTTTTAATTTAACTTCGTTAAAAGCTTGCTCTGCTAAATAGGAAGGGAAAAACATTTAAATTTTTTTACGTCATGAGAGAGATTACCAATTGAACCACTTCAATCATTTGCACCCCAGTTGGCTCTCTCTTGTCCTGACCTGCTCCCCTCTTGCCCGCTCCATTCCTCACTGCACCGCAATGGTGCGCTTCGCCTAGCTTCTCTCCCACACGCTCCGCTCATTTCCGCCTGTCCGGCTTTTCCCCGCTTTACCCCAGTACGCCCCGCTCCATCGAGTCACTTCCCTCTGCCTCGCTGCTCCGCACCCCTTCCCCTCGCCTCCCGCCTTCCCCTTTCGCGTCGTGTGACCCGACACATTCACGGCCGACGTTGTCCAAACTCGGCTCGTTTGCGGCTTTGGAGGTGTGACGTACAGCGAATTGGACCTTTATACCTGCTTAATTCGAACCGGATGGAAACAGTGAATTTAGAAGGGAGAAAACAAATCCTTGAGAGGGGAAGTAAAGCCGGACGTCCCGAGTTGTAGATTTACTGCATGTAAAAGATACCCAAGCCGAAAAGACGCCTCTGGGCTAAATTCACATCGCGTGTTTCGTCGCTCGAATAGTATCTTCTTACTTTGCTAGATGGCGAAAAGAGCGTTAGCGAAATTTCCTGATCAAGCGAAAAACAGATCTGATGGCCTGAACCTCGCCAATTAAAATAAGATATCATTAAGTCGGGTTGGCACAGGCCAGCCCCACGGATTGGGTGAGAGTGGCAACGGGGAATAAGATGTGGACGTGGTAATGGCCGCGAGTATTTATATTGAGGCGAAATTCAAAATCGCCACCTTTTCCGCACATTGTAAAAATTTCGTCGCATCCCTTGTTCGGAAAAGGAATTATAAAATTATTGTTTAAACATTAAACATTATCAATGATTCATATTATAATGATATCGTTGCAACAATAGATGACATAACTTGTTCGCACTTGATGCTTTTTATGTACTCAAAAATAACAAGCATTATCTTGACTTCTTCGACATTTGGAATGATTTCAATGAGTTTCTACTTCTCAAAATACGATTAACTTAATATAAAGCATGAACCTTCAGATGTGACGTGAAAGTATTTACTGATGCCTGAAGAGCAGGGAACAGGAAAAGGAGGAGCGAAAGCGGAGGCAGGAGTGAAATGATGAAGTCCTTGAGGAAGCTGATGAAGTTCTCATGGCTCGCTCGTGGCACATAGCGAAATCGCTAGCGTTTCAACACTGAGGTCCGGGTTCGATTCCCGTCGAATATCACGTGAAATTTGTTCCAACAACACAAGTTTGGCTGCTTCACAAGAACTAGTCCAACCCCTGTGGAGTGTCCTAAACACTACACCTATTCTTATTCCTTCCCAATTCTGCCCGCTGGGTAGTGATGCAGGAGGCGCATAAGCGGAGGTGCTACCTGGCGGTCCCCTTGACATCTGACTGCGACGTGACGTGACATGACATAAGAAAAAGTTAATGCAGGATTACTCCCCAGCGCACAAATTTACCGGAGGATTACTCCCAGCGCGAAGCGTTCTACGCCCTTTAAGGGGCGTAGAGACGCGTTGCGCCGAATAGTAGAAGCAACAAATTGAAGAAAAAACGTTGATGTGGCAAATACAGTAAGGATTGGGAATGCGAAGCGGCTATTGTACAGCAAAGCGGCAAAGTACGTAAACAGGTGCTGGAGCAGAAAGATACCGTTATGAGCAAGAAGCGTCCCCTGCATTTGAATTGCGAGACAGCCATAGAAATGAATGCGATTAGCATTCGCCTCCTGCTGTACGCCAGAGGTTCCCAATGGGGTCGATGTTGACCCCCTGGAGTTCGATGAAATTTTGAAAGGGTTGGGGGATCTATAGCCGAATATGAACCGGAGATTAGGAGATATAATGAAGAACCAATTGATTACAATAATATTCAACTTAACTAATTACCTTCTGACATAAAAGCAACCAAACTTGTAATAAATAATTACAAATTCGCTCCTTTTCTTTCTTATCCATCATTCATCCTTAGGATCAGATATCCTTAAGATATGTAGCTAGGCTAGTGCAACTGGTGCACTGCACCGGGCCTCCAATGTAAAGGTCCCTTAGTAAGGAACCCCGAGGACGGATATTGACAAAGATTAAAACAAATCGTACTCCGTGCTTATTTTCTGCATTGCTCCATCATTTTTCTTATGCAAATTGGATTTAAAACTTATTTCATATTTATTGCAAATAGGGACTTCCGTGAACACTACTTAGGATGACACTACTTAGAATGTTTATAACACTCAACAACTCTCTGTCACGGAAGAAAATACAATTTTCTTTTCCCTTCCCCAATCCCCTTTTCCCTCCTTCCCAATTCCTTCCAATAAGCACTGGACAAATATTATGGTCAACCAAAAAACGCCCAACATTTTGCAACTATTGAACAATAATGAAGACAGAAACGCTGCTACTCTGAAATGTGTCTTCGATTATTGAAAATTTAGATATTTTCCAAAATAGTAGTAACAAAATGGTTATTTTTGAGACAGTTAGGTACACTTCTTAGTGATACGATTATGTGCGAAGTATATTATAGAGAATAACGTAAGGGGGAACGATCGAGTGAACAACTCTTTTAAAATAGATCGATGAAAAGAGAAGGTTGAAACTACCTGCTGTCCACTTTCTTTCAGAGAATACTCGAGGTTACGAGGCCTCGAAAGTTACTTTCGTTCCAAGTCTCGCAGTTTGTCAACTACAACTTCGTCAACTCTAACAGCGAGATGAGTGCCAACTTGCCGCGAGTGATACCGGGTGATTGTGAAAAATCTCTATTTAAGATTTGTTGGGTTGGCAGCAACTGGGAAGATTTGTCGTTGTATTGTTCTTGGCAGCAACCGGGAAACGCTCTCAATTTCGGTCTAAGACAATAGAAAATTCAATGAGCTAGACACACGTCACAAAATAAAATTTAAAAATTTCATTAAAGAGGATTTGACTAAAATACATTGGACTCTTTAATTCCAGCGTCCAGGTTAGATCGAGAAAATCGGAAATATCTAATATTTGTTTTTTTAATTAATTTTAAATTAAATATTAAATTCATTAATACCAAGTAATCATACTGTTTGTCTTTATGTCTTCTATGCTTACTGCTTTCCGAGGAATTAAAATAGCTTTTAGTACCATTCTATACTACAAATTTCCAGGAATAGATGTTTTAAATTCTATTGCCTTTCCAAAACACCAGAACATTTACTATTATTATTATTATTATTATTATTATTGTTATTATTATTTAATAATTAATTAATAATCTGCATCCGGACTGCTGCGCTCCAAAAGAAAGTTTAAAGGAGAACCGCCCGTTCCTTGAGAACAATTCATGAAAAGGTATAATTAACATAATAATAATAGTAATAATAATAATAATAATAATAATAATAATAATAATAATACGTCCGTGGCCCGATTATTAGAGCACTGCTCCGTCATTCGCCTGGTGTCATCGAAGAAATTCCGGATACCGTTCAGAGCAAACGGTCCCCAGAATTCTCCATCATACAGCGGCAGAATTCGACCCAGCTAGCTGGCTAGTGTCGAAAATCCTGCCACCGTTGGGACTCAAACCCTAGGGCTTCCCGTTTAAAGACTCTGCAGTGATATCAATTGATCCCCCTAGCCACCTATGCCGCTGTGGAGGCTACCCGAGGCCTTTGGGTGAACCCAAAGCTGAATGTGTCTGCTGTCTTCTGCGATGCTGCAAGTTTTGCCATTGCCCGAACTCATCTCCAAAACCTCTTGAATCTCAAGTGCCGGAATTTCCAAGTGTCATTATAGTTGCAGAGATTTCCATTATACTTGAATTCTCTTGAAGTATATAATAGGTGATCATAGCTATAAGCCAATGGATTTTGTTTTTGGATAATTTTTGAAACTTACTAAACGATTATTACATAGAATAATTTGTTGCTATTTCGGTTTTGCTGGGATATTTTATATATTAAACAAGTTTCTGTATATAAAAACGTTCCTAAGTACTGCAAAATTTATGTTATAAACTGATACGTCATATTGAGTTGAATCTGAATTTTAACATTTGTTTCTATAGCTTTTAAAACTTTCGATATACTTGTTCTGTATTGTAACACTTCAATTTTAAAATGTTCCTTCGACTAAGGGCATCGTTTTTTAAATATATCACCAGAGACTGTCACCTTAATTGTTAGGCAGCAAATACGTACAAAAGTGCTCCGCACAGCAAACATCTACTTTAATGTGATTTTATAAGTAAAAATTGTATGTTAGACATTCAAAGAATTAGTTACCCAGAGCGGGAGCCCAAACTAGGAGTACAGAGTTCGCGTCTCGGTCGTTGTAACTAATACTTAACCCAATTTGAAGGGTAATTTTGTGGTGCCACTGAATTGTGGTCAGGTGGCAGTTCCCTTTGATAATGGGCAACCCGTGTTTGAGATGCTCTCAGTGGCGGAAACTGGCTGTTGTCTCGCGTTGCTTGTGCGGATCGGAGCGGGGCGTAGCGGAGTGGCCGCTTGTAAACGGGCCGGCGTGAGCCGTGGCGGAGATCGCGACGCGGCGCTGGCTGCAACACCGACTGCCCCACCCCCGCCCCACGCGCCGTATCGATTGCCTGACCGCTGTTTGCCCACGGCGCCGCACCTTCGGCCGGAGCCAGTCCCACCGCCACTGCCCTCTCGCCCTCTCGCTCGCGCCCCTCGCTCGCCGGGCGTCGCGTGGCAGCGCGGCGCGGGGGCGTGAGGGCTGCGGGGGCGGGGCGGGGTGGGGTGGGGAGGCGGGGCAGAGCGAGCGCGAAACGCCCCAACGCTTTACTTTACGTGGCTGGTTGTTATCGCTGCTGCCCCCTGAGCGCGATAAGGGGTGTTTCCATGCGGCCGGCGCTTTCTTGGCGATCCACGCGGTGTCGTAATAACAGCCTCTAAGCAGCTCGCGCCGCCCCCTGACTGCAGAAAGAACGGGGCGATTAGGATCTCGTGCCGCCAGGAACCTGTTTCCGGAGACTACCTCAACTCGTTTATTAACGGGCAGGAGAGCTGGAAGTGGCTAAATACACTTTTCAGAATCTGCAACTAGCATTTTTGCCTTGCCGGAAAAGTGGTGTTAAATTGGTTCTCCTGTAAAGATTAATTATTATTACAGAGTACCTTTAATGTCCATGTCTTTTAATTCAATGTTAATTTTTTTAAATTGTGTTTTCCTTTACTTTTATTCTTTTCATGATGTATAACAATAATGACCACGAACCTCTGTCGTTGGTCAATGAGGCAACTCGTATGACATTTGTACATCACACGCTGTCCTGTCGCAGCGTCCCCTATAATTGTCATTACAAATTAAATTCCCTACAATAATATAATACGGAAAATCGCAGTGAAGAATAAGAAAAATATTAGAAGAAGGGTAAAGATGGGGATGTGAACTACAAGGAAAAGTTTAGGGAAATGAAGAAGGCGAAAAGAAAAGGAGAGAAGATTTCGGCTTAATCCAATACTGTGTTCTGTATTCATTTACTGAATCATATATTCGGTACATTCTTATCTCTCGCTTATGAAACCCGGCACAGCGGGGCCCCCATAACCTGCATAAAAATATATTTTGTAATATATACATACAAATTCTGAAAATAAGCGAAAAAATGCACTTGGAAAAGTATTTATACAGCACAAAATAAGATACTGACTTTATCTGTTTAGCTAAAAGAGATAAAAGGAAATGAGAACTGGCCGGCCTTGGCGCACGGGAGTTTGAGACACGAGCCCAAGTACGCGTTTCAGCTTCAAGCAGAGTTCGGAAGGCATGGAAGTTTCAATCTTGTGTTCGTGGCATCGACACCTCACAGCCACACGCATCTCATCCCAACTACTTACTTCATGCCCACCATAAGAATGTGACAAAATGCTTTATGGAGGTATTTCGGTCACTGCAAAGACGGGAGATAACGGAGGTGGTGGTCACATCATTCACCTCTCCGTTACCTCAATTCCTCTCGTCTCACGGCCCATAATATACACGGCGGCGATGGTGTCGCGGTTAGCGTATCGGACTGCTATACACAAGTTTGCGGGTTCAAACCCGATCGAAGCCGTGGATTTTTAAGGGCGAAAAAATCCTTCGTACGCCTTCCTTCGGAGGGGAAGTAAAGCCGGCTGTCCCATGTTAGTACTGCATGTAAAAGATCCTCAAGCCTAAATGACGCCTCTGAGCTAAATTCAAATCGCCTGTTTCGTCGCCCAAGTAATACCTTCTTTCTCCCATGATTGGTGAAAGGAGTGTAACGAAATTTGCGTGGTCAGCGGGAAGAGCAGGCCCCATGGCCTGAGTCTCGCCACGTAAAATAAGGCAAATTCAATTCAATTCATAAGAGCTGAAATGCGTACTTTGGTGGGCGAGTTGTTAGCATACGTCTTCTAACCCCCTTGCCCTTTCGTGACCGATTTTTTTAGGGATTTTGAAATAACTTTGTATTTAAGTTGCTTTTTAGTTACTATTTCATTATCGATTATTGAAAATTAATGTTCGGTTTTTTAGAAATTGTTAGTGGGACATATCTGACTCATTGGTCTTTCCGGGTATGATGGAACATAGTAATACTGAGAAGAAAGTTAATTTTTTCTATATGTTTTTTTATGAAACAATGCAATAATCAAAAAATGAAAACAATTACATTTATTTTAAATAAAATGTGTAAAAGAAGGGATAAATACAATGGGTTACATTGCATTCCTGGCACATTGTGTCTGTCCTTTTCTCCTTTTGCTACATTCCTACTGCTGCCTTGTAGCTGCAAGCAAGCAAAATTTCGTAGTAAATACAGAAAAATCCCAGAAATCTATTTAGGATGCAATATAATGAATACAACTTTAAACGCACAAGAAAAACGGAAACTGTCCAAATGGGGGAACTTTTTGAAGCAACGATGAGACAATACATTAGCAAAATCACTTGTAACCGCGCATTTGAAAAACAAATAGCAGCAATGTAATTAACAAAACAATTGAAAACAAACAAGAAGAAACCTTACAACAAAATAAAACGCACAGGAAAAAATAAAACTGTTGAAAACGAGGAGCGCAATATGCACCTCCTGTAACAGCGGCAATAAAGTAATTTTTGCAATCACTCGTTACCGGGCATTAGAACATAGAACACTCTTCACAAGAGTGCAGAATGCACCAATAGAGGGTTATATTTATCCCAGCGAACTTCTAGAGGAATATATCAGGTGGAATATCTCGAGGAATATATACGTCCCACTGGTCACGAAAGGGTGGGATTGATCCCTGCTGAGGTGCGTGGGTTTTTGAAAGGTGGAAATTCCACAGTAGCCATGTCACTTGTGGCATATGAACGAACATTAGAAGGTAACCAGCAAAATTAAATTCATCCGCTCATTTCCCGTCCTCACCTCCTCCCAACCACACAGCCTGGATGTAGTGAACTGATACCGACATCTGGCGGATAAAGTAAAAGATAAACCCCTGGCGCCTCAGGGAAACACCCGTAGGGCGCTCCTGGACTAAAAGGTCCCCTAGACCCGCGCCGGGGCTAGACTTCAAAGGAAGTCTGAGTCGGGTACCCGGGTGCAGAACTACGTCCAATGGCCCTGTCCCGGAAAAGAACCCAAACGAAAACTAACAAATAAGAGCTGAAATGGGCTTTTGAGCTTCCGCAGACAACTGGGTTGGGGGAGAAATGTTTTCAACCATCATAGCAATGAAGTAAAATGTTACAGGAAGGTTTTCGGATGCAGCGGTGACGGGGGCTCTGGACATGGAAAATCACAGAGGCATGTGAGAGGTGACAGCGACCCAAAACTAATAAAAATGCGAATACAAATGATGACATATTAAGTTCTGACCTATTGATCACTTACAAAACGATTGTAAATAACCACTTTCTTAAAAATCTCAAACAAAATTGAATGTTTATTTGTTTTCGTAATTGCTTTGTTTTGACATCTGTCAGTGGCGTGATCTTCCAAGCGGCTTTTTTCTGCAAAGCATTCAGAAACTTCATTGTTCTTCCAGTTTCTATCTAGTGGATCATCCATTTTTAATGGGTCTATTGACAACTTAATGTAAATGCTAGGGCCCATATTGGAAATAAAAAAATCATTTCATGACACTCTGTGGTTAGGACGAAGTTCTTGAACTATTACAAATTACCCTACAATTCTAATCGACGTCGAGTTTTGGCTTTCAATCCATAAGGACTCTCCAAGACATCAAAGCTTCTGAACCCATTGCACCAAAGAAGTTGATTACAGAAAAACCATGTCATACTGCAAATGCAAATTTTGGAATTTTAGTGTTATAGTTGTGTCCGTTAAAAACGTAGAATTCGGGGTTTATTTCAAAGTACTAGTATTGTGTATCAAAGTTCTGGCCTTTTCAATTGCAACAATATCAATCGGTTATTTAAACATCAGATGCTTTTACTTAATGCTCAATAGCTTTTTGCTCAAGAACATCGCCAAGGCTGCAGATACGAACATAACTCAAATATGGAGACAAAAATGCAAACACTTTTAGATATGAAAAAAAGCATTCATTGTAAAAAGAGCATAATCGAGAGAGCTTAAACTTATTCTAGGAGTATATATCTCAGTACGCCTCAGTAACTGAAGAGTTTATTTTCAAAATGACGTATTTTTATTTATGTTTGTTTTCTAGTTTTATGTATCAATACACTTTTGAGGAGCTTCTCCATCATGCTTAGAAGTATTGAGTTCAAAAATTGCGTTTCGCCTTGGTTAAACGGTATCCGAAAACCGCACAAACGTATATTAACTTGGAAGCCGAATGTGACTACTTTACCTCTCTGAAACAATTGTGTTTTATAAAGATATGCCACTTTGAAATAAATACCTACTTCTTTTACACTGGATGATTTATTTAAAATACACATACACGCAAACATTAATGCATATAAATCACTTTGTACGCATCATTTTGTGATCACGTTTCTTATTTATTTAACTTTATTTTATTATAATTTATTTTAAGGAACAAAATTGATAATAATGTTATTAATGGACACTACACCAAGAAAGTATTCATTATACCTTGGGCTAGATTATTGCAAACTTAGGAATATTGTTTATTTGGGCAATGTGCTTTAGTAATGCACAAAAAAGAATAAAAATATATAGTTAGGATTTGCTTTAAAACATTGCGCTGCACATTTGTTAGGTAGAACATGAAATTCATTCACCAGATCCAGTTTTTTTATTTATTTATTTAACATAAAAAAACAGTTAAAAACCGTGTGTGACATAGTATGGGGAGAGGTGTATTTAGTGCATTTTACGGTTCGTTTCATTTTACACTCTATAGTGTATATGGTATTTGACGAGTTATATTAACGTAAATATGAACGAATGATTATGAATATGCCATTATTATATTTTACATAATAAATGTATCCATATTTCATGCCATCATATGTAATAATTGAATTGTACAACGAATGCAATGAGAAGAAATATTTATTTATATTTATTCACATGATTACTCGCGCGACGCACACAGTACGCCACAAACGTTTCAGAAAGAATTCAGCTAGCATAACTCTTGCAAAGGAGTAGTTGAAACACAAAGGGATTCTGAAACTCATGAAAACGTGCGCAGATTATTTTCTCCCCCATACGTCACATTCAGTTTTTGACTGTTTTTGACTAAATAAATAAATAAAATAAAACACGAATTCAAACTATTAAGGAAACTCAGAAGATAGATTAGAAGGTACAATGATGCAATGTAATGCAAATATTGTGGTTAGGAAGAAAAGAACGTGCCTGGCGCATTCCGCAAGAAATTAGAGGTTAAGAATGAAGTGTGGGTTATGAATAACGTGTTAGCATTTTCTTCTCAGAGTTGCTTGCAGATTGTTTTGAACTGAGGAACAACAGTATTGTTAATCCTGCCTGGGGGAGGTGACATGCTTTACAGTAACACCATCACAATTGTAGAAACCCGTAGCTTTCGTGGGCCATTTCTCCAATCGTAGACTTCCCGTCCACGGGTACCCGATCACATAAACGACTTCCGAACAATTTCCACGCACAGAACGTTAATGATTACACGCTGGGAATGCGGTTGATATAGGTCAGCTCCACAGGCTCGGTCTTTGAAGTGTTCGCGCCGTCAAAATTGATCTATCTGAGATAACAATGGCACGGCGCCTTGGCACCAGCGTTTCTGAAACGACTCGACTTGCTTAGTGCTTGCGTACAGCATATATTGCAGTAGTACTTATTAACGTATCTATCTCGTACCCCTTCTTATAGTTTTGTTCAAAACTACACCATGCCTGTTCAATTTCACCGCTGACGCGGATTCTTTGAACACATTCCACTCTAAATTTACAAGCCAATTTTTGCATTTTAAATTATTAATTGGAGGAATTGTAGAGATTTTACGTAAAACTAGTATAATTATTAAATCTGTTTCTGCAGTGTTTTAAAATATTTGCTAGTGAGGTGAGGAAATGTATTTCATAAAGCAGCGAAATTCCTCAAAGAATCTCGTGCATACATCCAAAGAGAGATTCATTTTGCAAAAAAAAGTATTTTGCATTTGAAAAAAGAGCTAATCTAATAGAGATAAACCGCCCGTAATATTATCTTTGATAATATTCCACATACTAGATCTAAAGTAGGAATCAGCGCTTGTTTTCTCTTCTGGCTCTTAATTGAAGCCTTACTTTGTTTCTTAGTCCTTAGAGAGTCGCCATTAATTTTGACAAAATAACCGATTTGCTAAGAAAATTATAAATAATATGGATTTGTACCGCTAATGTATGGTGATCACGGATCATTTTCATTGCTCTTGACATTAATTCCACAATATTTCTATTAACGTTAATGTCCCTTGATCATTCGCATTATGTTGCCTTTCAGGCGAAACTAGCCCACAGACTAATGGCATTTTGCACAGACAACCCAGAATAGTATCTGATTTAGGGAATCGAGGACCATAAGCAGTTCGTTGAATAGCGACGAAATCTCCATAAAATTGTGCATTTTTTGCAGTCGTATGAACGTGTTCCATGCCCTCGCGGATAGTTTATTGGTCAGCGTTTTCGTTTTCCATGACACGACCCTGGGTCTGATTCCCGATCGGGCATAATTATAGTGTAAGTTTTCCATGAAATGACCTAGTATATGTTGCTGTGCGACGAGGAGAAATCTCACTTCTCATGTTGAGAAGGCCAGAATACGGCTTAGGAATGCCTACGTGCTAACCACAGGTACCCTGTATCCCATTGCCGCAAGGTTGGGATGCCGCTGATAGGCCCAGACTTCGTCAGAGGTTATTGTGCCATGCTACATACCTGATCTGTTCCGTGGACGGATGGAGTCGCGAGCGTAGGGCCGTTGTGCATCCATTGATTGATTGATTGATTGATTTTTTCGTGTTTCCGGGCGCGTCAACTGCTTTGGTCATTAGTCCCGTTAGTGTAGTGCATGTTATTTTCTCGGGAGATGGCGGTGATCTTCCCCCGCTGGATGGCGAGATCCGGCGCCAACCTACCGTCGGCTAATGGGGTTTCCCCCTAACCAGGACTCTCCCATCAACGGGGTACCGCTCCAGTTGGGAGAAGCTCTAAGCTCCCGACCGGTCTCCTGGAATATGTGGTAGTGTAGTGCATGCTAGTGTAAGTGTGTGTGTAAGAGGATAGAACAAGGAAGAGGAAGGACAGAGCGCGCGCGGTCCGTGGCCCGTTTGTTAGGGCTCCGGCATTCGCCTGGTGTTGAGCGGAGAAACTACGGAAAACTAACGATCAGAGCAGCCAGCCGCTACAATTCTCCTCCAGACAGTAGCAGAATTCGACCTATCTGAAAAGCTAGTATCAAAAATACTGCCGCCGTCAGGACTCGAACCTAGGACCTCCTGGTTAGAGGCGCTGCAGTGACATCAATTGATGCACTGAGCTACCGCTACCGGTTTGTGCGTCCAGCCACTGGCGGTTGGGAAGGGGGAGGGCGTTGATGCAATGCCCCCCTCCGCCGCCACTAAGGACCACTGGACCGCGTGGAATTCCCGTTGGGAGCCAACTGGCGCCCGGTTTCGGGATTTCCAGCTGGCTCCTTTGTCCACCAACGTCGCCTTCCGCGAAGGTTCTAATTGCATAGATTACATCCGGATTCCGGAATTAGTTTGCTATTGGTGGGTTTACAGTTAATAGTAATTACTCTTTGATGTGCTTATTTATCTAATAACGGCAATTATGAGTGATTAATTATTCTCAGTATTTATGTAACCTGGTTTGAGTTGATCGGAAGTTCTTTTATCTTTCTTTCAATGATCAATTCAAACGCCGAACGACTGTCAAAACCAGCCATTTGCGAATGTTCAATATAACAAATAACAACCTAAAAAGCTATTTAAACCTGTGTGACACGTCGATTTTTACCAAGTAAAAACAAATGAATTATCCACTCTAGTTTTTATTTAGCTTCATTTCTGCTGCTTAAAGCGTAATGTTTTTGTGATACTACCAGGGGAGTACCGAATAAATGTTTCATGGATTTGTCAGGAACTTCATTGAGGAAATCTAAATACTGTGAAAGTACATACATCTCGCGTTCACTTTTCCCTGTGGTTTCCAGGAACATTGTGAAACTTCTTATATAGCCGCCAGTTTTACGAATCTGCTGTCGTAGGATCCCGTGTTTTGCGTCCGGAGAAAAGAGGCAACTCGTTGCACGTCATCGTTACTGTTGGCAACGTCACCCATAGTGACCTGCGAGGTGGCGATTATCATAGCATTCCTCGATGCTATGATTCCATCATTCCATCATCATTCCCCTGCCCAAACCTTAAAACAGAAGCGCACCTGGTGAATGCGCAGTGATGGTTCTCGTAGGATCCCACGTGACTGTTTCTGAAGTTCCAAATCACGTAGATCGAAAATGCGATTTCTTCACTAAGATAACATAATGAGGGAACTCCGGGGTATTTATTACGCCATAAAAAATCACCTGCAGTACTGCACTCGAGGTGCAAACTGTTCTGAGCACAATTAATACACATTTTGTAAATGGGAGGGATAAAGCCTTTCTTCCTGTAAAACCCCAAACTTTCTGCTTCCGTTCCTTTGCATTTTGTGAACAATGATTCTTTTGTCTGTGAACGGTTCTCTTTCAAAACGATGCGACATCGCCTCAATTCGTTCGGTCTCTTCAATGTGCCCTACTCAGCAGGCCTGTTTACGCAAACAGAGCTCGTATCACGGAGCCACAGGTCAACCCACGCAAAAAGTGTGCGCTGGGAAGAGCCGGCCAGGAAAACGCTCCGTGTACAATTTTCGAGCAGGACACTGCTATCCCGTACCAAACAGCATGTACGCATACACCGCAAACGAATAGCTCTCTGCTCTGGCTGAGACCGAGCAACAAAAACGATGTAACTAGTGTTATCGGACGATTAGCGCGCAATACCTGCGACAGGTAAACGTTAACTTCGCTGTAGGTTGGTTGTAGTTGTAGTTAAGATTGGTGGCCAATGAATTCGTCATGGTCAGGGGGAGGAAGGGAGGTAGGCGATCGCAAGGGGTAGTGGTAGCAAGGGGCAAAGATGCGCACCCGCCAAGCTTCGGTGGAGGTTGGGATGTCTATACATCAGCGGCTCTACAGATTTTACGTAGGTGTAAGTCAGTTAAATGGAATTTCCCGTCATATGTTCATAGACAAAAAATTATCGTCTTCGAATCACCTATATGTCCTAAAACTTTGTAATATTAATTTTGGGACCGCTGTAAAAAGTGTCTCAGAATAAGTGTTACAAACTTCTAGGATATGTAAAGGGGTCCAAAATGATTCTTTTTTCAGTGAATATAGAATGGAGAATTGCACACAACAATTATATGCATTTATAAAAGTGACAATTGCTCCTAATTTATACTTGAACTCCTTATGCACAGCTGTACAACAGGTCACGTTGTGAGAAGTCAAAGTTATTTCATGTCCCTGCCGAACATGTATGAGTATATGGGGTTGCCTGAAAAGGCGCATCAAGAGTATTTGCTCATAGGAATGTGACGAACAAGTTGCCGAGCATGCCCGGTCTAAATTTATCAATTTTTATAATGAACCCGACGTCATCTATGTGGTAAGCAGTGACGTACTGAATATGAGAACTCAGTAAGTATGCACAGTATGGAGACATGTAAAATACACAATTAAATATTTGCATTTTTCAGGCAAAATCGAAACTGTTTCGTTATTTTTATTTTCTCGAGTTCCTGGGTGTCTAACAAAACCTTAGATACCCATTACTTGGCTGGAGGTTGCATAATTTTCCGTTAACATATGTGTATATTCGAAATTAGTAATAAAGATAATAATTAAGCTGCGGATTTCTCCCCACTTGCCTATTTTTTACTTCAATGGAGAACGCAATCTTTTAGGTTACTTACTTATTTTGAGGTATTATGAGTACCTATACGCAAATGTTATAGTGTTTAAATGCCTAAATGCAGCCTATTCCCGTATTTATTGATCCAAATTAAATTATCTTTGATTTTTTTTAAATGTTCGTTTTTTTCATTTTTATTCTACAGAATCCAGAAAACTCGGACAACTATCTATAAATACATGTTTCGATTTACTGCCACCAAAGTCCCGGTAATTCTTATTATGGAACACGTGAAAAATCACTAGTGGGAGTCGAGTTATTTTTTACTTCGAATTTTTAAAGATTTTTTTTCTCAAAAACTTCATTTTTTTCTTCTCTCTTCAAGCTTTAAATTGTTTCTTAAATTTTTTCCCTCGTATGTATCAAAGTACGATTTAACAATTGGTGTCGGCCCCATTTTTCGCGAACTATGTATTTTTTAAAATTCCGAAAAGTTAACATTGCAAACGTACAACATTGAGTACAAAGATTTATGTCTTAAATGAAATTGTTTTAAAAGTCAGATATTTAAAAAAAGATCATGTAATATGTTTTTAAAAAAACGAATGGTTTTGTGGAATTTCTGCTTGACATTAATCCAAATTATTAAAAAGTTTAAAAATTTTTCTGGCGTATAAAACAAAGAACGCTTGAATGAATGGTGCAGGTCTCATTGTCTTTGAACACTCTCAATATTGGCAAATTGCAAATTTTGAAATATTTCTAGCAATAATGCGAGAAAGAAAGTGTTGTTAGTTTCAACATTTGTGTAATCTATGGCGACAAATCTTACAATGTTTGCAATTGTTTGAATTAAATGTGATGAAAAAGATCATAATGCAAAGTCAAAAGATCTACTGTGCAGCATTAGAGTATCAGCTTGCATTCAGTGGAAAGCAAAAAGGTAGCTGCTGCGATTCAGTCTTTTTTTGTCCGAATTGCCCAACAATGATACAAAAGATTTCTACGACAATTTGTCAGAACAACGAAAGACAAACATTCAATGAATGTTTCTACATTATGTTTACTGAAGAAACTTTGTACACGAGTACATAAATAAGAATAAGAAGAATTTATAGTGATTTTTTAAATGTTTATTTTGCATTTTTAAATGTCCATATTAAATTTTCAAATATCTATTTTGCCTGCCTATTTCTACAATTTTTCGTGTCTATAAATCCGCAGCTAAATTATAACACACGAAGTATGAATCGTAATTTTCAGTGGTCTGATGAAAAAGCCACTGCATAAATTCATGTACAGTAGTTGCACATTATCTTAAAACACATCAACACGTGGCATTTAACAGGTAATATCGGTAACTCAATTTCAAATGCTAAGTAAAATCGTTTGTTCTGCATAACGTTTTCTACTGAAGCACACACAACACTAAGTGTAGGAAAGGAAATTAAGATTTATAGTATAATAATGATACTGATGAGTTAGTTACTTTTAATATTGTACAGTTCTAAAACACTGAATATGCCTTGCAAACTACTGCATTCATCTACTGGATCAACCTCATCACTACCTGTTTTTATTCGGTTTTCCTTGACCCATTGGGCAAATGGTTTGGTCCATTGCTTTTCGTTCTCTCAAACAACATAGACAGTTCTGTTTCCTTGATAAATAATGGA
This sequence comes from Teleogryllus oceanicus, assembly GCA_964035755.1. Classification (NCBI taxonomy): domain Eukaryota; kingdom Metazoa; phylum Arthropoda; class Insecta; order Orthoptera; family Gryllidae; genus Teleogryllus; species Teleogryllus oceanicus. Next base: position 140,690,690 of record CAXIVR010000001.1, on the reverse strand, counting down.
ATACGTGCATAAATCAATCAATCAAAAATAAATAAATAAATGTAATAAAATAGCGTTGTTCGCACAAAGACGGAGAGACGGTTTTTATAAATAAAATCACTTTTTTTCCGTATTAAGAACCACCAAAATGGGTATTTACGCGAAGAAACCTACATCGAATTTTTGTTTCATTTCAAAACTTTTTCTACACTGCTTACATTAATACACGATGAAGCAGGCAGTGCGTTGGTCCTGAGCGCATGAAGTCTGAAATTTTAACGTTTGGGAAGCACTCCATCGACGGGCGTTCCGAGTGCGCGCGGAAGCGAGCGAGCGGAGTGCGCGATCGATGCTTCTCCTAATTGGCAAATAATTGGATTCCGGGCACACACAAATGGGTACTTGGTACCTCTGCATAAGCCATTTAATGTCTAGAGGGCATCCGGTGAATCTGTCTCGCATCGGCATGCTGCAATTAACAGCGGCGTAGTTGAGCGCTCAAACGGAGTGATCGGCAGATCCCCCGCGTCAGCACACAAAATAATCTTTATAATAATAATGATAATAATAATAATAATAATAATAACAAAAACAAGAAAACATGTTTATAATTAATGTAATATATTAAAATGTTATAAAACAATGGTTATCATTATACTTCTCTATTGATGCGAGAGGTAGACTATGAAAAAGAATGATTTTACCAGAATTCAGAAGTCTAGGATAGGGTTCTTGGGGTAAGTCAAATGCTGCACTATATTAGACAAATAAACAGAAATAATCAGAAAAGAATTAGAAATACTTCCATTAATAAATAAAGTACAAGAACACAGGGCTCAATGGTCCCAACATCTACATAGAACGAGTAGTGACTGCAACCCAAAACAAATATATCACTTCTGACCTCAATGGTAAATGGGATGTCGACCGTCCAAGAATACGATGACATACTGAAGACAGAACAGGAGATTTTCCTGATCCCTGAGGAGATGATGACGATAATATATAAGTGCGAGTTATATTTCTTTACTTACATTTTCACATTTCGTGGAACGTGTGTCCACATCTTTATGTCCTTAAAGAAATATTGACATATATTTAAAAAAAATGATTGTATATAATGATTTGATTGATTCAGTGATTTGTTCCTGACTGTTCGCGGGTATGGCATTAATCCCGTAAGTATGATGCATGCCTTTGTCACGGGATATGGCGGTTTTCTTCTGTCGCTTGGTGGTAAGATCCGGCGCCAACCAGCTCGTCCATATGCTGGGTTTCCGCTTCCAGATATCTCCCACCAGCGGGTCACCGTCCGAGTCCGGGCTCTGTCGAAGCTCCTGACTAGTCTCTCGACCAACCAGTTTGTACGACTGTTGAATAGGACAGAGCTAGCTGAAACGAACGAGTGGTAATGGATATGAGTAGTGCCTCGACTGTCGTGGTGACGGTTTAAGATGAGCGTTATATTTCCCTCTCCCGCCAAGTGCGAAGTACACGTACTGACAAACTACCTCGACGCCGCCACGATTCATCGCAAAATCGTTTCAGTTTATGGGGAGGACTTGATGTCTCAAAGTGGGTAAGAAAATGCAATTGTAGTTATATGTGTACCCGCACTCAAAACAATCGCTGCAAGTTGCTGGCGAAAGGAGTCTGTCTCCATCATTACAGTGCTCGCCTGTTTTGCACTCGGGCAACAAGAGTTGTCGCCGTCATTTCGTTGGAATGTTTAAAACCACCCCTCTCACAGACCCGATCTCGCGAATAACATCTGTTCTCTAAAGGAGCATCTAAGTGGAAAACTCTTTCCTGATGTCAGCGAGGTGAAACTGAAAGTGGAGAAGGGTCTTAAGAAGTTGCCGGCACTCTTCTATGACAAAGGAAAGGCAAATGTGACATTGTTCACGATATTTATTAGGTGTAATATATTGGATATCCTTATAATAAAATCCTTATATATGTATATATATATATATATATATATATATTATATATATATATATAAATTATATTTTCTTGCATTATTTGAATTTAAATATTTATATTATAACTCGATTATAATTAGTTGGTGAACAAACTCTTTCAGATGATCACTTTTCAGATGATTTCCAGAACAAATGTTGAGATAAATCTGTATTTTAATGATGATCACAAAATAGTTTTCTCCAACACCTTACGATAAATAATTATTTGTTGATAAATAACCAATAATTTAAAACGTTCAAATTCTTTATAAACTAGTCTAAAGTGTACTTGTTACAAACGTGCCTTGCCACTAAAAAATGTGAAAAAGTTTAGACCTCAATTTACAAATTGAGCATTAAACATTTTCAAGTTGTTTGATTGATTATTGTTAATAAAAGGAAATATTTGTAATTTGTACGCAGAACGCATTTACTTTTATTCTAGTCTTCAGTAATATTACATTTCAGTGCAGTATTTGTAGTTTTTACTTGTCAGACCCGAATCATCCGTTAATTGTTTCCGGACCAAGCTATGACGTTTGCTGGTGACGTGCAAGCCATTTCTAGAAACATCTTGTTTGTGTATTAGCACGTGCAGTCGGCGTCGTGCGCGTGCTGAGGAACAAAACTGCTTTCACAAGGCCACGTGAATGAATGTGCTGATTGAACAGCGGATGCGGCCGTGGAAGTGCAGTGGAAATGAGCCGTAGTTAGCGGTGGCTTCCCGGCGGCGACGGCGGCCGCGGCAGCGCCATAAATCGCCCAGGCCACGCGCGCCCTCCCCGGCGCATGGCGGCCCCGCCCCCGCGCCCCCGCCGCCCGCGCCCACGCGCCCTGCACCCGGCGCTGCACTCCCCACGACGCGCCCGCCAACCCACGTGCGCTCCGGGCGGCCTCGCCTCTTTCTCTGGGACACCGCGCCCGCCGTCCCTTTCCCACAACGCCGCATTGCTCCTGCGACTCCTCATTGCACGGCTGGCCAGCGTCCTCAGCTCCGCCCACGTCCTCGCCTTTTTCCCTTGCTCCCCCCCGCTCACCGTTCCATTCCTACGATTGATTGATTGATTTCTTCGTGTTTTCGGGCGCGTCACCGGCTTTGATCATTAGTCCCGTTAGTGTAGTGAATGTTTTTTTCTCGGGAGATAGCGGTGATATTCCACCGCCGGATGGCGAGATACGGCGCCGACCTACCGTCGGCTAGTGGTGTTTCCCCCTAACCAGGGCTCTCCCACCAGCGGGGCATCGCCCCAGCCAGGACAGGCTCTAAGCTCCCGACCGGTCTCCCGGAATATGTGGTAGTGTAGAGCACAGTGTAAGTGTGTGTGTAAAGGGAGAGGATAGGACAAGGAAGGGGAAGGACAGATCGCACGTGGTCCGTGACCCGTTTGGTAGGGTACTACTCCGGCATTCGCCTGGTGTTGATCGGAGAAACCACGGAAAACTGCCGATCAGAACAGCCGGCCGCTAGAATTCTCCTCCAGACAGCGACTGAATTCGACCTAGCTGAAAAGCTATCCATTCCTACGACGCCGCGTCCACGAATCTCCGCATTCCCCACTCCCCATTGCGTCGTTAGCTCCCCCTCGTCCTCGCCGCTTTCCCTCGGACACCGCGTTCGCCGTTCCTTTCCCACGACGCCGCGTCCGCGAAATTCCGCATTCCACCCCCGCGCACTCCCGTCCCCTCGTTTCACGGCCGGCGTCCTCAGCTCCGCCCACGTCCTCGCCTCTTTCCCTTGGACACCGCGCTCGTCGTTCCTTTCTTTCGACGCCGTGTCCGCGCATTCCAAAGCCCGCTCGGCCCCTGCCCCGCGGTTCACGCCCCTCTTCTACGCCCCCAGGGCCCCGCCGCTCTGCCTTCCAGCGGCCGGCGCTCCCCGCGGCGCCTGCGGCCCCGCCCCGCACCCTGCCGCGTCGGCCAACCCTAATGAGCTCCAGTGATTTACGCGCTTTGTGACACTCCGCTAATTGCCGTCTGTGAAATACTCCCCGGGATGCGTGGCGCTTCCTAACTTCGGCCACCACCGCGGGAAGATGTGTTGAGAGGGGGGCCGCCCACACGCTGCCCGTTCACGCCTCTTTGAATCCAAATTTCAAGCATTATTGCCCCAGGAAATAATTTATCCTTGAAGCACAATTAGATACAGAAACATATTTTAATGATTTCCCTTGCCCTACTTCCGTATCAAGACCGTACTTGCAATGGAGACGAGTCCTAAGATGATTGTAATTGTGAGAATCACTTGGGTTTTACTTATTTATTTTTTATTTGCTATGCTTTGATAAATCTTCACATATAATCGTTGATACATGATTGTGGGGGTGGTACATGATTTTTTAACGCCCCTTTTACGGTTAAGGTAGGGTGCACAAGCTACCGCTATGAATAATGAGTTGTTGTTTTCTAAAATATATCAATTTATTTCGTGAATTCCTGTGTTGTTAATGAAGATCTAATTCATTTCGTCATTTATACCTGACTTGTATGTATCATTCTTTGCGCTTAAAACATTAAAAGATGATTGTCCAGAGAATCAGAAAAAAGAAGGGAGGTTAATGACCTATTCTATCCGTATTTATACTACTCTAGTCTGGCGACCACGAATCACCACGTGCTATTCTCGATATTATAGATTGCTGTCTTTTATTGTCTACGTCCCAATCAGACTTCTTCTTTATTATTTTAAGACATGTGCTTACGAATTTAAGCCGTTTATCTCGTGTATTTTTGTACAAATTAATATTAATTCGTATCCGGGAGAATGCCGGTATCTCTGTTATGTCACCTTATATGTCGTATTTTATCACGTAATATTGGTTTAATTTAAACGGAGCTTAAATTACGCGATGGCAATTAAAATAGTTTTATTTTAGCTTCAAATGTATTAATTTAAACACGTTGAGCCATGATTTGATCAGTTAATTATTTTAATTAATTTAGCGTCTAATTGTTCACGAAAGTTAAAGAATTTCTGCCATGCAAGCTGACGCACGAAATATTACACTTCCATGGAATAAACAAATAATACTTCGTGATTGATCAATCACTTTTCTGGATTTACTACCATTAAATATTTACAAATGGTCTACACTAATTCCTCTCTTTTTGATTTCAGACTCCAGTTTGTTTTTACGATTTCTTAAAATATGAAGTCGTTATTAGCTAAATGAATTTGTTTACATATTGTCATAGAACACTTATATAATAGTTACACGAACGAAAATATTGACATTGTTAATATCGGTTAGCGGCGATGGCAGGAACTCTCAACAAACACGATAACGAATAATTTAACAACAATTACTGCGAAAGAATGACAAGAGAAAATAATTTAATAGCAAGACGATTAGTATGGGCACGCAAATAAATCAGTACACATCCATGTATTTGATTTCAGTCACAGACCAACAAATCTTCTCAAGCAAAAACTTCAGACCTTTAATCTGTGCAAGCGTATCATATTCAACTAAGTATGTATCCGCAATAGGTTTACACCTATTTATTATTTTCCATAAGATGGAAATGAATGGAAAAGATGGAACATTGCTGTGATTTAGTGCATAAACGAGATCAATTTGTTTCTTCTCCATCATTTATTTTGAGATCATCGAATCTGAAAGTATTCTGAACCGCATTGGTTGTTAAGTCAATATCAATATCACTATATTTCTCCGCTGCGAAACTCTCCATGGCCTGTTTAAAAATGTCACTCCTTTCCTTTCGAGCCCTATTTTTTATCTCCTGCGTTGTATCTAGTATCTGCGTTGTATCTTTAATTCCAGTCAAACTGTTACTACCGATTTTGTCATGGCGTTGCTCCCGAGTTCCAACAACGGCGATCGATTTGTTATCTCAATTCTACATGTTTTGACCTAGACAACCTATTCAAACAACATGGATTTTATCAGCAGTTATCCTTGAATATCATAATACCAGGTAAAGGTACGAGAGAATCATTTCAACATAAATATACATTTTTGGGCGAAAGGGGACGGACAAAATATTTTGAAGGGTTACAATAAAAAAAAGTTTCATGAATAACAAGCAGTTGTTAGTGGTCGGTGGTTATATTAATGAGTGCTAAATAATGAGCAGATGGTAGTGGTCTGTGGTAGTATTAACTAGTAGAAATCCTATGAATTTAGTTTTCGCAACAAATAATCTGCGATAGATTTGGGTAATAAATGTATTGTCAATTCACTATACATGGAATCTAACCATTATTGTCGTATAAAACAGCAAAGATGGACGCAATAAATCGTTTACATGTTTCCTGTTCAGTGTGCACTGTTAAAAAGTAAAACCTTCACTCACGTGTAATGAATGTCATCTGTCAGTTTCTACGTGTGCACAGTTCTTCAACAATGTGTATTCCTTTGATATAATAATTTTTGAATTAAGTAAATGAAATAAATGTTGTTAAGTAAATGAAATAAATGTATGTTTAAAGAATATTCAGATTTCTAATTATATTATTGTTTATTTCGTACTGAGCAGACTTTCATTTCGAAGTAAAATTATTTCTTTATTCCTTTATGTCATTTCCTTTTTATTATTTTTGCTCTTCTCAACAACAATAAACTAGTGGTGCGTCAACATCACATACTTTCTCAAACTATTTGTAACGAATATGCCGTATTTTATTTCTAGATGAAATTACAACAAAGCGTTCCATCTAGCAAATAGTTTTTCATCATACCAAGATTCAAACTCACGTTGTCCGAGTAAACAGACCAAGCACGTGATCGCTACACAGACGCTCGTGAATGCTAGCTTTCCCCAACGCATAAAAATCAAGGTCGCTATTTTTAACTTATTCAATTTTCGAAAATGCACAAAGTTCAACGAAAATGAGACCTGCAGCATTTTTGCAAGCGTCCTTCCCTTTATCCGTTGAAAACATTTCGACAAAAAATTGGGGAAGTTTTTGACAAACAAAATTATAAATTGCATTAAATTAAATTCGAAATTCCAATAAAACTGTCTTTTTGTCCGTCAGTTCGTCTGGCGGAGTGATCGTCTGCCCGTCTGTCCTATTTATTGATGGATTAGTACGAGTAATTCTGGACGCGTCAACTGCTAAGGACATTAGTCTCGTAAATAATGTCCATGTTCTATAGTGACAAAACAGCAATTAAAACGAACCTGGATCACTTCCGTAGAGAACATAAATGAATTTCGCGCGGGTTCGCGCTCCGCGCTCGCTAGCCAATCAGGGAAGCCGTATGCCGAATACATGAACAGTTTGCTTATATGCAGCTGGGACAAGTTCTAAGCTTCCGACTTATCTCTCGGCATATGTGGTAGTGTAGAGCATGAGTGCATGTGTGTGTGTATAAGGGGTGAGGATAGAATAAGGAAGATGAAAGCAAGATCGCACGCAGTACGAGGTCCGTTAGAGAAGGGTTTGCTCAGGAAAATTTCGATTATTTTTTAGAATTTAAAAAAATATATATTTCAATAACTTCTAGCAGAAATTACGCGATTTTTTTAAATGTACAGGAACTTATTTCAAGATGTAAATTTAGAACAGATTTCATTGTGAAAGAAAATATTTATCTTCAATAATTGTATTATATTTGCAATTTTTCTAATTAGAGTTCGCCGAAAATGGGACAAACACCAATATTTTACCGCACTTTGATACATACAAAAACCTTGAAAGAAAATTTTGGAGTCGTTCTCGAGAAAAAAACATTTTTTTTAAAGTTCTATTACCACGAATTGTAGGTATGTCGCAGAAACATTGTATTATAGTTCTAGGAAGATGCCGAAAAACATTTTGAACTTTTGCACTTTTCGAAAAATCAAAGATTTCAAGGGAAAATGAGACCAGTGAGTTATTTTTTTATCCTAGGAAATATTTTAATAAAAAATAATGGATCCGTCTTTAGAAACTTTTGAGGATGTTGTTGAGGCTTCATGTACAGTACTCTGAAAAAAAATATAAAAAATATATTTCAAACTCTCATTGTTATCTTCAGATGGATGTGTAATATCAATTTAGGAGGAAATCATCTGAACGTATTGGGTGTTAGCGTTGACCACAGACGGAGAGACGAACAGGCGAAACTAGCGACTTCGGTGACTCAGAGAAGTAATTGACGACTACTCCATCGGGGCACTTCTTATTCAGGAAACCTGGTTAAAACCTAACCAACCTTTCTCCATTCCCAAATTCCTCATATACAGAACAGACCGGCCAATAACCATGGGCGGAGGAACAGCCATCCTAATCCGGAATACGATCCCACATACCATCCTCCCGACTCCTAATACCTCTTTCGAAACTACCTCCATTCAAATAGGAACAAAATTAGGACCAATCAAAATCGTTTCAATGTATAACAGACCTCACAGCAGACTGAAAGCAGCAGACTTGGACCAACTAATTGACAGACGCACACCCTCTGTTATAGCAGGCGACTTGAACGCTAAACTGACGAACTGGGGGTGCAAGTACGACAATCAACCGGGACGAGACCTACATAACTATCTTCTAACCAGACCTACCTTAAACCTTCTCGCACCTCAGGAACCTACCCACATGATAAACGACGAACCAAACGACATCCTCGACCTGTAATCCACTCCACATCCATCATCGTCACAATCCCTACCCCGGCACGAGTTAATATCAGATCATCTACCAATAATTTTCACGGTTCATATAACGCCTTACTCTCTAGCCCCGCCCATTCACCCTCCTCGCACCATAGACTGGAAAAACTTCAAGCATCTCATATCGAAAAAGATAAAAACTCCTTCATCCCTCAGTACCTGCCAAGAAATAGATAAAGCCATAGACCACTTCAACCATCAGATCAAATCCGCCATCCGCAAATCTACATTATATTCTTCGCCACATCACTTCCAAAACCTCCCGAATGAACTCCTAGACCTCATCAGACAAAAAGACGAGCACAAAGACGCTACTACCGAACTAGACAAAAGAGGACAAGACCATTTACCAACAATTCAAACGTGCACTCCACGACAAATTGACGCAACACCACGGAAATACTTGGGACAAGACTATACGGGACGCAAATTTAAAACACCCTGACCGACTATGGAAAATAATTAAAACCATGAAGGCAGCCCCACAACCTATCTCTCCCATAATGCAACCAGATAACACCCTCACATACGACCCCAAGGTCATTGCTGAAGCCTTCGCCCAATTCCACTCCTCTAAATTCCCAGAAACCAACCCCACTCCTTCATCCGCTATCCTTAATTTCCTCAAACCCGCCACTTCCAACTGCTCAGCAACAGTTGTGGACTTTCACTGACAACGAAACACGAGACGAAATTCGACTTCTTGACCCGACAAAAGCTGCAGGCCCCGATGGAGTTCAGACGGCGGCACTAAAACATCTGACCCATAATGCGACTCACCATTTGACTGTCATTTTCAACTCATGCATACGCCTATCTCACTACCCCTCCATCTGGAAACATTCTACCGTCATCATGATCCAAAACCAAACAAAGACCATAAACAACTCAGCAGTTACAGACCAATCAATCTGTTACCCACTTCTAGCAAACTATTTGAACGACTTTTACTCAGACGAATGACACCACTTCTGACTAACGTACTACAAAAACACAGTTTGGTTTCAGAGAGAATAGGTCAGCGGTACTACAGACCCTACGACTTGCCCTAGACGTTTCAACATCCCTCCAATATCCACGCGACGTCCCTGCCTTGTTTACCGACTTTAGCAGTGCGTTTGACTCAGTCAACCACGAGATCCTCCTTTTCAAAATAAAACCATACATCCCAGAATTCTTTCAGTCTTTTCTGAAAAATTACCTCTCCCTCCGCTCCTTCTGCGTACGACACCTTTCATGCTATTCCTCTTCCTATCCCATCCAAGCCGGCGTCCCTCAGGGCGCTGTGCTGTCTCCTACCCTATTCAACATCTTCATTAATGACATACCTGTACCTCACAATGTAAATGACTATCTATACGCAGACGACCTGGCATATACTGTTACCAACCACACGACCAAAAAGGCAATACGGAAATTACGACAAGCCGCTAACCTTCTCACAGACTGGGCCAGAGAAAACCAAATAACAATCAACGCATCCAAATGTCAAGCTATCATATTTCAATGGAAAAGAGCAAATCCAGCAATAGCCCCCATTCAAATTAATAACGTGGACATTCCATGGAAACGAGAAGTGACGTACCTTGGACTGACATTCAACTCTAAACTACTGTGGACGCGACACATCAAGGACAAGACCCAAAAAGCACACCGGACAATCAACGCCTTACTGCCCATCATGACAAACAAGAACGTTAAAGACAAAACCAAACTTTACATATACCATACGTACATCAAGCCAATAGCCACATACGCCGCTGAAACATGGGCCTCGACTTTTCAATCAAACTATAACTTGCTGACCAGACTGGAAAACAGAATAATCAGACTGACTTACAGACCCGCACCTGACGACTGCTACCTCGACATCAAAACCCAGCACGACATTAAACCCCTTGCGACAGAAACCTACGAAACTGCACGGAAACGACTGCTAGAAGCAATGTACAATCCTTCTTTCTCTGATTTTGTCGAACCTCATCGTCATATCATAAACAGAACCATCCCTCACAATAGGAAGCGCCACCCGCTCGACATATTCACCCTACCTCCACCTTCTCCCACAATATAGCTACGTAGACCATACGACCAAGCATCTGGACAACCAGCACTTACATTCACGACTTTTCAAAACTTCTGAAATGGCATACCTCTTTACTAAACGACTTGAGTTCCATAAAATCCAGAAATGTCCCGTTTTTTTCAACAATCTCCATACACCATATACAGTTTTACCAATACCTTAACAAAACAACCAATCGCGACGCAGTACCCTCAATAAAATAACCCATCTAAAACCCCTTTAAAGAAATAACCCGTCGGACATGCTCCCAGCCCTAAAACTTCACCTGTATTAAAACTTACCCACTCCACATAACCTCTCTAAATCCTAGACCTAATAAATTAACCCGTCTGCTCATGTCCAAAACATCACCCATCCATTCACGCTTCCCATACGCCATTCTCTCCTATCACCAGTTCATCTGGGGGATGGAGAGATAAGATAGATTGTTTTTGCACCATGTTTAAAATCACACACATGCTGATGAGTACAATCTCTGTACAGGCAGCACGACCAAACACACACATACGCAGAAGTAATTGAGGTCACTATAGAACGCTGACTGGGAGGTTCTAAGTTTCGAGTTCCGCCGCTGGCAGGATATTCGGCACTGGCAATATAGCTAGGTCGAAGTTTAGTTTAGTTAATGCCTTATTTTACGTGGCGAGACTCGAGCCATCAGGCCCGCTCTTCCGTCTAACTACGCAAATTTCGTTACGCTCCTTTCACCACCTAGCGGAGAAAGGAGGCGATCTTGGGCGACGAAACTGTTGCTCAGAGGCTTCTTTTAGGCTTGAGGATATTTTACATGCAGTAAATCTACTACATGTGACAGCCGGCTTTACTTCCCCTCCGAAGGAAGGCGTACAAGGGATTTTTTCGCCCTTAAAAATCTACGGCTTCGATCGGGTTTGAACCCGCAAACTCGTACAACAGTCCAGTACGCTGACCGTTATACCACCGAATCCGTCAGTCTTTCGTCACCGAAGTCAGTCGCTGTTAGAAGAAGAATTCTAGCGGTCGGCTCCTCTAATCGGTAGTTTTCCATGGTTTCTCCATTCAACACCAGGCGAATGTCGGAGCAGTACCCAAGCAAATAGGGTATGAAATGCGGATAATATTTCATTCCTCATGTGTCCTATGCTCGCCATCACATGGGCTATACTACCACACATATCTGGAAATCAGTCGGGAGCTTAGGACTTGTTACGGCTCGAATGCTGTCCCACTGGCGGGAGACCCCGCGAGCCTGTGTAGGTCGGTGACGGATTTCTCCATCCAGCAGAGGAAGTTCGTCATCTCCTGTGATAAAAACATGCACTACTCTAATGGTCATAACAATAAACGTGCCAAGAAACACGAAATAATCAATTAATACTTTCTCATTACTATTTACGTGCTAAGGTGAGAAACTAAAAACTGTATCTGACGTATGTTGGGGAACAGCACAATCAACATACATTGAAGAGTTTGCTACGTTAATTTATGTGTAATTGCTCCTATTGACACCGCCCCAGTCGGGATGATCTCTAAGGTCTTGGCTGGTCTCCCAACATATCTGTGAATGTACTGCATGTGTATGTGTATAGGGAGAGGATCGGCTAAGAAAGAAATATCGTGCACATCAGGTGGCCCGTTTGTTCTGCTCCAGCATTCGCCTCGTGTAGCTGGTAAAGATCGGAGGAATCATGAAAGACTACCGATCCGAACAGCCTGTCGTTAGAATTCTCTTCCAGACAACGGCTGGATTTAACGAAGCCAATCACCTAGAGTCGAAAATCCTCACAGTCGGAACTCAAACTCAAGGATCTCTGTGTCTGAGTGGCTGCAGAAACAGCGCAAATTGTGACCCCGAGCTAAACTCAGTGCGTTTATTGTCTCTCACGTTTGCAAAATACATTGATTATAACTAGACATCGGATGTTTAGGGAAATGCCTATTTGATTCTAACAAACATATTTTTTAAATACCAGCATTATAAACGGCCTTTTCTGTCGTAAGAAATCGTTCATAAAAGAGCCTTTTAGACACAAATGATGACGTATTAGATTTTACGGCACGAATGATTGCATTATCACATATTCAGCCAATCGCAACGAGAGAATTGGGGGGGGGGATTGTTTCGCAATATTAAGTTTGACTCTCTTATAAATTTATAATGCTGTTATACAAAAAACTAGCGGGTGCAACTCGTTTATTATATTGCTTATTGCATTCCTACAAATTTGAAAACTAGCTCCTAACGCCGCTCGTTTCCCAAACATGTACTTTTGCAATAAAGCTTAACACTATAAACTAATTCCATAAACTACTATTAAAGGTTGATAATATATGTGCACAAATCATGACAAATGATAACATACGGCGAAGTTTTATAATGCTTATTTTTGCTTTTTTGCATAAATGCATTTTTTAGAATTATTGAACTTTTTTGCTTTTTGTTTTATATTTATATAGCACTAAGATAACAGAAAATCGACCATGGTCTAATGTGACTATACGAAATCTTCAATTCAAGCTTTAGTATTTTTAAATATGAGAGAATGCCTAAACGTATACGAACATATTTTTCTCCATTTCTCTATTTCGTGAATACCAGGCATGTTCTGGAAACAATTTGATTGACAATACGCCGAGGGCACCGACATTTTAAGTGGAAATAATGTAAATTCACAGGTTTTTAAATGTTGCTAATGTTGCACTTCTAAAATATATGCCAGTCACATCAGTAGATGTTGACAGATCCATCTCCGCATACTAACTGATTTTGTCTTTCAAACGTCGCAAATTTGAAAATGTGATTCTGGAAAAGTTACTGGTAATATGTTGCGATTCAAACTATTAAGAATAAAATGTACAAGATTTGTAAACACGTAAATCTACTTTTACATTAAAATGTACGTACTTGTTTTGCGCTTTTAAGTTTACAAATAATATAGACAAAACTTACAAACAATTTTTCATTTAAGACAGTGTCTTTTTTATCCTTTTTCTGGACATTTCAGTGCCTTTTAGGCGCCTAAAAGGTTATTTCTTAGTGCCTAAACATCCGATGTCTAATTATAACACAACAAACTCTCGCAGTAATATTTGATTTTTAAAAGTTCGCGAGATTCATTTTTAATTTTAGATATTTCAAATTTTATGATGATCAAAATTGTTGAGAAATTTCATCTTCACAGGCAATAGGTGTCATATCAGTACGGGGAAAACATTCTGCGTTCTGTAGTTGCTTTAAAACCCAAGCGGAGCTCTGAAACTGGCCGCCGGAGCCAGCAGTGCAGGGTTGCCAACGTACTCGCCGTAAGTAATGAGACAATGTGAATGGGCTCCCGCTTGCGAGCGCCCATTGCTTTTCTATTTTCCCACATAAGACTACGCTCGCCGCGCAGTACATTTCGTCCAGAATTTTGGTCGAGGTATGTCGTCCGCTATCAGGGCCAAGTGGCAGATCTAGACGGCGTTTACTCGCAGACCGCAGCTGCACGGATCAGGATATTAATAATCATTCTCGCATACATTTAAGATACTTATTTAGAATTTTTTGAGTGCCAATGATACAGTCACTTCCAAGAAAATGGTTATTGCTATCGTTAAAAATGGATCCATGAAATTGCTATCGACAAAAATTTGTTTCATTTGTTTCTGTAATTTTAAATAGTTTTAAGGTGATATAATCGTGGTGTATACGAGTATTTTAGTATTATTTAACAGGTAATTATTACACATAAATTAAACAACTTGACTGTATGTGGATATTGAGCCATTGCAATACCTACATCCTACCGCGTGCTAACCTTTCGAATTCTGATTTCGCTTCCAATGATAACCACCTCCATCGCATCAAAGCCGCGGAGAAGAGACTATTAAGTACGACTGAAAGAAAAATCGGCCCCCGGACCTGAGAACGCATTGCCAAGACTCGGAACGCTTTTCTAGATTCGAGAGGTCTTCAGTGTCATTTGCGAACAGTGAGTGACCTGGAATGTTGACGGTCGGCTGAAGAACAACAAATAAAATGCTCGCGTAGAACATTGTAATAAATTAACTTATTTTAATAAACACAATCTTCACTGCAGTAACACTGTAATAACATTGGATAGTATTTATACAGTACAACAGTTCTTACATACTACAAGAGTACAAAACCGCTGGAGTTCCATTACGCAACATATGAATTGCAAATAGTCAATAGGGATAGGCTCTTCTTCGGAGGCATGCTGTCGAATGACGTCAGTTGCGTACGCAGTGATGCACTGATTATGATAATTCAGCCGCTGCACGCGGTATGAAAATAGTCGAAATAAATAATCAAGTATTTGCTTTTCTGGTAAAAAACTAAACTATTTCTTTGCTTTTGGATTCTTTCAGATACTTCTCACACGGCCATAGGCATCTCAATTTTGCTTCAATTGATGCGCGCATACGAAATTAGTAGTACAGATTCTTATCGGTGCAGTGAGCTGCAACCCGCGAGCCACAGCAGCCTAACTGAGCACCGCGCAGTATCCTGAACGATATTTTGTTTATTTGCATTTTTCCGTGAAAATATCAACTGTTTGGTTGTCTTTGTATTTTTACTGAGATTTTGAGTATGTAACGAAATCCCCGACACGGCCATAGGCTGCTTAATTTTCCTAAACATTTAAAATAAAACCGGATATGCTGCAGTGATGAACCGCTAGGGTGTCCGCCATCTTGTAGAATCATCACCGGTTTTATTTTGAATGTTTAGGTGTTATCCACGTTGCATGGGCAAGACTCACTGAGGATGGGAAAATGTTGTTCCCGAAAGCTACTTTGGGCATAAAATAAATATATATTATTTATTTTTATTATTGTGGATTGATTATCCCCATGTCTATAATGGATTATCACAAGATATCGGCTACCACGTTGAAATATATATTTTCGTCATTTTTCATCGTAACAATTCTGTTTATAAAACTTTTTTCTGTGGCAAATAGTACATTTTCGTTAATTCAACATTGCAGACACCACGCTCTTCTTCATTTATCTAAATATGGTATTTTTTAAACAAAATCCTCAAAATAATGGTTTCTAAATATTTAATTCGACCGCTCTGTCCGTAGTATAGAGCATGTTCATGGAGTTTATGGATCTTCCTAGAAACCGTGAACAGAATACGTAAATAAATAATATATTTATTACGCCACTGTTTATTGGCACTGATTTGTGACAGTAAAATGTCACTGTTTGTAATTGAAGGGGTTTTTAAGTTGCATGAAAGGCAAATTACCATATATCAAACGGTTAAATTAAAATACGAAACTGTGGTGATTTTCATCTATTCTTTCAACATCGCAAGATCAATAAGCAGGGAAATAACGAAAACGTTTTCATTATATGTATATTTGTTGTTTTTTTCCTTTCGGGAAATTAATTGGAAAACTATGCATTGTGTTCATACCTTTTGTTTCTGTTTCAGGTGAGTACGAAATAAAAGAAAGTTGTGACTACTCCCATCATATCCACTCTTTTACCGGTGAGTGCTCGGAGGGAATAATTTAACTTTTGTAAATCTTTGTAACTCAATAGTTCTTGACAATTCTAAATTACTTTACAACTATGCCCATGATTTTAAGATCAATACAAAATTACAAAACATATTTGTATCAATGTCATGTGCTTTATGGAACGATATACTCATGAACTATATGATTACTGGTGAAATTATAATTGATACTTTCAAAGTACCGTAACTCTTGTCAGAGATGAATGTTCCTTTTACAAAATGTGCTATGGCAGAAATATTTTGGAAATTTAGCTAAATAAAACAACTAAATTGTACCATATGTGCAAGCTAACAAGTTTATATTTTTGTACTGTTTATTATATCTCGTTTATGATTACTGCATCATACACTGCAATGAAATAATCGATATTTATTTTTATTATGTTATAACGATAATCATGGAAGAGGTCATTCACATTTTAAAAGTCCATGTCTATTTCAGTAGGTCCTCTTGAGACGGAGATCCTCCAACCTTCCAAACATGTACCATTAAGTACTCTTTCTAAAGGTCACAGTTCATAAACACTGCTCGAAGCTAATGTACCGAGTTACATTGAATATAGGGCAGTAAGATAGTTTACTTTGGTGATTAAAATATGGTGTTTTAATAATAATAGAATTTGGTTGATTACTGAGAAGCCTAACCTCCCCTGTCTAGTATTTAACAATTCGCACGTTCAACGAAGTACATTATTTGAACTAAAAGTTATTTTACTTTGAAAGATTATCAATTATAAATTTTGTGATCACAAGAAATATAAGTATGGGACTTACGTCATTATAATGATTTTTATTAAATGAAGCATGCAGCTAATTCCCGTGATGTAAAAATCTTTACTAATCTTTATTTTATTTTCCTGTTGAATTAAGGCAAAGGATTTAGTTGGCCTAATTATTTGCCATGCTATTTCCTTGTTCATAGAAATTTACAATATGTTGATATGAATCATTTTAAAAATATGAGCTGAGTTATATTCATAAAAAGAGTTTTAATTTAAATTTATTATTTTCATTTATCATTTTCGAAATTATTTATGAAATATTCTGCGACGCGAAGGAATTTAGTTGGCCCTCATTGACACTATTTATTGCACCCAGATACGTCGCTGCGTCATTCGATGCGATGAATTCTTTTCGGGTCCAAGTGAACTGCATTCAATGCCAGAGCAAAGGGACATAAAGCATCTCCTGCGAGTTATCCAACAGTAAGAGCTATTGCGTAGAACAAGACTCTCTCCGGAGCGCGCGCATGTCGTGCCGGACAGGCAGCGCCTCCCTCCCACTTCAATCCTCTCCTTCCGCTCCGCTCCCAGCCCCCTCCCGTCCTCACCCCGCCCCGCCCCGCTCCCCCCGTTCCCGTCCCGCCCCGTCCCGTCCGCCCCCGCTCGCGTTCCCGTCCACGCTCCAGCCCTCGTGCACGCTCCCACCCACGCCCCAGCCCCGTCGACGCCCCAGCCCCCGCCCACGCTCCAACGCCCGCCCACGCTTCAGCCCCGCCCACGCTCCAGGCCCCACTCTTGCTTCAACCCCCGCTCACGCTCCGCTGCTTTCACCAATCCCGCCTCTGTTCCCATCTCTCGTGCTCCATTTCCCCGCGCCCCTGCGCCGCTCCGGGGATGGTTGGTCAACATTTTTCGCCGGAGGAAGGGGGTATTCGCTCGCTGAGGGGCACCTCACACGTCCCGAGGGACAGCTCCACCCCTGCCCCCGCTCCGCAGCCTCCAGCCATAGGCGGATGCGAGCCCCGCGCCCCGCGCCCGGCCACCGGCGGCCCTGCGCGCGACGCGGACATTCATTTCCTCAGCGCCTGTCAAAACTTATTTTGGAAAAAGTTCGCCGATAAATATGTGAGCTCCCTCGACCGGGAAAGTTTGCTCTCCTACCTATAATTTCTATCAAGGAAATAAATGTACACCAAAGTTAAGAGCTTGTGAATATGCAGCAAAATTAACGAGAGGGAATGTTCCTATCCTAACTTCATATTACTGTGCAAACATTCTTGTTATTTGTTTTTTGGACAGAATTCAAGAATAATTTCCATCAAGATCGGAATCACTTATAAATGATTAAGTTATTCACTATTGTATAAATAAATAGATTTTGCAGATATATAGTTGATTTTTTAAATGCACGAAACCCTTGGAATTTTCTGTTTAATAAAAAATTTCGTTTATTATTCTCAAATAACGTAATACCTTTTTAGCGATATAATAAAAATATTTATTTGTATTGATCATAATTTCTTGAAAGTGACAAAAGTAGAGAGAGTGATTTTTGCGAGAATTTTTTTCTTATGGGAAGAAACATTGTGTTTTCTACCTTAATACGTGTTGAAAAACTTTCCCCTTAAATTTAATCAAAAATAAAATATCTTGTTAATTACTTCGTTTGACAACAAAAGAGTACCCCTTGCTTTTTGTTTTCTTAACGCACTAGCTTCATTGGTCAATTTAATATGTATATTTCAAAATACTATCAAAATATATATTTTATGAGGTTATGTAAATATACTATATGAGATTCATTATCTGAGTGATATAATCATAGTTTAATACCAATAAAGAATTAGTAGGATTGATTAGCAGGAATTGTTAGGAAATGGAGCTACAAAGACCTGTGCAGACGGAATGCAGACGCGTTCACAAAGAAACAAACTGTTGTAGACTCCCAGTGCGAAGGTTTATTTTCTTCTTCAGTGCAGCAAACGTTTTCATTACGCTCGACATTTACATTCGTCAACGTCTGCTGTTTATCACTCTTTTTCCTCTAGCTTCTTGAATTACACATCACGGGAATTGTCTACGTGCTTAATGTCCCATACTTTTATTCTTGTGGTGCATCAATCACTGACAAAAAAAATAAGCAAACATCCAACTACGTTTTCTTAAGACATTTTATGTAGGAGATACAGATACACTGATAAAAGTCTATTTGTAAAGTAAGAAATTGAAAAAAATTCTAATTGAATGGTTGAATAGCTCAAAATGTACGAGAAAAGTCCTTAAGCGGTTTGTGCGTTTTTCTTGTCAGTGACGTAGATATAGTAAGTGCAGGGAAGCGGTCCGACCTGTCCGGGCGGCCGATGCGCTGCTTCGCCGCGGGAGCGCCCGGCCGCCTGGAGAAGTCGGATTGCGCCGCATTGCGCCCCTCCCACCAAACGGCGCCTGTGTGTTGGTGCGCGCTTTGTCCATCCCGCCGCGCCCCACCCCGCCCCCCCCCCCCCGCCCCATCTCGCCACGACACGCCACGGCAATCCACATCCGGCATGCCCATCCACATCCCGCCACGCTCCCCCCATATATCGCCACGACCCGCTACGACCCTCCTCCTCATCTCGCCACGACCTACCGCCCATCCACATCTCGCCACGACCCGCCACGCCCACCACCCACATCTCGCCACAGCCCGCCAAGCCAATCCACATCCCGCCACGCCCAACCTCATTCCGCCACGCCCATCCACATCCCGCCACGCTCCCTACATCTCACCACGCCCCGCCACGCCCCTCCATATCTCGTCACGCCCTCCACATCTAGTCACGCCCTCCACATTTAGTCACGCCCGCCTCATCACGTTATGTCCCGCCACCCCCCACTCGGCCCTCTGCAGGCGGCGCTTCCAGCAGCCACTG
The DNA here is from genome assembly GCA_964035755.1 of Teleogryllus oceanicus. Lineage (NCBI taxonomy): Eukaryota > Metazoa > Arthropoda > Insecta > Orthoptera > Gryllidae > Teleogryllus > Teleogryllus oceanicus. Next base: position 140,670,894 of record CAXIVR010000001.1, on the reverse strand, counting down.
GTTGATTGTCACCGGCGGCCCCTGCGCCCACCTGCGTCGGAATTCGCTTCGTTATTTCTCCATTACCTCCCCTCGCCTTGCTTGCGGTTTGCGTTGGGGCTACTCAGAGAGCGGCCGGCGCTCCCAGAATGCATTGTTCCGTGGATGCTTTTCTTCTCCTATACAAAAGGAACGTACGCGCATCTCTTGGGCAGCAAACCTGCAGTACAGCACGCCAGAAACTAATGAAGCATTTTTCACTGTATACCCAAAGCTAGCTTTTTTCCTAAGAAATGTACCAAGTCATCCGCACGGAAGGTACTATCGGAGATTCTTCACATCAGTCTTCGGAGGAATGATAACCCCGTTAGTGATATACCTAAAGATTTTATTTCACAAATTATATTTATCAGAAACCCACTTATACGAATTTCTAATAACCCAAATCAACTTTTTGGAAGATAACAAAGATAAAACTGACAAAATTTCGGAAATACATTTAGTACGTAACTTGACGCTTCAACGAGCCTTTGAATACGATTAATATTTAAGTCATAAAATAAATTCGTTCTCGTTCATTGTCTCTGAGTATAGAAAATTTTACTATTGAGTTTTTCTGGGAGTTCTTCCATTTCCGTACCTCTCATTCCACTATTTCTGCGTCATCATTCACTTGATCTTTATCGCTATCCTCTACTCAGACCATAACTCATGGACGTCAGTAACCGTAGCTGCTGAAGGGGCCCTAAATCATAATTTTATCTTCACATAAAGAATTCGATGTCTGCATGAGTGTTTGTTCCAGTATACGTCTAGTACGTTAGGAGATATTTCGTGTAAATTTTGCGTGAATATTTTTACCTGTCTCGAAGAAAGAAGGAATTTAGCGATTCAAAATATTTCTCTTACTTTTTTCAGTTGGTTTAATGCAATTTTCGCTGCCTTCATGTCGTCAGAGAGTGCGTTGCTGGAGTGCAGGCAGGATCGCCTGGGCAGGGAGGAGCTGGGTTGCGAGAGGTGCTGGGGGAGGGGAAGGGAGGCGCAAAGCGGGGGAGGACGGGGAGACGGAGAGAAATTGGGTGGGGCCGGAAAGCAATTCAAAATATTTTCATTTTACACCGCAGAAACAATTCATTATTTTTCCTGTTGAATTCATAACTCTGATAAACTAATGACGGGGTAACGCCGAGTTGCTTCACCTTGTAAATTAATAAATAAATACAAAAGAGCTTCGTATGCCATAGTGAGGCAAAGAATTATCATTTGTATTGTTATCTCATCTTCAGCTCATTTTATTAACTGCAGATCCCTATTTTTAACTTATTTTAAAATTTACTCTTATTTTAAAATGTTCAAAAAATAGTAGAAATTTAAGACACATATTTCACATATATTTCACACACAACAATTCTTTCTCCGATATGACGCTACACAAAGCTCCATCCAAGTCATATTTTACATAACCCAATAAATACTGCCAAATTACTCTCCAATATATAATTCATAACAAAGCAATAAGGTGGGTATTTGTTTTCTGCATACTCACTTCCTAATACTTTCATTCATACGTTTAAACTAATTGTCTCTTTCTTTCTTTTGTTTTTCAACTACAAAATTTCAAAAACTAATAATGTAAAATTAAACAATTTTGTACTTTTGAAAAATTAGAAAAGTAACTGACCTGAAGATGATGACGAAACATCCTCGAAATGATCTACTTAATGAAAATACAAATGAAATATGCATGTGTGAAATTTCTACAATTTTAAAATTTTAAAATAAGAATATAGTTGTCTATACAAAATAGGAATCGTAGTTATTAAATTTAATTCTAATAGACAGTTCATAATCCAATATCATCTTCAGTTCACTTGGAATATATAGAGAGAGCTACTCCTACTCCTTTATAAAACCCAATAATTTCGATGGTGCCAGAAATGCCGGTTGCCATTATTTTCACCCGAACATCTGAATTGATGTGAACGGCGACGCTGGGGGGGGGGGGGGGGGCATTGGCGCGCGCGGCCCCGCTGTGTGGGCGACGGCGGAGTGAGGGGTGGCGGGTGGTGGGTTGAGGGGTGGACCGCGTCCCCTTAGGGGACGTCGTCTCGCGTCTCCACCCCCTCCCTCCCCTTCCTCCCTTCCCCCTCCACCTCAAGCAACGCACCGCCGCTGCGCATCCATCTATGTACGTTGCTAACCGCGCCCCCTTTGGGCTGCCCGGCCCACTGCTGCGGGAGTACTCCCGGGAATGCGCGATTGTTTCAGACCCAAACGCCTTTGTCGGAGGTTCAACTCGCGAGATTAGATCAGAGAGTTCCAGTGAATTCTCCGCCGACCGCTGCGTCGCTGTATCTGAAGACAATGGGGGGTTTCTGTCTTTGTCTCTCTACTTAACACTTCTGTCATTCGCAAGAGACGAAATTTCGCAGGTTTTACAGTATTGCAGAATAAATTTGATATTTTTTTGTGGTGATGACATACCGGATAGGTTGTCACAGTATTCTGATCCTTCCTATTCCTCCACGGAATATTTATCTATTGACTGAGGACTAGCGAAGGGGAAAGGTCGCGATTGCAGGACACGTGAAACGCTTCTTTTTACGGGCAAAGCATTTGTCTTGGGAACAAACAACTACGAAAAATACTCAGAACCTTATTTCCGTTGAAACATATTTTATTTAATTTTTCAATAATCCCTAGTTACAATGGATTTTGGTTAAATGATAATTTTGTGGCCTGAGAAATAACTTCATAACTGTCCCATTGTCTTCTGTCTTGATGACACTCTGTATAATTCAAATGAGCGGTCCTATGGCCTCGACTTGTATGATTGTTTCGTGAGCTACCTTAACACTGCAAGTCTTTAGTGCAAGTCTTTATTGCAAGTTTTCTTTCGTGTCTCACCCAAGAAATCTGCCTCGAATTATCATTTTGGGTCCTTAATATTGGTTTAACCTACTGCAGTGGAAAATCTCAAGTAGTTCTATCTAGTAAAATAATTATACCGCGCTCTATTCCGTGAATCCCAAGAGAATTTTATAAAGGAATCTCAACCATGATGTCAGAGGGATGGCTATCTTGCGTTAGCAAGCCAAGAAATTTTATAGAGTTGGGATCTGGGTATGGTTGCACCTCCGTGCATTCCGTGCCGTATTTATAATTGCTTAATCAGTCGGCGCTCACAGCTAATGATCAACCAATTATTTCACAAATTTAAATACAGTCCTTTTATGTCGTCTAAATTCTATTAATATATTCCTTTCAACTATTGCAAAATCACATTAGTTTAATACCATTTAAAATGTTGTTGTGTTTTGCATTATTTGATTTATCTACATGTATGTATTCGTGGAGTCATTATGACGTGAGGATCTGTCATGGAGTTTCTCATACAAAATTCTCTAAGCATTTTTTCACTCGATTTGTTTAATGAATTTCAATTCTTTTGTAACCTGTAGGACAAGGATGTTTACACAATCTCTAATGTACGGAGTACTTATAATGCATGAAATATGCATGATTTTGGAATTTTATATATATATATAATATATATATATATATATATATATATATATATATATATATATATATATATATATAGATAGATTTATATTATATATATATCTTCTTATTTTAAACCGTCTTTTATGTGTTGTTTCACTTAAAAACTACTAGTAAGGATGGTGTGGTTCTGTGTTTCTAATTTCTAATGTGTGCAAATTGAAAGAAAACTCGCAGCCTCCAGACACGTGAGATGTGTTTATATATTTTTAGATACACAGGAAATGGAGAAAAATCCCAAAACAATGAAACAGTTTCGATTTTGACAGGAAATACAAATATATGATTGTGCTATTCCGCCTATTCTCCTACTGCGCGTACCGACTGAGTCCTCACGCTCGGCGCGTCACTACTTCTGACACAGCTGCCGTCATGTGACAGCAAGGAAGACGCCGCGCGCTATTGAATGTTTGCTATTCACTTGTTCCGCTGTAGAAAAGGAAATATTTTCATATTCTTGATTTGTATAGAACTTTATTAATATACATATACTATATTGCTGCAGTTTTTGTGAGTATTCGTGAAGACTTTTCGTTGAAATGCTCAATCTACGGTAGTGTTATACGAGAGTATTACCTAGTGAGTGCCTCTCCGTGAAGCGACGGAAGTTAGCAGCTGGACACACCGTGGGTCCCTGGATGGATAACAGTCTGGGAACCGTGGATACTAACGGCACCGTGCCCTTGGCACCTGTGTTTCCTTTTATCCCTGGTAGGGATAAAAGGAAACACATTATGACAAACTAACTACGTTCAACAAAATTATTCCGTGTTGATTCCGTAATGATCAAGCATGATCCGTCGTAATGATCCGTAATGAATGATAAATTATTCCCTAATGATTCATGACTACGTTCAAGGAGACTTATTCAGTGTACAATGCCGAATAAAGGCTTGTAACATTGACAGTAACTGAATTTTACGTAAAAACTTTGTGTTCGTAAGCCGCGTGCGGGCCACTCTTAAAAAAAACATTTTGTGTGGTTTTGTTCGGCAGCATTTTTGCTGCTGCAGATCACTAATTTTGTAATATTACGCAACTGTTGCTAGTAATACGGGAAAGTATGTGCTTTTAGCACCACTAGGCTTTGTGGTGCGCATCATCGAAACCTACGTTGGTAGAATCCCATTTTGTTCCACTTGCCTCCGAAATTCAGGCCTTTCCTTAGGCCCAGAATGGAACCTAATACAATGAATTCAATGGCTATGTACTTTCAGTATCACAGAACAAATTTTATTTACTCTCCATGTCACGTAACAACGTAACATTAAACGAACAGCTCTCTAGAACGCACGGTTTTATGTATAACTGTAGCATGGGTTAGCCATTTCGTTTGGCGTTTATCCCTCACTCAATTGAAAGGATTCCTGGCCGGGTGCCAATGTTATTCCTTCACATCCCTCCGTTCTCTTTCTCCTGCGACTGAAGTTCTATTTGTTGAGAGAGAGAGAGAGAGAGAGAGACACACACATTCGATATTTTTTGTCTGTCCTCCATTTCGTAATTCACTTCCAACCAATTTCGAGTAGCATTTGCACGTTTTCTGCATTATTTTACAAAAGAAAAATGTGCGGGGATGTCTACGTGTGGTGCTTGAGACCACAAAAATAGATCACCTGCGGCCTCGTATCTACTGCAATACTTTTACCGTGGTTGCCGTTTCGACCATCGTATTTTGATTTGTCAATATAGAGCGAAGAGACATACAAAATTGTATCTAGGGTATTTTTTTTTTATTTCCACAGACCAGCATAACTGCCTTACAGGGATTGTTTACATTTAAATCTCAAATCAAAACACAAAAATAACTAACTAACAAAGAAATTAATTTCATTCAGCACTGACACAAAATGTAGCATTCATAAAATACATTCATTCTTTTATAAATAGAAATAAGGGAAGTAATTATTTATGATCACAGGAAAAGTTTCGTACGAAATATCTATCTAAATCAACAGAAAAAATAAGAATAAGATTGCCTGTTATTTATGGTATCTTCCTTTATGGTAGCATATGAAACATTTCATGTATAATTCAAAGCTTCAAATTATAAGAGCTTCAGAATCACCCGTTCCATTTTAAATTTATTACAAACTCAAGAACTTTTTAATACATATAAAATCTATTCGATAATACAGTAACAATTATTTTGTATTATTCATAAGGATATTTATCCATAAAATACGCACAAATACTCTGAAGGTATACACACGGGCACATGAACCAAACCCGATCGTACGGTCGTAAATCAATATTTTTTGCAGATTCTGTATATTTTCCAACGGTTGAAGATAGTGTTCAAAATGAGATGCGACGAAAAAGCTTGTTAAATGTGAAAACATTTTAATGTGAGAGCATAAATGAAACACCAGTAGATGACGACACAAACTACTAAAAACATTACCAGTAGGAGCGTTATTCCATTTGTACCAGTTAGTAGTGCATTTATAAAATGGCATTTCATTGTCGTTTCTCGATTTAGTATGTTGGTATTTGATGGATACATAACAACCCAAAAGTGTGATAAATCCGGCATTATACGAAAAGCAGGTTCTCTGATCTTCAAGACGCGCTGCTGGGCTGCAAACCGTGAAGCCGGCGCAGGGCAGTGCAGGGTCATCCCTTTCAAGAAACACTCCGTAGAAGCCCTCGTGTGTTACAATAATTCAAGGTAATGAGTTCACTTTGCGTCCAAAAGAATCAAAGTGACAAAGAAAACACCGTTATGTTTTCATTAGTAGTTTCGCTCATCAGTCAGATGAAAACCTCTTCGTTTAAAATCTGTAGGAGAGTTTTTGCGTGATGTGTGCCAGCGTGTCTTGCAGAATGCACTCCACAGAATACATTGCGGCGCTGCTCTTTTAAATCGTGACTCGTCGAACCGCTCGATGAGACTCTTGCCTCTTCTCCGAAAGGCAACTAAAATACAGAAAGACTTTTCTCTACTTCACAGTGAAAATCGCGCTCTATTTGGGCAATGGCGAATTCAACTCATTGAAACTTCTTCAGAGACAGATGTTTGGAGAATTATTTTTTAAATTGAACTATGTCAATTTTTGTGCAATGTGCACGTGAATTTGTGTTACACAATTTATAAAACGAAATAACTTTTACTGATATTAGGATGTTTGTAACAACACAACAGCGGGAATCAAATGTTTCTTAAGCTGTCTCCATCAATACTTACGAAGCACTTGGGCACAATATTCTCCATAAGTTTATCTAGAAGACGTAGCAATGGATATAAAACTATTTTATATTAAATATTAACATTCGCATGCTAAAACTTTACGGTTTGAAAGTTAAGCAAAAAAGAGGATTAGTATTTAATTCTCATTGACTTAGAATTGCAGGGATAATAATTTTAATGTGTGATGTTGATTTATTTTTTAGAGGTCACAATATGCTTCAGATATCTTACTCAGCAGCATTGTGAACCGTCGAACGATGGAAACGTTGAAGCTATTTAGACATCCAACCGCGTGACGAACTTCCGAACCTGCTATAACCGTGTATTTTAGGACTCATTTGTGTTTATAATTATTCTTCAAATACAACATATGTGATATTGCCGAAATTGTCACCCCGAGATCTACCCATTCATGTAAAAAAGTAATGTTTCATGTAAAAAACAAATTTGGACCAATATTTTTAAAATATACTACTGGTGCTTAACAGCACAACCTCTTTCGCATTATTACCAAATTCGAAAATTCAGATACTTGAACGAAAAAATGACTCGCGGCATTCTTTTAAACGTCCCTTCTTCTATCCGTGGGAAAAAGAAAAATATGGGAGAGGTTTTTGAGAAAATATCTTTTTAGAAATTGCATAAATTTCAACCACAATTCCCACGAAACTACTCGTTTATTAAAAAAACATGACACAGCTGATTTTTTAGAACAGACTTTGTCTGAGGCAAAAATCTCTATCATAAATTTTGTAGATTTAAAATGCTAACATTTCGGAATTTTCGAAAAAATGGAGAGTGCGACGAAAATAGGACTAGCACTATACTTTTTACTCTGATTACCATGCCTTAAAAGCATCGATTACCTTATCCACCAGAGTTCGGTAGGTCCCTTTTAACGCAAAGGTGATTTCATGTACGTGCTGAACACCTGTGAGTAATTTTTGTATCGACCTCAGTTTTCATGTGATGATCGTTTTGTAAATGCGAATGTATTATGTTTCTGACAAAATAACACCCTCTGATAGCTACAGATCCAAATGTAGACAGTAAAAGATACAACAACATAAGTGTTAAGAACAGTGATTAACCATACCTAGAACTATTTCTTTCCTGATTTCCTTCGATACTGTGCCTATGTCGTGAAAACTCCGCAGTAGTCAGACAACATTGTGTCACTCCAATTACCTTGATAACGCTTTTCTATTTGAGAAGTGTCTTGATGGAACCGTTTGCCATGTTCGCCACTAACGGCGATAAGGATATCCGGGAAGCAGTCCAAGTGATCCTTCAAAAAATGTAGTTTAATAGCTTCCTTTAATTATTCTGCAGATATAATTTTTCAGGAACAATCGAAATATGTACAAGGAATTTATTTATTTATTTTATGTCAAAAACCGTTAAAAACTGTTTTGTTTAAAAAGTCTTGTGTAAAAATTGTTTAAAAACGGTCTGACGTGCTATGGGGAGAAGTAAATTCTGTGCACGGCATTCTTTACAAGGCACTGAATTCAGAAAATTCACCTCTAGGAAATGAAAAAGATTTGGTAATATTTGATAAGTAAGCTGCGGATGTTTGCCCACTTGTCTATTTTTCTTTCAATGGAAAATGCATTCTTTTAGATTCTTTTCATCTTGAGGCATTAGGTGTATTATATGCGAATTTTATAGTGCCTGTAAATACCTATTTCACTAATAAATGCCCATTTTATGGTTAAATTACTAAATGTTGCCCACTCTCGTATTCATTTATCAGAATTCAATCATTCTTAATCAGAAATTAAACAAATGTATGATTTTTTCGTTTATATCCATCATAGCACTACTATCAATAACTTTGTTTTAAATTCCCTAAGTTTTCGAAAATTGCAAAAGTTCAAATGTTTCGGCATCTTAACACAACTACAATATTGAAGAAAGAGATTTTCCCCCTAATGAGATCTGTTCTTTAAATACACCTCGAAATAAGGTCATGTACAATTTTTCGAATTTTCGCGTAATTTTGCATGAAATATTGGTAATTTCTCAGAAACGAGTCAAAATATTTTTCGTTCAATTTTCTCCTCGTATGCATCAAAAGACGATATAAAACATGGTGCTGGTCTCATTTACGGCGAACTCCCTGTGTTTTCGAAGATTGCAAAAAGTTAACTACAAAAGTACAATATTTATGATAGAGATTTGTTTCTTAATTCAAATCTGTTTTAAAAATCATGGCTTTAGAAAACGTCATGTACAATATTATTTGATTCCTCTGAACTCTGAATTTTCGATAATTGCTAAAGTTACAAATAAACGATCTTCAGGCCTTGTGAATCTGAAACGAATATTTTTATTATTCATGAACTGCTTTACATGAAGCTACTTTATATGAAGCCTCAGAAGTTTCCAAGTTTTCTCAAAAAGGTTAAACATTTTTTGAGAAACCCAAACGTTGTCATTGGATAGTTTTAATGACGCTTAAAATAATGGTAGGACTTATTTTAGTTGTAGTCCCTGATTTTTCGCAAATTGCAAAAGTATAAAATTTTGTCGGTTTCTTTCTCCTACCACTATATTGAAGATAGATATTTTTTGCTTAATAAAATCTATTGTTCAAAGTGAAATCTTTAAATAGAGTTATTTGTAAATTTTCAATGTGAGTAGTTTTCGCGTAATTTTGGGTGAAATTTAGGCAATTTTTAAACCAATATTTTTTGGGAAAAAAAGTAATTTCCATTTTTTTAATGTTCCTCCTTGTTTGTATCAAAATACTGTAAAAGAGTAGAGATAGACCCATTTGTGGCAAACTCTCTGTATTTTCGAAATTTGCAAAAATGTAACATTGCAGAATGCAATATTGAAAATAGAGGTTTTTGTCTAAAATAGAAATGAATTTATTCCCTTCCCTGCCTGTTGAGCAGCGGACCGATAGTTGGCATCATCATCACTACCTCGCCTCTACCATCTCCACGCCTACACTCAATCACCACACACCACCGCCTCCGCTGCCGCCGCGGCTGAATTGGCAAGCGGCAAGAATCAATATCCCGCCGCGCCACCCCGCGGGATCCCGCGGCACCGCGAGGCCCCCAAGCCACACCGGCTCCATTGTGTGGCACCGGTAGCGCTAGCTCAGTGCACCAACTGATGTCACTGCAGCGCTTCTGACCGGGAGGTCCTAGGTTCGAGTCCTGACGGCGGTAGGATTTCCGACACTAGCTTTTCAGCTAGGTCGCTGTCTGGAGGAGAATTCTAGCGGCCGGCTGCTCTGTTCGGTAGTTTTCCGTGGTTTCTCCGATCAACACCAGGCGAATGCCGGAGCAGTACCCTACAAAACGGGCCACGGAGTGCGCGCGATCTGTCCTTCCTCTTCCTTGTCCTATTCTCTCCCCTTACACACACGTACACTAACATGCACTACACTACCACATATTCCGGAAGACCGGTCGGGAGCTTAGAGCTTGTCCTGACTGGGGCGGTGCCCCGCTGGTGGGAGAGTCCTGGTTAGGGGGAAGCTCCACTAGCCGACGGTAGGTCGGCGCCGATCTCGTCATCCAGCGGGGGAAGATCACCGCCATCTCCCGAGAAAAAAACATGCACTACACTAACGAGACTAATGACCAAAGCAATTGACGCGCCCGAAAACACGAGAAAATCAATCAGTCCATTGTGTGGCACGGCGCCCCGCCGCGTAGCGAACCAAGCGTCACGCCCCGTCGCGTCCTGTGGAGCCGGGAAGCGCCGTGTGGTCACGTGCTCTGTCTGTGGTCAGGATCATATTTTTCTTAAATTTTTTCCACAGGTGAACAAAGGACGCTTGAACGGCGCAGGTCACGTTTTCGTTGACTTTTCTTCTCCTCTTTCCTCTTTTTTCGAAAATTTAATGAATTTAAAATAATGCGAGAAAGTATGTCTAATAGCACTACAAGTTTTAGTTTGGTACATTTTTTGGAGATGTCCCTGCTCGTTAGTCTGTCTATCGCAGCCTTCGTTTTATTACATGATTTGATTGTTGATTGATCAGCTTTGAGTTGATCAAAAAAAGAATTGCGTAAAAGAATGAGTTGATATTTGAGTTCTGAAACGTTGAGTTGATAGAAAAAAAAATGTGGCGCCAAAGAGTTGCGATAGTTTGAACTATCTCAACTCTTTTACGCCACATTGTAAAGTGGAAACCATTTGAAAGAAATAATAGTGAAACAAGCTGATCAATCAGCTTTAAAACATAATATAACATAATATTTTGTTGTATATTGTATATTTTGTTAACATAATATAGATATTTTTTACATTTCAACATGGCATTTGCAGTAAGCGAAGACAAGAAACCTAGAAGTACGAGGTGGTTGATTTTACAAGGGGTCGTCCATAAATTACGTGACGCTAAATAGGGGGAGGGGGTTTAGGATAGCGTTATGCTGCGTTATATTAGGGCAGAGAGAGTGTTTGTTTATTATTATGTGACATTGATATTTAGTTTTTTACATCTTCAACATTTTCTGAAATAATTCCTTTTTCTGTTTTAGTCTAAAACATTAAAATATTAAATAATTAATTTGTTTTAAAAACCAGCAATTTAAAGTTTTTAGATGTAAATTCTTACAATAAATGGGAATATTTTTCAACAATTTTTTATTGGGCCTGTAAGATTACGAAGAAAATATTCAAAATTGAAATGAAATGTATCTTAAAATCCACTTAGATTGAAGCAGTAGACTCTCGCCCATGAGCCATCAATGACGGCGTGTGCACGACTTGTAACCCAACATTTTCGCCCGTGTGCGACCTTTCTTCACTCATAATTTGCCACCAATCTCACTGTTAGGGGCAGTAAGCATCGCCAACCAATCCCGACTTTAATTATCATAAACTTTAATATACCACACAAATAAAACGAATACAAATTGCTTTTACTGGCTATAATTTATTTTCACGCATTTCGCATCATATTTTCGCATCTCGCATTTACAATGGGGGTGTTGTTTCAATTATTTAGGGGGGTTCAAGCGCGGGTTACAGGTGCGTAACAGAGGCAGAGGAGGTATTTAAAATATTGCAAATTTGCGTTACGTAATTTATGGACGGCCCCCAAACTGCTAATTGCATTTAATGATTCATTTTTCCTCTGTCGAGAGTCAGCTACTATAAGCCTTGTTGTATGTACTTGTAATCTGAATGTTGTGTTTCAAATGTAGAGTTATATAGATATATCCTTTATTAACTGTTTCAATATTCCACTGCAGAGCTAACCTAATAATATTTTAAAATTATATCTAGTATTATTTTATAGAAACTGTAATATTATAAAAAAGGCATTGCAAAAATAAGAAATGAACTGTTTATTAATCTGCATACGATTCCTTAGTTCCTAGAAAGTATAAACTGCAATGATGTGTGTTTACATCTGCCAGCGTGACTTGGGGATCTTATTATGGGTGACTTGGGGATTTTGGGGGTCCTCGAATACAAATAATCTTTCACGAACGTTAGTGTTGAATTTAGAAATTTGATGCGAGTAGAGAATACCGATTATTCTCAAATAAGAGCACGTTCTTCAGCCGATCTAATGCGAAGTATAGATTCTCGTACGATGTGCCAGGCATGTTGAAGCTTTGAGTAATTGACGAGCAGTGTTTTAACGTTATGGACAAACAGGCTAGCAGCATCCTGCTCTAAAGCGTTGAATAACCAAATGATTTTTTTCCCTTGTCTAATGTGTAATTTGCATGAGTACTGATGCGCGTGTCTAAATATCCGGTGTCTAAGCTCGAGAACCTCTGCTTCAAGCTGAGCTTGAAGATAAGAAACAAAATATGAATTTCATAGAATTTTTCAGGCGCGACAGTACTTCTTTAGAAGCTTTGGCCTTCTCCATAGCAACTCTCCGTTCCTTTGAATCTTATACTTATACTGTAAAGTTTCTAATTTCCAATCTTCTGATGTCATTCAACACATCGGCCTTCCATCAAACTTTCGGTCTTCCTTCCTATCGGATTGAGAATGTGCACCAGTCAAAAGTTTTCTTTACTGCTCTACCTTCATCGATTCGACAGAAGTGTCTTTGGGAATGATTTTTGTACTAAATCAATATGAGTTGTAAATGGAAAAACAATTTAAGCATTCTATTGCTTTGCGGGAATGAATTCCGAATTATGACAAGTGAGGTGGCAGGTAGGGCTGCAATTGACAGTGATGATGACAGATCCGAACCCGAGATCACCATGGCACATCTGCAACAGTTGTGAGGGGGATCACATTCGTTGAACTGCAATAAAAGATTAATACACACATGGCACACAGATGCCGCTCGTTCGATGAATGCTAATGTTGAATGTAAATTGGAACAAAACGAATTTTTCACTGACGTTGTTTTATTCAAACTTCGTGCATGAAAATGAAGTTTTATAGATCTGTTTTGAACGTGTAATTGTCAAGTGACTTTTCTGAAAAGTTTCGAAAAGACATATGTAAGTAGACATAAGTTAATATAGATTATGTAAACATATAGTTAAACTGTATTTGTCGACAGTTTGTTGTAAACGGGTTTTTAGGTACAAACATTGACAAAACTGTAACTGAATTGTGGGAAACCCACTTTCCAGAAAGCGAATTGTATTCACCTGCGCAGAGCTCGCTCGTGTCACATAGCGAAGTCGCTAGTCTGTCACCACTGAGGTCCGGGTTCGATTCCCGTCGAATCTCATGTGAAATGTGTTCCAACAAAACGAGTTTGGCTGCTTCACAGGGGCTAGTCCAACCCCTGTGAAGTGGCCTAAACCTTATACCTATTCTTTATCCTTCCCAATTCTGGCTGCTGGGTGCCACCACCCGAGCAAAAACACACACTACACTTACGGGAGTAATGACCATAGTAGTTGCCGCGCCCGGAATCATTAGTAATCAATCAATTCTTGACTGTGGCAACTTTTTGCCACAGCGTAATACTCTGTTCATTTAGTTCCTTATAAACTTCTATAAATTGAGAATTGTCTTTTATTTTACCTAGTAATTACCGTCTATTATTTTGTAAGAAAATTATACCTTATGTTATTGTCGTCTCGTTGAGTATTATATGTTACTGATGAAGGATGCACAAGGTTGATGAATTGATTATTTCGTTTTTCCGGGCGCGTCAACCACACAGATAATTTGTCCCGTTCGTGTAGTGTATTTATCGCGGGAGGTGACGGTTATCTAACGCACCTGGATGGCGAGATCCTGCGCCGACATACACATCTGCTCGCGGTGTTTTCCCCAGCCTACTATGTCTCATCAGCGAGGCACTGTTCCAGCGGCGACACGCTCTAAGTTCCCGACTGGTCTCCCGACATGTGTTGTAGCATAGTGCATGTAAGTGTTAGTGAGTGTACGTTAATGGTGAGGATGAGACAAGGAAGAGGCAAGAAAGATCGCGGACTGTCCGTGGCCCGTTTGTTAGGGTACTGCTCCTGCATTTGCCTACTGTTGATAGAAACCAATGAAAACTACCGATCAAAACAGCCAGCCGATAGAATTCTCCAGACAGTGGCTGAATTCGGCATAGTTACGTGGCTAGTGAAGAAAGCTCTATCACGCAGGGACTCGTATGACCTGGTCAGAGGCACTGCAGTGACATCAAATGATGCCCTGAACCACCTCGACCGATATGCCTGCTATGTCTATATTCTTGACTTCCCTCCATTAATCCTAGAGACCTGTCACCACAATATTGCTTTTCTTAAGAGAAACTCTACCACAAGAAGGGTAATAATAATTTAAATATATTTTTGATCTTTGTTTGGCAGCCATGATAATCATTTTAAAACAAATTACATAAAGAATTGAATAAAAAAATCTACGTAAAATAATATACATTGTTTCGGCCTCCGAATTTTAGTGTCTTCATTAAGATTAATTAAATTATTCTTAAAATGCAATTCCAGATCTTAATGTGAGGTGTGCATCACTAATCCCAGTACTCTAAATGAACTTCTACGAGCTTTAAAATACAATGTTACTGTAGCAATCAATTCTATTAGATATCCCACAAAGAAATCTTTTCGCCGATTGATTTTAAGCGCCAATATCCATTTGGGTCACGACACCAGTTCACTTTCACCGCTAACCAAACTCTGCACTAACTCCGGTCACTACTATACGTATCGCTCGGTTATCTGGTGTTGTCTCTGCGAAGGCCTGTATTTGTACCTGGGCGACTGGCAGGGGCGGCCCGGGGCGGCTGGGCGGGAGATCGGCATAGCCTCAGGTGGAAGCAATGGTGGTCGCTTCCGGTGCTCTTCCCTCCGACCTCTGCCAGTGGCGGCAGAAATTCAGCCCGCCTCCTGGCGACCGATCCGCTGGTTGGGTGGCAGTAGGTTCAAATCGCCGCACAAGACGCAGCACGTTCACGTAATTGTCACAATGTTTGCAAGTCAGAAGGTCTAAAGTCAGTGGGTCTAAAAGCTAGTAGGTCCTAAAATAAAGGAGTGTAAGTTGATCGGAAATGTAAAGCAAACTAAGGTCCAATTGTTTATTAGGTCTACAAAAAGTCCAGAATATTAAAATGCCAGTTCAAAAAATAAATGTTAATAAGAATGTTGTAGAAAGCATTCCACGTCGTGTCTTACGGTCACCAAACCTTCCACCATCACCAATAGTTCGTGACGAAATAGGAAAAGCAAGAAGCGAGGAAGAAGAATAGAACTGCGTCCAAAGAGTGTTTCCGTTATAGTAAATGTTTTTTTAAATTTGTATTAACAATTCGTTTTTGATTTAACAACAAAATGGAGACTCATTTCGTACTGCTGCATCGTCTGTTTTTCTCTGTCGGCAATTGTTATATAAACTAGTCTCCTAGAGACGGTATCGTAAATTGCGCTATTATTTCGAAACTCATTTGTTTCTCCAATCTCTACTGCTACTGATGATGAGATACTCAACGAAATATCCAGTGCGACTCGTAAATTGCGTACAAAACAAATGATGTCTCATTTCGGGGGCCAGCCTGTATATTTTTTTGTAGTGTATATATGGTTCAATACAATATATTTTTTTAAATAGTTGCATAATTCTAACACAACTATTTAAATCATTTTTGACAAATAAAAGAATTTAACGAACGAAAACTCTAGATCTTTTTTGGGGGAGGGGGTCATGGCCCCCATACCCTCTCCCCTCCCTGGATGCGTCACTGTCTACAACAACCCGGAAAACACAACTGTAAAGGTCGAAATAAGGAGCCTTCTGACAGTCGATCGTCACAACGGTCGCCATCACAATAACGTGGGTACGTGTCTAAAGACAAACAAAGCTCGTTCTGCCGACCTGGATAGCCGAGGTTGCTAAGGCCGAAGAGTCGTACCTGCTTTGGCCCGAAGGGTAACGGGTTCAAATCCCGCCTCTAGTATGGATGTTTGTGTGGGCTCGTCTTGTCCCTACGTG
Source organism: Teleogryllus oceanicus (assembly GCA_964035755.1). Lineage (NCBI taxonomy): Eukaryota > Metazoa > Arthropoda > Insecta > Orthoptera > Gryllidae > Teleogryllus > Teleogryllus oceanicus. Next base: position 140,654,759 of record CAXIVR010000001.1, on the reverse strand, counting down.
TTGTTCCAACAGTTCCCCCTAATGTTGAAACAATCACAGTGGTCGCTACATGACCAAGTTGTTAAAAGGCGACCTAAGATAAGGTCGTTGTAGCTCAGCATGTCACAAATTGTCTGGGGCATTCATTTCCTCACTCGCGAGGCAAACCAGATACTGGTAAAAGCTGTTTGTGTCTAAACTTTTCCCGGCAGAAAATACATTGTTTCAGATTCAGTCTTTGAGAAACGAAATTATCGCTCTTTAGTCAACACAATTTGCTGAAATTAATTCTTTATGAAATAAAATAGGGTACAGTAAACCCTCGTTAGAACGAACTCGCATAACACGAATTTTGCCGTTACACTAACAAAACTTCGGTCCCGACAAGGGATTACGGTATACGGATATTTATAATACTAGGATAACCCGAATTTTTATAACACGATCTCCTATTCTTTCGGTCCCTGGGATTCGTGTTAATGAGGGTTTACTGTATTTAATAAAGGACTGTTTTAAATTGGTTTGATCATTAAGATAGAAGGTTTTTTCAACGAGTTGTAAAATTTCCAAATTTTATAGTATATTCGTTTTGTCCTTTGCTTACAACATGCAAAACTTTTGAAATTTTTTGTTGGGGTCGAAAGTATAATTTGACCTCGAAAAACATATACTATAACGGACTCTTTGGACGCAGTTCTAATGCAGCACATGCTAAAAATGTCCACCATTTCAATTCATACTTTCTGTAAGCGAATATTGACGTTAGCAATTATCCTCCGACACAAGTCGTCTGTGATGCTTGAAGAATAATTCTTCTTAACTCCATTAACTCATGTGGGCATTGAGAGAGTTCTTTCCTTTTAGGTACGACCAAAGAAAGAAGTCAGATGTGTTGAGATTTGGACTACTGAGAGGCCAAAATTTTCCGTCACTGAAACGACCTGGAAACCTGAGTGAAATGATCCACATGTCGAAACGCGTCGTGTAAGAAATCCAAATTGATTATACAATATATTGATAATTCTCTTGAAAGGGTCCTATCGTGTGCCACGTTGTTGAAAACGCCTTTGAGTCACAACAAGACTTTTCGTTTCGTGGAAGAGGAACACACCCGCCGATGCTCCTGCGTCGTCAGTCTTCCTTTGAGGGCCACTGTTATATAAACTAGTCTCCTAGCGGTGGTATCGTGAATTCCGCGTTATTTCGTAACATCATTATTTCTACAATCTACTGCTACTGCTGTTGAGATGCTCAAAGGGATATCTAGTGCGACACATAAATTATGTAAGAAACGAGTGGTGACTCATTTCGTGCGCCACTATGTTCAATACAACAAATATGTTTATTAATTAACAAAAATCTATGATTCCCTCTCAAATGATCAGCTGAATTCCGCCCTGGTTGTAGATCTCCTGCAGACCCTAATTCACTACCTTTCTCTGAATTGACTGTGTGTAGGGAAAGTCATCCTTTACTTGTGGTATTGAGAAAAGGTGCTCTCAAAGCTTTCATTGCAGAAAAAATTTAAAGTCAGTGAGGGTCGTTTGCGGATGTAAGGTGTATCTCAATGCACTACGCATGCTTTTTACTCGTTTTTCCCACAGCATTGTAAAGTAGGTTATATCCTTTTTAGATACCCGCCCTTACGAAGGTACTTCTTAAGAGAAAGTTATGTACTGTGCGTTGGAAAATGGGGAAGTTTCGGCCGAAAACTCTTATTAGCTGGTCCTGCTAACGAAACAGTGGATAAATCCTATTGGTAAATACAGAAAAAATTCCATTATGAGTGGTGTAGCCAGAATTCATGTTTTGTGGGTCCTTGATACCGAAAAATAGATTGAAGGCAACACGTCTGTCTGTCCTTCTGCGGTCAACGCTAGGCCCTAAACCTTTCAGCCGATTTTCATCTAAATTCATATTATTTGATCGATCGGAATAAACACCACGCTTTGATAGTTTCAAATGGATATTTTGATTTTGAGGGTTCTTTACATGAAGCTTCAAAACATTTCCAAATTTTTTTCAAAATTGGCACCAAATTGTTTGATCAAACTTCATCCTCGGATAGCGTATAGGACGTTCATAATGGCGCAGGTGTCAAATTGTGATATTCACCCCAAATGGTCTCCCCGTCGCATCAAAGCCGCGGAAAAGACCCCATAAGATGCGGCGATGGAAAATCCTGAAGGGAGAAAACCTGCCGTCAAAAGACGAGTACCTGCTAACATATCAAACTTTTTCTCAAGTTAATCAAATGTATTTCGTGGCACGGACATCGCGCATTCTCATTTACCTAAGCTTTGAGCGAGGTGGTGCGAGGTGATCGCCCCTAGCGAGCCGATAAGCCGCGTCAGTAGCGGTGGCTGACGTTAACCAAAACCACCACTACAGATCAGGCTCATCACGGATAGCCTGGATAATACAAATTCGTCGCGGAAGCCTACGCAATCATCACGTATTCTCCTTCCAGTCTTTGGCCTCCTTAGCACCTGAAATGAAACAGCGTCAAAGAAAATCGTCCGCCCCCTCGCCTGTGCGTTTACGTCTCGGACACTCACTCCTATTTGTCCTCTAAGGTGCTCATTTAATTATTTGATAGTTTACTCTTTGCTTATTGATTTACTTATTTATGTACTTATAACTCAATGACTTATTTACTTATAAACTTATTAAGTTAATTACTGATTAACCTATTCACTGTTAGTTAATAATTTATTTATTTCTTCTCCATGCTCCGCTCCGCTCATGCAGTCCACCAGTGTTGTTTTCCCACTCTTTAATTGCCGGTTCCCTAATTGTCAGAACCTTTCCTTAAAATGTTTCTCATTGCTTCATCAAGTGAGGCCTATTATCACCTCATATATTCTGGGCGAGCGTTACTTGTGTGAGCGTAATTTTCGCAATCTCATACCGGACTCGTGTGATTTCGTGCAGTTTGCGAGCGTTTGTCGGCCGTTGCTGGCAGGATATCTTACCTTTTTATATCCAAAAATCTATCAGAAATTAATCGTTTTATCTCAGGTGTTCGCCTGCCCCCAACCATCTCCATATAGATGTTATGTATGTTCGATCTGCGCGTTCTAGTAAAAGTTTAACTTCGTACGATCATTAGTGCTGATCGCTTTCCTTTAATTGCACTCCAAAACACCGACGTATAAGGGTGTCGCCCTGTTCTTCTGCTAGTCTAAACCAAAGCTTGATGGTTTCATTTTGAAATATTTCCAAACTCTTACTCAACCGATTTCCCTTATGACTCCGACATTTATTGCGAATCTAGAGACAGCGAGAATTATTTTGTATTAATCCGTTTCGTTGTCTTTTGATCGATCTATCCTATTTATTCCACAGATTTCGGTGCCATAATTCATAGCTAGGAGAACTAGCGTTTTAAACATTGTTTCGCACATCTTCAAAGTCAACTTGGTACTCTGCACAATCGACTTCTTTGAGCGCAATTTTTCCCTTATTTTCAGACACACTGTGTGACTATTCCATTTTATGGAACATTTTTCACCGACATACGTGAAAATTTTGACACGGTCGAGCTCATCCTGCGCGTCACACGATTGCTTTGTTACCCCAAATAAACCCATTCTTGAAGACAATTATCGTTTGAATTTTCGATTTTACTCCTTATGTTTCACTATACCCGTTCAGGATGTTTAAGAAGGTTATGTAATTATGAAACACGTCGGTGGAACGAAAGAACGCGAGCAATTCGTGGCTCGCTTTTTTGGGTGATCCACCGGCAATCTCCCGGTTCTGATCGGAGAAATCTCTCGAAAGTACCGATTAGAGCAGCCGCTCGCTAGAATTCTCTGTCATATAGTTACTGAATTCGACCTAGCTATCTAGTTAGTGCCAAAAATTCTCCAAGGACGAGTCATTAGATAGCTTGATCCTCCTGGAGTCGCGACGGTGGCGTCCATTCAACCGGTCCCTCCCACCTTCATACAGACATATAACAAACTTTAGTGACTCAGAGCATCAATATGTCAGTGCAGTGCCTCGAACAGGGACGTTCTAGGGTTCGAGTCTCGGCGGTGGCAGGATTGGCGACACAAAGTAGATAGCCACGTCGTGTTCAACCGCTGTCTGGAGGAGAAGCGTCCGACTGTTCTGATCGGTACTTTTCCATGGTTTCGTTGACAAACACCTGGGGAATGGTGGAGCAGTACCCTAATAAACGGGCCTCGGACCAAGGTCCTCTTCCTCGACGTACCATCGCCCCTTACTTACACGTATTTGCACTTACATGCATTACACCTCCACACATGTCGGGAGCTTAGAACTTGTCCCAGCTGGGGCGGTTCCTGGCTAGTGGTAGATACCTGGTTGGGGAAAACATCAAAAGTCGACGTGTAAGTCAGCGCTGAATCTCGCAATCCAGCGGAGACGATCACGGCCAGTGATAAAACATGCACTATACTTACAGGACTAGTGAAATTAGGCCTTATCGCAGCCGAAAAGTAATCAACTAATCATGCACCCCTTCCGATATGCGCACATACGAGAGGCTCGCTTGCCAACATAGTGCTCTCACACGTGCGAAGGGTCTCCGTGCACGCGTCATTGCCGCAGCCTCGTTCTCTGTAGCCAATGGCGCCAACCTGTCGGCATTCAAGGCGAGATGATTGGCCCGCAGCACTTGGGGCGCGCCCCGCAACGACTCCGCGCACAAAGGCATCGACAGTCACGCTGCCGGTAGCGACCGACAATCGCCCACAAAGAGCAAAGAATCCAGTTCGAAGGCATTGCGCAATGTCGTATGTAGTTACTGAACTGGTGGTGCCAGAACACCACACAATTTCTGGCATTATTTGTAAATTTTACAATATTAGAAAATTCAGAGACTTCAACGAAAATGAGGCCTGCACATTTTTTAAGGGTCGAAAGACGGACGGACAGACGGGGCGTCAGACGGACAGACAAACGGACATATAGTTTGCCATCAATAAATTTTGCGATATCAAGGGTCACGAAATGTGAATTTTGACTACATAGCGTGTTAGAGTAGTTTACTATATATAGGAACAAGATTTATTCAAGTTTTTCGAAATCAGGGCCCCCAATCCGAGATTTTCGGTCGAAAAATCGCCGATTTTGCCGCAGCATTTCAATTCTTTCTTTTTACATAGTTAGTAAGGGAAAAAATTAAAAGGGCTTCCTGATTAAATTAATCAGAGGTTATTTTTAAATACCTAATTTGAAAACTACCGTAATACCATAAATGCAAATTGGGCGCTGTTCGGCACCTAGGTGAGGTCCGACACGATATTAAGGGTATCCCATAATTTTTATCACTTCGGTGTATTTAAGGGTAATAGGTAAATTTATATATATATATATATATATATATATATATATATATATATCCCAAATATTTCCCCAGGCGCGAGTACCATAAGTATCGCGGCGCGCCTCGGACGAGCCCTCTATGATTGCAGCAGCGACGGCGACTAGACTGAGTTCTGAAGGCGATTGTAACTTGATAGCATAGGAGTTTATTTTAACTTGATAGTTAAAAGTTAGCTTGAGAAGCTTATCTTCTAAAGTGATGTAATTAAGAAGTGGTGTGCACGAACATTCTTCCCATTAACATTCACAATATTTGAGAGAACAAGTAAAGTGACTGTTTGACTTCGAAATAGTTTCAAATTTGTACAATTCTCGCAGGACATTAACTAAATCCGTGTATGTTACTTTTTATTGTTTTTTTTCTTTTTAAAGTTCACAGTGTTATAGTGAGTGCGAAGCCCAAGGCTAGCACCTGTGAACGGGATACCTTAAAACTAGTGTAAAATTCATTTTAAAAGCCGTGCACGGAAAAACTAGAGAGTAGAAAGAGTAAAATAATGTGTTAGATGAAAATTCAGAAAGAGCAATGAGCAAATTGTGAATTGTGAAAGTGTACTCGGGCAGTCGAGGTGACGCCAATTTTTCAGTATATATATATATATATATATATATATATATATATATATATATATATATATATATATATTATTTTTAATATTCGGGTTATATTTGTTAATAATCTAGAGATGTCAAAAATAATCAAATGTTAAGTTAAATTTAAATAAATTTCGTACACAAAACAGAATTTATAATGAGAACGAGTCGTAGACGGATATTGTTTTCAACAATTCGTGTTGAGCGTAGACAGTCCCGAATAAGTACCCACATGCGGTACGGCATAGAGAAAGTGAATGCGTAATACTTTATTGTAATTTTTTTAAACCAACAACCGACTGATAAGCCTGGTGACATTTTGTGATCTGATTTTAACATTATGAAAGAATACGGAAGGAAGAATAGCAACACGAACAGCAAATAGCATCAAGAGAGAAAATCCGGAGTATCGCCAAAAATTCAACGATGCACGCGAAGATAATTGTAAGCCATGAACATTAATTCTTGACCTGTACGGAAATATAACTACTGTAGATGAGTGAAATTATATCAAATAAATTTATAAGCTCATTGAAAGGTGTAAACCAAATTTGTAAATAAATGTTTAGATATTTATTTGAAAAAAGGCTGATAATTTATAGCTAGTTGCCATCAATTTAAAATAACTATCTTTAACTAACAGAATTTCCAGAGATCGCAATGCTCCACATACGACAGGCAAGATTGCATGTCCACATACGACAGGCAAGGACTAATCATGTTTTATGTGGAAACCCATAAGTAAATGGAAATAGAATCAAGATGATAAACATTTCAGTATAGGCCAAATGTATGAGCGTAGCAGGGCACATAAATCATAAACATATTTATAGATCAATATTATGAGAATTTCCATAATATAATATTGAAATTCACAATTTATTATATATATATATATATATATATTAAATTTTATTATTTAAGTTATTAGAGTTTTATTATTTATTATATAAAGTGGGCTACTTCACAATCTCTCTCGTCCCTTCGTATATATATATATATATATATATATATATATATATATATATATATGAGATATAATATTGTGGAGTATTTTTGATTTTAGCGACTCGTATTTAATGGATATTTTTGCAGTCCGTGTTAGCAGGGAGAGAGCTGCACCACCTTGGTTGGTGGACTGTTACATTTAAAAACACAAAGTTACCTAATATCTCTAAATACAGTGATAAAATGAAAGAATACAACATCAATTAGCCCCATTCCCTCATGCACTTTTGTGAAAAGTGCATTACAATAACTTCAACTGTTAAAAGTTACAGGAGGTGCTAATGTTACGTAACTCGTCCTGTATATAAGCCCATCTTGACAGGCCTATAATGCTTAAATGAACAGTACAGGTTCTGGTCTAGCGTTGGGATGAATTAAGATTTTTTTCTGTTTTGAAAAAAACATTTACAAAGTTCGGTTCAGTTCCCGTTTGCGCGAGTCCAGCTAATAGTCTCTAGTTATTCATAAAAAGTTACGCAGCAGAATAAATTTACTTCGCTTTTACACTTATTTAAAAATGTTAATCGTTTAATGTCATCTAGCAATGTGTTGTGAAATAGCGTGTATTATAAGTGAAATATAACATGGATTATAAGTGAATATTTTGTAGTGAGCGGTTGAAACTGACACCTGATGACACTGTTTACTACGTCGGGTGTTACAGTTAAAGACATCGATTTTGGCAGAAAATATGTTCCCACCTTACATTAAGTCATTAAAAAGATTTAAAAAAAACAGGCAAGGGAATGGTAGAATTTCTAACTTAATAAAGGATTACAAGAATAGTGGGGGTAGAATTTGCTAGTTATTCGTACAATTCTTTTCTGTAATCTAAATGTCTGGGAGCCATAGGATGTGATTCCCACGAATATTAGGACACATCTCAGGCGGGAATGAAGATTCGCCAGATTTACAGAAAGAGCAGTTTGAAGGATGACTGAATTCGAAAAAATTCTGACAGCTTAGTTTATTGAACTTAATTTTCTGATGAATACATTTAAATGAATGCTCGATTTGAGGTATGACTGAATTGACAGACCCAAAAATGTTGTTAATTTAACATACAGACACTGGCATAATGTTGGTATAACGTTGAAGATAGAGTCGTTTTCTTTAATGAAATCTGTTGTTCAAAGACATATCTTAAAATTAGGACATAGACAATTTTTCGAAAACATGAGCATTTTTTGCGTAATTTTGCACGTCTTTTTAATTTTTTTTAAAGAAAAACGTGTAGTAGTAGTAATGAAGGCACCGATAAAATTAATTGTATTTGTCGTTATTATCAACACGTGTACTGAACGTGCTATGATTCATATAACAGGTAGTCATGAATATTTTTTTCGACCTTCAGTAAAAAAAATCTACACACACGTCTATTATTGAACTAGCAGTTAGCAGCATCAAACATGCTACTAGCTAAAAACGTGTAGTAGTAGTAATGAAGGCACCGATAAAATTAATCATATTTGTCGTTATTATCCACACGTGTACTGAACGTGCTATGATTCCTATAACAGGTAGTCATGAATATTTTTTTCGACCTTCAGTAAAAAAAATCTACACACACGTCTATTATTGAACTAGCAGTTAGCAGCATCAAACATGCTACTAGCTAAAAACGTGTAGTAGTAGTAGTAATGAAGGCACCGATAAAATTAATCATATTTGTCGTTATTATCCACACGTGTACTGAACGTGCTATGATTCCTATAACATGTGGTCATGAATATTTTTTTCGACCTTCAGTAAAAAAATCTACACACACGTCTATTATTGAACTAGCAGTTAGCAGCAGCAAAAATGCTACTGTAAAAAATTACACAAAATTTCCAAAACGTAGCACGCACACAGTTCATGAACCATAAATGAAATACTCTTTTATACACTGAAATAAATTAAATATGTTAAAAAAACACTATAGTGTTCTACCTGCAGTCTTTACAAATACTGCACTATCATAGTGTAATGTATACTATACAGTATAAAGGGTTTTGCGTACACCGAATATAAAAAAGTTGCTGTTGCATAACGCAAGAAATAAATACAAAATATTTCATAGCGGGCAGCATATTCTTGGAGCCTTGCTGTCGCATAATGTCAGCTATCTCGTAAACAGGGACGCACTGAGTATGAACATTCAGGTTGTACACGTAGTATGAGAGTAATAACACATTCAAATACTTGCATTTTCAATCAAAGTCGAAATTCTTTCATTCTTTTGGAAACTTTTCCTGATTTTCTAACGAAATCATAGACACCTATCACACGGCTGTAGGCGGCTTAGTTTTTGTTCCATTTCTGCGTGCTTTAGGAATATGTAATACAGCTGCGTCGATGTTCGCATTTCTTGTAATTGTAAGAATTTGTGGATCGTGGTCACTCGATCCAAAATATTCTATTCCAATTTCACATCTAGTTGTGTTTTGTTAATTATAATTTGATCGATTGCCTACACGATTGGCTTCTTTCAATTAAGTGTTGTTCATTTAGGAACGTGATATCTAAACTGAAGGAATTAATTAAATTGAGAAACTCCTCTTTCTGACTGAGCTGACTTTGTTTATCTAGTTTATTTAGCGTTATCTCTCGTTTTTTAAGAACGTGTTGTAATCTACAGGTTGCTTTGTTCGAGGCCTGTTGAATGAAGGTAAAATAATTTTAAGCGTAGGAAGATGTACGATAAATGTTTCAACAAAAAATCAACTTAATGCATTTTTAATTCCCTGAAGGAGATAGTGTCAATATCGTTCCCAACATATATAAAATAACCCCTCCATATGTATGTAAAACCTTTATTTTAGTTCCTTGCTCTTTAATAATTGCATACATGATAAACGTTGGTAATTTGGAAAATTCTAATTTTGATACGAAGTAGTCGATGTTCTGTAAAGGAAAGATCATATATTTTATTTAAATCGATCTGTAGAGCGTCATCGATAAACTTAGTTTTATTTGAAAGGGATTGATCATAGTGGTGCTGTGTATTAATATTTTGCAATAATCTACACGGATGTTACTCTGTTGCATTTGACTGTAGTTGCTCTATATTTACTCCATTTTTTCCTCGTGTGCGAGGTCAAAAGTTGTAACGTGTCTCAGCAGTGACAGGTTGTGAGGAAATTAGGGCATCAGATGGAGAGGAATTGGTTCTGGGAATGAGAGAGTCGAGAGAAGGTTCAGAGGAATGGGCAAGAGAGATCGAAATAGAGGTACAGGGTGTAGAACATAAGGAACGTGAAAGGGGTTGCTTTTTGGCACGAGACTGCCAGGGAGTCTAGTTCATCATGCGTCGTGCCAGCTAAGGGGTGCATGTTTGTCAGCAAGTTGTTCATGTGAAGACCTTGCCGGGTAGAGTGTTTTGCTGAGAGGAAATTAAGTTAAAATGTTTGATATTTGTTTTACTCAGTTACAGCTTTGAATTTTGGTTTGCATACATAATACATACACTCCATAGTCTTGGCGTCTTGTACCAAAAAGTTAGAGTCCAGACTAAAATATTAATATTTTGGGCGCCACATTTTAATTTGTTCACACGTTGTTGTAAAATGACTGCCCCAATTCTTGCCATTCTGTCATCCTATGACGGCTGTGCCCTGATTGGACAATGTTATCGTGTAAGTGAACAGCTCTGCTGTCACGTCCGCAACCTCCCTTTAGGTTTAAAAACAGATAAAATTACCACCTCCTCCAGCCTTCGAAAATGTCGGTATAACTATTGTTTATGTGTGTGAATGCTGTTAGAAGGTTGAGTTTGAATGTAAAACGAGTAGAACGGTCAGTAACCTATCACGAATGCGTTTTTACATAAGTATATAGATATACTCTATTAACTATTTACAAAATTAATTTTCTACTTTGATATATTTTATAATTTTTCTTTTAAATTCTTTAATTTGTTCACATTTTTTATTTCTAGCGGTAATTTATTATATAATTCGAATACTTTGACAAATAGTCAATTTTTTGCCTATGCAGTTTTACTGAAATTAATTCCTAAATGTTGTGCTTGTCTTGTTTCCCTTGTTGTTTTATCTTTCACTCTTTGGATTTTGTTTACTAAATTTCCTATTATATGTTTAATTAGTTTAAAAATAAAAATTAGCGTCTTATAATGAATTCTCTCTTTTATTGACATACATTGCAGTGTCTAGCATGTCCAGAATTGGAGTATATCTATTGCATTGAATTATTACCCTCATGGCTCTATTTTGTTGTATCTGACGTTTTTTAATTGCAGTTTTATGGGCTCCAACTACTATTGTTGCACAGTAATCAAAATGTGGTGCAATTATGGATTTATATGAAACATATTGCATTGCCATTATATATATTGCCCAATTCTGTTTAAAATATTAATATTTTTCCCAGTATTTTTTCTACGTACTCTATATAATCTCTAAAATTTAATTTGCTATCGATAATTACTCTCAAATATTTCATTTTGTATACTCGTTGTATTTCCTTTAAGTCAGTTGTGAATAATTTAATTTCTCTTACTTCTATGTTTCTTCCACAATGTAAAATCATAAATTTAGTTTTTTCAACATTCATGATTAATTTCTTTTCTCTTAACCATTCTTGTATTGCAATAAATACACTCTGTAGTTTAAATTGAATTTACACTTTTGTTTCTCTAATTACACACAATAACATGTCATCAGCAAATAATTTAATTTTACAATCATTCCCAAAAAGTTTGTCATATGCTTAAGTCATTAATGTAAATTATAAACAATATTGGACCCAAAACTTATCCTTTCCGAACACCTAAATCTACCCTAAATTCATCTGAGATAATATTATTATATTTTACTTTTTGCTTTCTCTTGTTAAGATAGAAATAAACCACATTTTAACGTCACCATTGATTCCGTATTTGTGTATTTTCTCAATAAGCATTGTCCTATCAATTGTTTCGAATGCTCTCTTGAGATCCAAGAAGATAACTCCTGATTTCATTCCTGCATCAATATTAATCTTCCATTCGTCAATAATTGCTTTACTTTTTTTTTACTATTTCTTCTAATAATTTTTCATACAAGACTAGTTCATTTATTGGCATAAATTCAGCTACTCTCATTGTATTTACCACTTTTGAAATTGGTATTACTGTTGATGTTTTCCATGTCTCCGGAAATATCCCTTTTTATAGAGCAATATTTATTATTTTCAATAATACTGTTTCTAATATTTCATAATTTTCTTTTAAAATTTTTGTCCCTCGTCTGTTCCTTTTTTGTTTGGAAATCCATAGGTAATTCTGCGCAATTCTTCCTTTTTTATCAATTTAAATTTATAAAATTCACCGTCACACCATTTTCATCTTGCTTGTAAATATTTTGATTTCCTGCGTCAGCATGAGGTATCTAACTTATTATTTTGACTGTGAAATTGAGTTTATTCAATAAATAAAAAAATATAATTAGATATGATTTTGCGAAAGTACAATATCTACAAAATAGACTCAGAGCAGGTGCTTAGGAAATTTGGAACCGTGGTAATGTAGATTGTGGCCCACTTAGGCTGTAATTATTTAATACAACGCATGGACCATACTTCATCATACATGTCAATGTCGACCGTCAATTATTCACATTGTTTGCGCATGTGATTAGCTACATTACTAGAATATAAATTAGGCTATTTTTTAAAAAAGTAAGAGAAGTGACATTAGTGACTTCCCTAGTGCGGAATTGAGTGGACTATTTGAAAAAATGTGTTAAAAAATGAATTATTAATCAATGAAAATAATGAATGAAAACATCGCAAATAGTATAGTGGAAAAAACCATATCTGTTTGATTTTCCTAAACGTACGCTCGGGGATCTGACTAGGATTGGAAAGCCAGCAGGTCGCGTTGGAAGGCCAAAGCAGTGGCATTTGCGCCCCGAATGGCTCGTTTTATTGCGTTGAGGTAATACACTTATAGGTGCAAAGCTTCCCGTTCAGAGCCTTCCTGAAAGAGCGCAGATTCCTTGAACAGAGATCGAACGTGCCATCGATCCGTCCCTGTGTGGAAGCAGTGCATTAACGATGATTGGTAAAGCTCAACGCTCCAACGCGCCCAATGAAGTGGCTTCCCTGGCACTCAGGGTCGTGCCTGCCGAGTGGTGGGGAGGCCATGGCGATTGTTGTTGGCTGGCCTCCCGTCTCCAGGGAAACCCTCCATGCCGCCCCCGCGTTTGTGCACCGCCTCCGCAAATCAGAGCCCTCGACACGGCATACGCCTTAACACTATGCTCGGACGCGATGTAAGTAATTTTATTTACGTCCCACCACGACCCGCTCTGCTCCGCCCCTTCCACCCACTCTGCTTGCTGCGACCTCCCCTCTCGACCCTCCGCGCACCCGCCCACCCCCGCTATGCCTCGACCGCTCCGTCGTGTCGCATCCCCCCATGCCTGTCCCCAACATACCTAGTAGTAACTGGGGTTGCGTTTTGTGTCAAAATTAAGCTGGATTTTAAGCGCACATTGAACCAAGGTCGAAGTGGTATGATACTAGTTTTAGTTATATCATGACAAAAAACATGAAAATTGTTTGAACCGTCTACACGAAATTAGCCGCGAAACATAGTCTCCACTGCATATTTTTTTAGATCTACATGTCCGTGAGCTCCCATTACCAAAGCAATTCGCGATTTTGTGTTGATTTTCATGAAGAATATCGGATCAAGTTTTTTTTTTTTTTTAGTTCTGCGAAATTCAAACTGCCGAATTCCAGCAAACACCGGCACGACGTCTGCCAACGGGGCGGGGTGTAGCGTCATTTCTCCGCGTTGTCATTGAAACTGTGGAGTGAGAAAACATCGCTAGCGGCACACTGCAGTACTTAAAAATTATCGATTATTTTATGTGTTCTGCAATCATTTAATCTGTTAATCTACTTAAAGTGCATTTTGTTATAAATTATTATATTGGTATGCGGACGTAACTATGAACGCTGAATTCGAACCAAGCTTTATGAAAATTGACAAAACTCCTGGAAAGCTCGAATTATTTTTTGTATCTCGTCATTGTGAACGAAATTTCTTGTGTTTTATGTAGCCACATATGTTAAATATAGTCCCCTGCAGTTTTAATGCTAAATATCATGACACATGCCAATAAAGTTTTGGAGCTAAAATATTCATTCAATAAACTATTGAGTTTATTGATTATTTCTGGCCGCACATTTGGAACTGATGCTTCTACAAGTTTCATTTGGGCAGCTGTATCGAACAATTAGGTTACCAGATAAATGATTGTAAACGAATTAACGTGTAGTTTTTCTTTCACTCAGCAGTGGTAATTGACACCAAGAAGGTTATCTAGCAACCAAATAAAATTATTCGACGGAACAGTAGATATTTAACGAGATTGCTTCAAACAGGTTAGAAAATTATTCTTGCTTAGGGATAATCCTGGGTGTGCCTGGACGCACTTTCTGCATGCGCAAGCAATGCATTTCGATAGGGTTAGTCGATGTTCGATGCTCTGAGGAATATCGAAGACGTGACAAATAGAGTTCTCTCAGATTAATGTAAATTCTGGCCTTCGTTTTCCTGTTGTAGGCGACGTGAACACGTCACTTCCCCGAAACCTTGAGATAATTCGCGAAACCATTTCAGAAAGACACTGGCGACGGTTTGGGTAAATTTCTATCGGTGCGACTCTTTCTCTTGCGTTGAAGATAGCAACTTCATACACTAAATGTGTTTTTCAATTGAATAGAAGGCGGCGTTGGCAGGTTCAAATGCTTGTCTGCGCCACAATAGAAGCCTCTAAGCGACGAACAACAGACTCATGCACGGCGTGAGCGACAGCGACCGGCGATAATACGTTTAGAGCGCGATAGATTGAGGGCGAGTCTTATGAAAGTGATGTGCACCCCAGTGTATGAAACTGAAATTTTGCAGGGTTGTTTTACTCATTTGCACCAACATCATGTTAATGCTTTATTTGTTGATATTCGTCGAATGGGACGTATGACGATGAGTTTCTCAGGGTTAATCACGAACAACACGTAGTATTGACAGACTGAACACCCCCAGATGTGTACCGCAAAAACTTCTCAATACACTTGTCTTTCTGCGGCTTCACAAAATAAAACTGTCGGAATGATATCGAACTGCGGCCCCAGAAATACCAAATAAACTAAATATTTTAATGAACGTTATTAGCTCCAAAACGCTATTAGCATGTCTCATGATATTAAAGATAGAAATTGCTAGGGGCTATCATTTATCATATGTGGCTACGTAAAACACGGGACATTAGTTGACATTGAAGAGATGCAAAAAATAATTCGAGCAGTCCAGTTGTTGTTTTTTTAATTTCCATAAGACTTGGTCAGTATTCAGGGTACAATGTTACGCCGCTGCATACCGTGATGATAATTTAGAACGAAATGTGTTTAATAGATTGATAGATTAAATGATAGTAACACACTTATGGGTAATAGTAAATAAAACACTTGATAATCTTGAAGTACTTTATTGTGCTGGAAGCGATATTTTCCTCACTCGACACTTTTACCGAAAACACAGAGAAATATCTCGCCTTTGGTGGCAGACACCGCAGCGGTGACGTGGGAGGTGGTTTGAATTTCCCTCCCGGAAGTGACATTTATACACAATGTTATCGAAGACAGTTTTTTTTAAAAACTGGATCTGCGATTCTTAATGAAAATCAACAGAATCTGAGATATTTTCTCGTATCGAAAGCTTCCTGACACCTGGAGATGAGGCGCTGTACAGTAGACTGAAGAATTTAACAGGTTTGGTCAAAGAGTTGTTGATGGATAAATTAAAATAAAGGAGAAGACGTAATTCATTATAATAGAAAGTGGTGGGATGAGAAGAGCGGAAACCGAATAAGCCAGGAAACCTGCCAAAAAGCTTCTTTGCTTACAATGCGCTTTTTCACTGATTGTAATCTACTATTTCTCGTTTATGAGCAATGTTTTTCTAATACTCATATTTTGTCTATGGAATTTGTTTAATTCATTGTTAGTGAATACGTGCGCGTCAACTACTATGGTCATTAGTATCGTAAGTGTAGTGCATGTTTTTGCTCGGGAGGTGGCGGTGGTCAACTGGATGGTGAGATCCGACGCCGACCTACGGTCGGCTAACGGCTTTTCCTCAACCAGGTATCTCCCATCATCGGGAATCCTCCCCAACCGGGACAAACTCTAAGCTCCCAATCGGTCTCCCGGTATGTGTGGTAGTCTAGTGCATGTTAGTGTGTGTAAGGAGGAGGATAGGACAAGGAAGAGGAAAGAAAGATCGCGCGCGGTCCGTGGCCCGTTTCTTAGGGTACTGCTCCGGCATTAAATCAATTTGTAGATTCTGTCTGTGATTTCAATTTGATGCAATGATGGTGATATCAACGATGATCGTCGCAGAGATAGTAGGTCTAGGTGGGGCGGGGTGAGGTGAGGTGGAACAGCGTGTGCTGGGTGCGTGAGATGGGCAGAGGGCACGCGGGCAAGCGAGCGTGGGGTAGGGCGAGGACGCAGTATTTATAATTTATTTATTTTCCTTTCTAATATTTCATTGTGAAGAAATATCCCACCAACGCGGGGATATTCCGCTAGATTTTAATAATATTATTCGCCGAACTCCATATCACCAAACTCTGCAAGTTGCCTTTATAGCGGACTCGAGTTATTTGAGACCGGCGGCAGATGTAAATTAATGTCATTCGATCTCACTCGACGTCTCTATTTTGTCCCTCGGCAGGAGTTGTGCGGTTCTCTACCTCGAACACAACACCGCGAATCCATAAGAATTCAATACTTCGCGAGAAAGGAGCAGATTTATTTATTTAACGTCAAAATCTGTAGCTTGTTTCACTTCTGAAATTCCTACTTCCAAACTTTCATTACATCAAGCTTGAACTATGAATAATGGTAGCAATGGGCGTTTTTGGCAAAATTTGATGACAAGAAATTTTCTCTCGCGTATATTAGAAACTATTTTCATCGGCAAACGAGTTACAGGTTTTCTTTCGTGGTTCGACTGATCAAATGCCTAAATTCTCGACTAAGCTCATCGTAAGAGGTGGCTCAACGCATAAAATTTCATATCTATCTATCAATTCTATCATCAATATTATAGCGTGTATTATGTGAAATTGGCAGGTCCGAGAGTTCGAGTCCTACCGGTGGCAGGATTTTGATATTAGCTAAGTAGCTATTAGATAAGCAGTAAAATTAAATATTAAAAATCGCTATTTTGATAAGGGTAATGGTTTCTATTCGAGAAAGAATTTTAAAAAATTAGAAGCCACTGTTGAGAAAAATTGTAGATAACCTAAAGGTTTCATATAATACATCCCTAAAATTAAAATATCATTTTCAAATTCGATGAGCTGCAATATCAGCCAGATCGATCTAGAAAAAGCAGTTTTGGTGACAATTCTCTGTACGGTTAATGCTATAGTGTTGTTCACGCACAGACAAGCAGGCGGACTGCTTTGAGAGAAACCAACTTTCATCAATGATCTCAAAATGTCTTAATTTTTCTATGCTGAGCATTCAAAAACGTATAAATTAAGAGAATTTGTATTAGCACACAATTCGTGTTAAGGAAAAGATTGGAATAAATTTTTGTTGATATATTTTCTTCCTAATTCGTGCATTGGTCGGTCGTCGCCAAAAGATTTTTTTTTATTTTTGCATCTTTCATTGTTTTCTTATGGCAACTGAACCTGACTACATTCATCGTGGCTCCCTTTCTTGACTTGCTGTTTTTCTTTTACCATTCTTCCTCCTACTTCTTACATTTTGTTGAGTAATATATGATTGAAACAATGTTTGCGCATAATAACCAGTGTACGCTTTTTTAACGGTTAGTTTCCAATCGGTGACTATTACTCTAGCGTTTTCGTATGTGTGATTACTGTTCGGTGGAATACGTAAATTTACATTCCCCCAATTGCACTAAACGTCTTCATATCTACTGGGCATATAATCTGAAATAAAGACTATATTATAAATACACATTGTTTTTATCTGCGAGTATTGTAATGCATGAAAAATTAGGTATTTTATTACCTTCGCTTTTGCTTATTGAAAATTTGAGTACTATAGTTTGTTTGTTACCATTTATATTTGTAAACATTGTGTCATTTTCACTGTTTACTTTCATTCCTAATGCTACTTTTTGAAAAATAATAACTTTTGAATTTTAAAGAAGTTTGAAAAAAATGATTGAATCCTGTTACAGTTACTGTATACTGTATACAGCTTTTCATCCATTTGAAGGATTCGATTTGACGAGTTGATAGGATTCATAGAATTCATTCGTTCATAGGATGGCATTTAATTTGTTTCTGGACTGTAAATCATCATATTCCTCCACACGTTTATTGAATTTTATTCCGTACTAGTGGACCCGGCACTTCTTTGCTATTGCAATATATTACACATCACACGCTACTTGTTACGTGATTGTTCATCACGTTTTACGCTAAGCTCTGCAAAAATTTTAATGGATAAAAGACTTTTTCGCGACTATAAGTTTGTTTCCATGTCCTTAGATATGGTCGTCAAGTATCCTATTGTTAAAACGTTCTCCCTCAAGTTTGGGTATGCATTCGGTAAGATACTGTCTGGAGAAATTTGATTATCTTGTCCGAGATAACGTTCAAATAATAATTCTGGCCGATATTTCAAAATTGCAGGGGCAAAATATGCAGCGAAGACGCACTTAATACCTGAGAGTGCGGCGGGTTGCCTAGAGCTTCTGTTTAGGGGCGCTTGAGGCAACATCAACGCGCGTCTGCGCGCGGCTGACATAACAACAATCCCATTGTACTATGCCTCCATTCTTCGCGCACGTGCAAGCAAAAAATTGACAAAGTTTAATCGCAATCGGATAAACGATACGACAGCGCTTAATATACGAACAATCAAACATACATTTTTATAAATTAGATAATGATGTTAATACGTAAAGAATACTCGTGTTTAGAACCCCTAGTGCCTCAACCTCTGCCTACGTGACCCTGGGGCTCTGACGGCGCGTGGAGGTGCAAAGGGGTGTGGGGTGGGATGCGCCGCCTCCGCCCCCGTCCCCGCCACCGCCACCGCCCCCGGCCCCGCCCCCGCCACCACCCCCGGCCCCTTCCCGCGGCGCTCGCTGGAACTCGGGCGCCCCCGCCGGCCGTCGGGCCGCCCCGCCGCACACGATTT